>CM060709.1:13520871-14120871 GCA_030686995.1 Artemisia argyi
TCTTATTATCATATGTCGGTTTTTAACTGATATTACTTATATAAGGGGCCGATTTGTTTATTGGTTTGTGCTGAACGATTAAAAACCTTTTAGGTTTTACTTGTGTCGATTCTGGTGTGTGGAAGTAAACCCTCGCTAGGGTTTTGATTATCTGTTCGTCAACCCTTTTAGGGTTGTTTATGATTCTGATTGTTAGTGGGTTTATGGGAGAGATGGATGTCGATACAAGTTAGGGTTTACCTGCTGTTTATCTAATGGAATCCTGCTGTTACTGTATCGTGTTGTGGATCGTTTGCTGATCTGTTCTGGATGTTAGGGTTTTCAAAACCCTATTCATGTCTAATATGTTTTTCTTTACAGCGTTAGTATGGTATAAGTGACGGCTGTTTTGATAGCATGTTGGTGATGCGGCTGCTAAAACTATCGTGTCATAGTGGAGATGATTGGAAGTTCTACAATGACTAAGTTTTGGTGCTTTACTACCATGGTTTCGACTGCATCGTGGTACTGTAAGTGTCCTATGGGACTGAGGTGAGGGATATCACCCTCACCCTATGTACTTCAACGTTTCGTGCTGCTGGTTGGAGGTGGGATGTTCGCATCTCATGTTTTGTCTTGTTATTATACCTAGTTTGATACTTTGTAATTAGCTAGGTTTGGTTTGTGTTTATGGCCTGTCATAAACACTAGTTTATCAAGCGCATGTGCTTGAGATTAATGTGGTACTTCAGCCACATTCCATTTGTACTTAACAGTTTTTTGGTTATATATTTACCGGGGTTTCCCCTTTACCAAAAAAAAAAAAAACACATGGTTATAATGGTAATCTCACTATCTTAATCATCTAAATCTATCTTAAGTCATGATGAAAAGTGCAAAGGCTGCTCCTTTCTCATAAAACTGTTGGTTAAACTTGTACATTTTTATAGTTGCCTCGTGGCCTAATTAAAATAATATTTGAAAAAACTATGGGTAATATAAAAATATCAAAAAGCCAGATAACTATGTTTACGCTAGTTATTTTCGTCTTATATTATAAAGACATGTTGACATTTTTAATGATTATATATACATCTCATTTCATTTTTTGATCAACAACATTGAGGGTCCGCTTGGTTCAAAGTGGGGAAAGGGAAAGGGAAAAGGAATGCAAAGGAATGAGTGAGGTGGGTAATCAATACCTTACCCCTCAATTTACTCTATAATGGTTGATTACCCACTTTGGGGTAATCAATCCCTTTGCACCCCTTTACCAAGCACCATATATTAAGAAATGTGGGCCCTTTCGAATACCTTACCCATTCCCCACCCCCCCTTTAACCTCCCACCAAGCACCCCCTGAGATCACTCTTAGAACTTTATACACATCCCAATATTTCACTACCAAATATCAAACATGGATGATTCATTTGATCTTGACCTGTCTTTAACCATGGAAGATTATCAAAATGCGACGACCACGACCACGAAAAGGCCTAAATCGCCATCGCCAGAGGAAGTTCAAGTACATGTTTTCGCGATGCCAAGTGTTGTGGATCCATTAGGAGTTTGTACCGTGTGCATGGAAGGTTTTCATTTGTCGTGTACAAATGGTAAGCAAGCACCTTGCGGTCATGTCTATCATTTTGATTGCATTACAAAATGGCTTTCTCTTCATAATTCTTGCCCTCTTTGCCGTTGTAAAGTCTCGGACCATGAGATGGGTTTGTAATGTTCTTGTTTTGATGAAGTAGCCTATGTACGTGAGTCTTGAAATGATGTCATATAACATTGTTATTGGTTATATTCTATGTTTTGGCTTGTTGGATTTGATATATATAAACCGATGAATTGAAAACGGTCAAGTATTCGTGTTATTAGCCATATATCGGCTTTTCATTCAAGCACAGTGATCGCCATTGGAGTTGTGTTGTTAGCTGGCTATCAGCTTTTCAATCAAGCACGATGTAAGCGTCTATTAATGAATAACGTGACATCATTTGTAGTAAGTGTTGACGGATAATATTTGTCTAAGCCCCCTGTTAGTTTATTATTTGGTCACTGGCACATTATTGTGTTATATATTGATGACTTTATTGTAACCATAAATCATTAAGCAATACTTTATCAAATCCTATGATCCGTTTATGATATTCAAAAATGGCGTATATAAAACTATTATTCAAAGGGATACTTCCAAAAATGCCCCAGTTGCCCAAGGCCTAGACCGAAACTTTTGTGTTTCCTTATCTAAACCATGGCAACCAGTACTTTTTGACAACTAAAATCTGCAAGTGACAAGTGTGACTTTACGGATTACAAGATAGGGTAACCTGTGTACTATTTGGGCAACTGGTGTACTTTTGGGCAACTGGCAGCCCTCATGTCGGACACTTGGCGTCATACGGTTGAAAATTTTCAAGTTGCCAAGGTAATTGGTGTAGATACGGAAACACAAAATTGCAGTTTAGATAGTCTCAGCCTTAGGTAATCGGGGCATTTTTGGGATTATCCCTTATTTAAATGAATGTCATAGTGGATTACAAAACCTAAGATCATTGTCAAAATAATCGGGTAAACATAGATTATTTATGGAAAACAAATGCTTGATCGAGGCTTTCATTAATAAGTAGGGTTGTAAACGAACTGAACGTTCAAGAACATTTCATAAACCGTTCGGTAAAAAGTTCGTTTATGTTCATTTATTTATTAAATGAACGAACATAAACAATATTTTACGAGCGTTTAGTTAAATGAACGTACATGACCAAAAGTCACGTCCGTTTATTTATGTTCGTCCGTTTATTTATGTTCGTAAACGTCCGACTATGTGTTCGTTAACGTTCGTTTATGTTCATTTATTTATGTTCGTACCTATATCATATATTTTAATTGTATAATCTTAAAATTAGTTTGTTTAAATAAACAACACTTATAAAATAATATTAGATGCATGATATAATAACGTTTGTTTGTCTGTGTTCATTTATGTTCGATCGTTTATGTCCGTTTAGCGTTCGTTTATTATCTTAATGAACGAACATAAACGAACATGAGCAACTTATTTTCTTAATAAACGAACATGAACAAGAAAATTCGTCCGTTTAAGCATTCGTGTTCATTTCAACTTTTTCAAAGTCTTTTTATTCCAACTTTGACCTTAATTATTTTTTTTCGTGTTATATAATACTTGATGCAAAATATATAAATAAACTCGTCTTTTAAATGCATTTTCATTGGTATACTTTTTATCAAGTATTATATAGCACGAAAAAAAAAAATTAAGGTCAAAGTGAAAAAGAAAAGACTTTGAAAAATAAAAAATGGATTTATATTTGGGATGAAGGGAGTACTTAATTAGGGTTAGATCCTATAGATATAATTAGATTTTGACCTCATTAATCAATATGGACTTACGAAACCGTAACCCTAATTTCACCTCCACCCTCATGTTACATTTGGTCGAAACACACACAATTTGTGCTACTTGATTTGATCAATATTTCTTTATGATATGATCTGTAATTAACACTAGCGTCTGAAGGGAGTCGTTTGAGTGTTAGTGTGGACTAGCTATGCGTCAGATCACATTGTTGATTTGAAGTTTCTAGCTGTTATTAGTTCATCATTATGGTCTGTGGTTCGTGTGATGATGGTGATCAAGATCTACAGTTGTTTTAGTGTGCCGGTTTCATAAGGTATGCAATTTACTCTTTTATACATGATTAATTAAATGCTCATGTATAAGCGTTCATGGGAAAAAAATATTTTGGTGTAAAAGCGATTTTAATTGAGTCTTTCATTGTGTGCGTTAATGTGCTTCACAGTATGTTTAATTGATAAGTAAATTTTAAATTGCAATCTATTACACTGTGTTTTTCATCAATTACGTATGACGGTCATAAAAAATTGAAATCTTGCGTCAGATAAACATGTCTCATATTGTAGGATGGATGAATGGTTAAATGTATCAATTAGTCATGTCTCATAGTGTCGCATGGTTGAATGGTTAAATTTAGCCGGGCTAAAAACTGAACATCAATTTCATATCACACTCATAAGAAGTTAATAACTTGCAATCTTGCATCAATAGTTAACATAATGTCAAACATTTCAGGCTAGATGAATTGTTGAATGTATCAATTAGTCGTGTCTGATAGTGTCGCATGGTTGAATGGTTAAATTTAGCCGGGGTAAGAACTAAACATCAATTACATAAGAAGTTAAGAATTATATAATGTCAAACACTTCAGGCTAGTTGAATGACTAAATTAACGTCCTAAAACTCAACACCAACTACGTAATACTAATTGCAATCTATGATTGGCATATACACCACATTATATAAAGAAGCACAATTTCTACTCTTTGGCCAATACCGGACTCAAAACTACAAACAAGTTTTCAAAAAACTTGCTCAAGAGTCACAACATCAAGTGAATAACAATTATGTTCTCTATATAAAAAGTTAATAACAAGATAGAGAGTGTATCTCTAGGTATACGAATAGAATATAAAATGTGATCACACAATTTATTGAATAAGCTAATACTCAACTGGACTCAATATATAGATATTGAGTATAAGATCTTTTTGGATATTTATTTGATTAATCAATGTTTAAATTAAGTGAGAAAATGGATGAGTCGTGTCACGTGTGGAAGAAAGTCAATGTTTGAATTAAGTAAGAAAATTGATGAGTCGTGCGTCCCGTGTGGTAGAAAAATATGGTTCGGGAAGTTTGTAAAAAATATGCGAGAAGACTCGAAGAGTGCAGGCTAGAAATCGGGGGTGAGTGTCCGTTGACATTTCAAATGAGTTTTTGACTAACTCATGCACTTAAAGATAGACCTACAAATGTGATTGATGAAAATAAAAAATTGATTGGTGGATAATGATTAAAGAGAATGTGTGTATAACATTTGTCAAAATATGAATGTATTAGACATATTTGTAAATCTTTATATTAGGTCTATTTATCACTATTCGAATGAATATACTCTTTACGTTTCACGTTAAGTGTTTACATTGCTATTTTATAATAATATAAGTGTATATTTTGTATTTCAACCAATAAAAGTAGATTTTAGTAGATGAATATGATACTCTTGATTAGTAAGAAATATAGTTAGTGAGATTTTCTAAAATTTTATGCCGGATAAAAATGGACATTTAATACAGAACGAAGTGAGTAACTTGCGTCTCAGGCAAAAATATGCGGTTTTGTACTACTTCTATATATGAAAAATGATAAACATAGCAAGTAGGGATATCTTCAATAAATTTTAAAATGTATAAATTGTTTATATATTCGGAATAATCGAGCACTTATTAAATTTAAGGCTATGTTTGGCAAAAGTAGCTGTAAGAAGTAGCTGTGAGCAGTAGCAGTGAGCTGTGAGCAGTAGCTGTGAAAAATGAGCTTTATGCTCACAGCTTCTTGAAGAAGCATTGGAAAAATGAGTTTTTTTAAAAAATAGCAAAGCTCACTACTCTTTAGCCAAACAACACTGAAAATAAAAAAGCTCATTCTCACCGCTCATTGACCAAAAAAGCTCCAAAAAAGCTCCGTACCAAACATAGCCTAAGTGTTTCAAACCAATTAAATACACCACCTCTTATTTAATGCATTTAGCTAGTCCATCCATCTCAAAATATAATTCTAATTTGATTTTTTGAATAGTACTTTATACGACATAAATTTTTAGGTAATCTCATTAAAACACTTTTAAAAAACATCAAACGGTGACCACAAGTCCACAAGGCCACCTTTACCATGGTTTAATTCCATGCGTAAACTACAACATAACTATTGAGTCCAAGGTTTTCAAGATCGGGATTCTACCCAGAATTGTTTTCGTCTTTGTAAGATCGTGATCGTAAAATCGGATCGGGATCTTAAGATCCTACTATAATACCATTTTCTTAATAGTTTTTTAATATTATACAAATTTACAAATTATTATATATCATAGACACAAAATTATATGAATATTTCATCGAAATATTGTCCTAAATTATGGTTATGAAATGTTTAATAAGATTAAAATGTTGTTTTTTAAATTCTACAAAAATAATCTAGAAATTTGCAGTTTTTTAGTTTGTTATCCGAGAAAAGTATGATCGAATCGGATGAGATCTTAAGATCCTATGGTAAAGATCGGGATCCTATAAAATCTTAAGCTTTCAAAGATCCTATGTAAGATCCATATCGTTTTTGCTTTGTAGTATCGTAAAATCGTAAGATCCTAAAATCAGGATCGGGTTCCTGACAACCATGATTGAGTCTATTGTGACAACACGTCTGACTATATGAGAAAAGAACTTGTAAATACCATAATTGTCAGGATCCCGATCCTGATCTTAGGATCTTACGATTTTACGATACTGCTAAGCAAAAACGATCCGGATTTTACATAGGATCTTTGAAAGCTTAAGATCTTATAGGATCCCTATCTTAACCATAGGATCTTAAAATCTAATCCGATCCGATCCTACTTTTCTCGGATAATAAACCAAAAAACTGTAAATTTCTGGATTATTTTTTGTAAAATTTAAAAAACGACATGTTAATCATATTAAACATATCATAATCATAATTTAGGACAACATTTCGATGGAACATTCATGATATATAATAATTTGTAAATTTGTATAATATTACAAAAACTATTAAGAAAATGACACTATAGTAGGATCTTAAGATCCCGATCCGATCTTACGGTCACGATCTTGCAAAGATGAAAACGATTCTGAATAGGATCCCGATATTGAAAACCTTGGTAAATACTTCTAAAAGTGTCAACTCTTAAGCTGTGACGTATTAAGTATAGCCAAATAAATGTAGCTCTGTTCTTAGACATAATTATTGGTGAGCCGTGAAGATCCAGACACGAAAAACAAATTTACTATTGATCGTTGTTGTGTTTACAACTCTGTAAGCTTATACAGCTTATGGCTGGTCTATGATTATACAACTTTGGAAACTTAATCTTTTCTAGAAACATATAAAAGGTTATAAGAAATCTTTAATGAGTGAGGTAACATGATTAACCAACCATAAGCTTTATTTGCAGCATGAAAACGGACTGCAATGCAATTGAGTCACAAACTGATTAAAAAAATGCTGTTTGTATATTATACGTAGTTAAACATCATATGATCTGCCTTTCTAAAAAAAAAAAAAAAAAAAAAAAAAAAAAAAAAAAAAAAAAACATCATATGATCTATATACTTAATGCTGTGGAATATTAAATTAAGTCGATCCAACATGAACAAGAAATACCATCTAGCTACCATTCAGCCAATGTATATGTTAAACTTCAAAACTTTCTCGAAGTTATAGCTGAAGCTAAAATAGCTGTGATAGTTGATGGGTTACTCGTGTTTTTTTTACCCGACTCACCGTTTAACTTAAACTCGTTTATACTTGTAGTACCGCCTTAAGTGGTACCTTTGTAAGAAAAAGTTAAAGAGAATTTTTTTAAAATGAACCTTTATGTCGTTACTACATTACTACGTAAAAAGAACTGCACGTTTGGATTTTACGAAAATAGAATTTTGACAGATTATCTGTTTGATATAGTACAGGTGGCTAATATGACCGTTTACACATTGCACTACAAGAAAAAAAGCAATTTAGCAACTTTTTTAGCGACGTATTTTATGATTACGACTTTAGATGATGGGTCGCTGTAAAAGAGTCGCAAATTTTTTGCGACTCGTGACATGTGTCGCTAAAAAGAGCGACTAGTATAACGACTTCATAAAATAAGTCGCTATATATAGCGACTTAATTAGCGACTTAAATAGAGACTTTTACAAAAATAGCGTCGTGTTAAGCGACTTAGATGGCAACATCTCTTTGAAACAGCGATGCAAATAGCGACAAGAAATACTGAAGTCGCAAATTTATAGCGACTTATTTTATGAAGTCGTTATACTAGTCGCTCTTTTTAGCGACGCATGTCACGAGTCGCAAAAAATTTGCAACTCGTTTACAGCGACCCATCACCTAAAAGTCACAATCATAAAATACGTCGCTAAGAAAGTCGATAAAGGGCTTTTTTCTTGTAGTGTTGGTCGTGTTTACACTTAGGCATGCTTCGAATAAGCGCACTTTAAAATTTCAAGTCCGATTGTGTCTATCTGCAACCCAAATAAGCAAATCAAACTCAAACGCATTTCTAAAAACCTTAGGCGACTTAAAATCATGCGCTCTTCCCAATAAGATGCTGACTAATTCTGTGCCTAATAGACGTGATAATAAATTATTGGTTTGTAAATAAGTGGGTCTCTCTGCTCTCCCCAATAAAATGCTGACACATATTTTTAGTCATATTATTAGGCTTTTGATTTAGACATCCCAATCAGTGCTCTGAAAAATATTTGATACAATTAATTCTCGTTCAACCAATAATTTGTTACTATCCATTCATCTATATCGACCCAACTAAGATATAATTGCATATCGTATAATCATGATTATAATGGTAATGTCACTAACTTAATCTTGTTAATCCATTTTAAGTCATCATGTAAAGTGGTAAGGCTGCTCCTTTCCTCATTAAACTAGTGATATAGCCAAATAACGATGAAAATGTGCATTTGTATAGTTGTCCTCGTGACATAATTAAAATAATATTTGAAAAAATTATGGGTAATATAAAAATATAAAAAAGCTAGATAACGATGTTTAATGCTGGTTCTTTTTGTCTTATATTATAAAGACATGTTGACATTTTTTATGACTATATATACATCTCAGTTTCATTTTTTGATCGACAACATTGAGATCACAATTCACAACCAAATATCAAACATGGATGATTCCTTTGATCTTGACCTGTCTTTAACCATGGAAGATTATCAAAATGCGACGACCACGACCACGACCACGAAAAGGCCTAAATCGCCATCGCCAGAGGAAGTTCAAGTACATGTTTTCGCGATGCCAAGTGTTGTGGATCCATTAGGAGTTTGTACCGTGTGCATGGAAGGTTTTCATTCGTCGTGCACAAATGGTAAGCAAGCACCTTGTGGTCATGTCTATCATTTCGATTGTATTACAAAATGGCTTTCTCTTCATAATTCTTGCCCTCTTTGCCGGTGTAAAGTTTCGGGCCAGGAGATAGGTTTGTAATGTTCTTGTTTTGATGAAGTAATCTATGTGAGTCATGAAATAATGTCATAGAACATTGTTATTAGTTATATTCTATGTTTTGGCTTGTCGTATTTGATATATATGAGGTTTTTGATCCATTCAAACTGATGAATTTGATATATTGTATCTCATTGGATTTGTGTTATTAGCTACCGACCTGTTTTTCAATTCAAGAATAACAAGACATTATTAGCAGAAAAACATCAACTTTTTGTCAAATCCTAAGATCCGTTTATGATATTCAAAAACGGCGTATACAAAACTATTATTTAAATGAATGTCAAAATAAACGGGTAAAACGTATATTGGCCTAATTAACCAGTATTTCTGAACTTATCATCAACTATGAAAACTTTTTTAAAATTTAGTGTAAGATCATTTTCAAATTCTTAATATAAAAACAGCTCATGGACAATTGATACGTACGTGATACTCAATAGATGCGTGTGAGTGGGCATAGGTCTCATAGTATACTAATTTAATTACTTTATCAACTAACATGTAGCTTAGCGAAACTATCTTCTTTCTAGAAAATTCAAACTCATGATCTGCAATTGTAAACAATAATAATTCAAGTTGACAATTTATAGTTTCTTTTTACATATTAAGAAGCAATCACATTTTGCAGATTGTTAGAGTAAGTAGGTCACCCAACTAAACAAACGGCTCACTTTTACAAGATTTGGGAGCATTTCTTTTCCAAGGATAAAATGAGGAGTGCTAGACTCACTCAAATTTTACAAAATTTCTCTCACACAATGAGGTGGAATGCATCTTAGCCACCCAATGCTCTCACTTGGTCAATTAATGCTCTCACATGAGTGGCTAAAATGCATGCCACCTCATTGTGTGGGAGAAATTTTGTAAAATGTGAGTGAGTCTAGCACTTAGGCAAGATCGTTCACTCGAATTAAAAAATTAAAATGCACCAAAAGGCTCGTGTCCCATTGATACTTATTACACTTCTTGTTGTGTGAGAAACTTCTTAATTAAATGATTGTGAGTTCAAGTCCTGATTTGAATATGTGAGATAGTTTATATTTGTAAATTAAAAAATATTTAGTTGCCGTTTTAGATTAAAAAATAAAAAATAATTAAAAGGCATGCCATATGATACACAAGCCGTACGTTACACATGTAGCATGAAAATGGACTAAATTGCATTTCAATTTTCAATAACAATATTGATGATATTGTTTTTCACTAACTTTAACTATAAAATGCTTATGAAATTTACTTAGCAACAGTTTTTTTTTTTTTTTTTTTTTTTTTTTTTTTTAAACTAAGTCGATCATCTTATACTTTTATTATCCACTTGGTCATCCCGATTAAGTCGTTAATTTAGTCAATCAAGAATACTCGCTAACACGCATTAAACCAACTGTAAACTATTTTAGTTTTTGTAAATTCTTTTAGTTTTTCAGTTAAGACTTGGATAGTTGGCCTAAACCTAACTGTACCCGCGCAATGCGGCGGCAGGTACCTTTTTATTATATTTTGCGTTATTTGGTTACATGTTTAAATGATTTCACGTTTTATAAGTAGATATATTAGAAATGCTTAAGCAAAATAATTTTAATTTGAACAACAAACAGCTTACTAACAAACTTGCTACCTAACAAATTAATTTTAAAATTTTTCATAATAATCAAGAAAACAGTTTGAATTTTAAATCTTTTTAATTATAGAATATTCTCAAATGCATTATATTCTCCAACATATATAATAGAGGAACTTGCCAAGTCACATATGCCACTTTGCATAAAAGAATTAGGTGAAAACCCCAACATGTCAAAAGAATGCCAACCTGTCACAATTTAATTAGCTGGCATCCCAAAACACGCTCCCCTCACACTCCTCCCACACTCCTCCCTCACTCCTCCTTGCTTCACCTTCATTCCATATTTTCACCTATATAATCAGTCAACAATAACATTTCAATCTTAATTAAAAAATAATTCTCCATTCATTACTTCAAATTCACCAAGTCATTTTATTTTGTTTCTTGATTCAAAATAATTAAGAATAATCCTTATCACTTCACTTGAAATGGCCTCTAATTATGCAAATATTTTGGGGATAATTGAAGTTTTGATATCAATCCTTTTTTTGAATGTTATTGTTAACCCTACACAATCGCTTAGAGTTTCTTAGACTATGTTTATTGGTGACCTAAAGTCACAACCGGTCACAAGAGATTGCCAATTTGTGGTCACTTGGTGACCTAAAGTCACAACCGATTGCCACATGTCAATTTGTGATTGGTTGAAAGAAGAGAATCGGTCGTGACCCCAACCCACAACCCACACCAAAGGTCACCAATAAACATAGTCTTATGAATCCGTTGTAAACAACTGATCACGATTTGGCTCTACATAGCGAAGGTAAATCTAACTAATCAATTCTCAATTTTTTTAATCAGCCATGTCTGTTTGTGAATTACAAATCTGATTTATAACGATGTTTTTTTTTTTTATTTTGATTGAATACCAATCATTTTGGTTACTTGAAAATTGTAAATCGCAGTAATCTTGAAATTGTAGGTTTAGGGTTTTAATTTAGATAATCACCAAGTGTTTGATAAAAATACCCAATGAATTGATGGTACTCTTTCGGTTTGATGGAGTTGTAGCATAATTGTGTGTGATTGTGGCAACATTCATTAGGCTAGAAGACCTGACAAGAAAGTTTTCCTAAACAATGAGTATGCCTTTTAAACTATTGTTCCATGAACAGAACTAACGAGTTTATGAAATTTTCGAAATTCAAATTTGAAAAACAAAAACAAAAACAAAAACAAAAACATTTTTGCTTTTCGAGTTAGTTGAGAAATGATATTACTGAATACAAGGATTTTGATGATAAGAAACATTTATCATTTATATCTAAAACCTACTTATTTTTTTTAAGCAGGAAATGGGCAAGATCCTTAAGGATAAGGAAGAGTGATAAGGATGAGAAGATAAGACTTGGAGCCGAAATATTTTCTTCGCGTACCTTTTAGTTATCTAAGGTATGCTACTTTTAGTTAACTATAGGTGTGCTATTTTATATTATGTAAAAGTAGCAAATGAGTGGGTTGTCCAGGACATGCGATATATTCCTCCATTTAGAGGACGAGTCATTACCTGCCCATCATTAACTAAGAGACAACAACCGGTATATACAGATTATTAGTCAGTATCTGTACATCATTAACTAAGAGACAACATTAGTCGGTGTCTTCTTACAAGTTCAACAACATTCAAGGATTCCATATGATGTACCTGAAAACTTGTATGAATTTCAAACTTATTTTTTTATAATATAATTTTTAATTATAAAACATGTTCTGGAGGAAAACATCTTTATCTTTAGTTTTGCATATCTTTTTTAATTATGAAAAGTGTTTTGGTGGAAAACATTTTAATCTTTGAAGTCATTTAAGAATGACTAAAAGATGCAAAAAATGAAATGAATTAAACAACTTATTTCTTAAAACATTTATGAAATTGGATGACATCACTCTCTGTGCACATAAATGGTTATTGTGTATATAAATTTGTTACTTGATATATAGATATAATGTTTTTTATCATTATCATCTCAATGATTTCTGTTTGTGAACTTGTCATGAATTGAAACATCACTTTCTATTCTGCATTCTGAAAATGGTTAGAGCTGGATTAAATAAAACATGCTTAATTTTACCACAATAAACGTAACTTGGTCACTTTCTATTATGATAAGTAATCATTACCCTTTTTCTCTTATAAGAAATCACAAGCTTTTATAACAACGCTTAAACATTTGCAATATTTCATATTTTGAGCGCTAACAGCTTATAATTTCACGTTACCGAAACTTCCCCCTTCAAGATTCTTGCTCCAAACACATTACCGAAACTTCCCCCTTCAAAATTCTTGCTCCAAACACATAAACTGGTTGCTTCTAACTTCAATTTGGAGTTCCAAGTAACATTTTTTTTTTTTTTTTTTTTTTTTTCTCTTTTTTTTTATTATTTTTTTTCCTACGTTTTTTGTTAGTTCTCTTCTAACATTTTATCCAAACATTCTATCCCACGTAGCTTTAAGATAGAAGTTGTTGGTTACTAATATACCATAGTATACGTAGTTTAAATGTGTTGAGAATCGTATTATGTTTTCAATATGCCACTTACTATGGGTTATAAAAAACCGATAATATTTGGATATTCAAATTTTCATATGAACTCTTAACAATTTTTTAATTTATGTACTGTAAAACACGTTTTGATGGAGACCATTATGATCTACATTTCACATGATCAAATTAAGTTGTGTATATCTTAATTTTGATTTGTAAGAACCCCAAATCATGAGTGCAAGAACATCAAGAAAAAAAATAAGTAAACTTAACATTTTAACATAATTACTCTTTTTACGAATTGAGGTAGCCCGGTAAGGCCATCAGTCTTATTCTGATTCTGAGATGCAGTGCCGTAGTCGGGCTACCGAAAGCCATGTCCAGAAATTTATATAATAACTAAATATGACGATAAAAATATATTGTAACAATCTCGTTTTAATTTTTATCTGTACTTCGTGACTCTCGTTGACTTGAAGTTGAGTTTAATAAATTTTAGAATATTATTTTGTACATCGTTAACATTTTGACGTATGAAGTGAATTTTGATGCCTCAAATATATAAAATGATGTATATTTAGAGTCTTTTAAAATTTGAAGGCCTTTTGCAATTGCAAACATCGCAAACCCTCATATACGGCTCTGCTGATATGCATGCCAAAGACTCGATTACAGTCGAAACAGCTAGGCTCCGATTTCAGTCCCTCAAAAACTGAATCTGGGACACCCTAGGCTAATGTTCGTGAACCTCTAACACTAACATATATGGCATATAAAGGTAACTTCTGCCAAAGTAAAAAGATTATTATATATTCTACCTAGAATAATAAATGTCTACATTGCTACTTAGAATAATAAATGTATATTGTGTATTTCAACCGAAAGATGTCTTTATAATAAGGGCGGAGGGAGTGGTCACCACTTCACCAAAGTTTGCCAAATTTCCACATCATCAATACCCAATAAAAACCTTACAACTCACACTTCACCAATTCACCCCAATTTACACCAATTTGGTGGCATTGGTTTTGCCAAATTTCCACATCATCAATACCCAATAAAAACCTTACAACTCACACTTCACCAATACCCAATAAATAACCAGCCTTATGCCTCCACATTTCCAATCGGCAAAAGTTACCGAAAATCACATTGCCCGAATTTTGCCGAAGGGCTGGCGGCGGTGTTACCGAAATTTGCCGAGCTTCACCGAGAGTTTGCCGAGCCCACTCCCTCCACTCTAAGTGTATATGTTGTATTTCAATCAATAAAGTAGATTTTAGTGGATGGGTATAATATTTGATTGGCAAGGAGTTTAATTATTGGCATTTACTAAAACTTTGTGTATTATTAAAATGAATATTTAATATAAAACAGAGGGAGTAACCTGCGTCTAACGTAAAAATGTGCGGTTTTGTATTACCTTTATATATGAAAAATGATAAACATAGCAAGTAGGCCTATCTTTAACAAATTTTGAGATATAAATCGTTTATATATTCCGAATAATCGAGCATTCTTAAATTTAACTGTTTCAAACCAATTAAATACATCACCCTTTATTGCATGTCTTTAACGATTAAAGATTTTTTATTTTATTTTATTTTTTTTTATTATTATTTTTTTTTTAAGGCAACATACATAAAAAGGATCAAACCCAAGGATAAATTACAAAAAAATGACAACTCACCTTCTTAACAAGTTATTTAAAAAGGATGAACCCCAACACAAAACCACAATATTACATTTCCACTAAAAACCTAAACAAGAAAACTAAAATTGCTAAAAGACTTGAAAAAGGACATGATACTTTGTTTATAAACTAGAATAAGCTATAAGCTAAAACTGATAACCCTATATGATCACAATAAAATAAGTTTAATAGTTTTTTAATAATTTGATAAACTAATAAACCATCAATAAGTTTGATTTAATATCATTTGAGTACTAAACTTTTTTCACATACTAAGGGGTCAATTTCTACCATTCATCTTTATTTGATCTAATGGATGAGATTAATTTTAATAATTTAAAAAACACATTTTTTTTTTCAAATATTAATATCTTTCAAATCGTTATTCGTTAAACGAAAAAAATATACCGTTTCGACACACCTTTAATTATCTTTCTATAGATATGCACTTTGATATATTTTCGCCAATTTTTTTTTCTCGCTTTTTTTACGTTTTTTTCGTTACTGAAATTTGCATGAAAAAATCACATGTGATATATCATATGATATGTAATATCACATGTGATATTACATATCATATATGATTTTAAACTAATATCACATGTGATATTAAATATCATATATGATATATCACATGTGATTTTTTTTATGCAAATTTCAGTAACGAATATATATATATATATATATATATATATATATATATATATATATATATATATATATATATATATATATATATATATATATATTTTTTTTTTTTTTTTTTTTTTTTTTTTTTTTTTTTTTTTTTGTCGAAAGTATATCAAGGTGCCCATCTATAAGTTTTAGCGAACACCACTTACTAAACTAGAAAAATTGCAAAGTTCGAAACAAATATGTTAGATCACCATAGATGACTTGAGAATAATTTTCATCGTATCCTACTATACTTTATTGTTTATTGAAGTTCAAACGTAAACTAAACGAGTAACGCTGAATTTTTGACATAATTATATGTGACTTAATCAGGATATCAGTATATCACCATGACCATTTACGACCTTTATGTATCTCACCAAAAATGTTTACCTGATTAGATTTCAAGCTAAGACGCTTTTAACAAAACATCATGTGGTGAAACAAAGCCACCTTTACCATGGTTTAATTTCATGCGTAAACTACAACATAACTACCGGGCCCGCTTGGTTCAAATGGTGGGGAATGCAAAGCAATGCATTCTCTTTCCCCCCAATTTATTGGGTAATGCCTCATTACCCACTACTGGGTAATGAGTCATTACATTACCCTACACCAAGCATCATCATTCATTACATTTGCCATTGATTATGCCATATAACCCTACACCAAGCACCCCTGAGTCTATTGTGATAACACGTCTGACTATATGAGATAAGAACTTGTAAATACTTCTAAAAGTAATAGCCCAATAAATGTAGCGCTATTCTTGGACATAATTATTGGTGAGCCATGAAGATCCAGACACGAAAGACAAATTTACGAGTGATCGTTGTTGTGTTTACAACTCTGTAAGCTTATAGCTTATGGCTGGTCTATGGTTATACAACTTTGGAAACTTAATCTTTTCTAGAAACATATAAAAGGTTATAGGAAATCTTTAATGAGTGAGGTCACATGATTAACCAACCACAAGCTTTATTTGCAGCATGAAAACGGACTGCAATGCAATTGAGTCACAAACTGATTAAAAAAAGGCTAATTGTATATTATACGTAGTTAAACATCATATGATCTATATACTTAATGCTGTGGAATATTAAATTAAGTCGATCCAACATGAACAAGAAATACCATCTAGCTACCATTCAGCCAATGTATATGTTAAACTTCAAAACTTTCTCGAAGTTATAGCTGAAGCTAAAATAGCTGTGATAGTTGATGGGTTACTCGTGTTTTTTTTTACCCGACTCACCGTTTAACTTAAACTCGTTTATACTTGTAGTACCGCCTTAAGTGGTACCTTTGTAAGAAAAAGTTAAAGAGAATTTTTTTAAAATGAACCTTTATGTCGTTACTACATTACTACGTAAAAAGAACTGCACGTTTGGATTTTACGAAAATAGAATTTTGACAGATTATCTGTTTGATATAGTACAGGTGGCTAATATGACCGTTTACACATTGCACTACAAGAAAAAAAGCCATTTAGCGACTTTTTTAGCGACGTATTTTATGATTACGACTTTAGATGATGGGTCGCTGTAAAAGAGTCGCAAATTTTTTGCGACTCGTGACATGTGTCGCTAAAAAGAGCGACTAGTATAACGACTTCATAAAATAAGTCGCTATATATAGCGACTTAATTAGCGACTTAAATAGAGACTTTTACAAAAATAGCGTCGTGTTAAGCGACTTAGATGACAACATCTCTTTGAAACAGCGATGCAAATAGCGACAAGAAATACTGAAGTCGCAAATTTATAGCGACTTATTTTATGAAGTCATTATACTAGTCGCTCTTTTTAGCGACGCATGTCACGAGTCGCAAAAAATTTGCAACTCGTTTACAGCGACCCATCACCTAAAAGTCACAATCATAAAATACGTCGCTAAGAAAGTCGATAAAGGGCTTTTTTCTTGTAGTGTTAGTCGTGTTTACACTTAGGCATGCTTCGAATAAGCGCACTTTAAAATTTCAAGTCCGATTGTGTCTATCTGCAACCCAAATAAGCAAATCAAACTCAAACGCATTTCTAAAAACCTTATGCGACTTAAAATCATGCGCTCTTCCCAATAAGATGCTGACTAATTCTGTGCCTAATAGACGTGACAATAAATTATTGGTTTGTAAATAAGTGGGTCTCTCTGCTCTCCCCAATAAAATGCTGACACATATTTTTAGTCATATTATTAGGCTTTTGATTTAGACATCCCAATCAGTGCTCTGAAAAATATTTGATACAATTAATTCTCGTTCAACCAATAATTTGTTACTATCCATTCATCTATATCGACCCAACTAAGATATAATTGCATATCGTATAATCATGATTATAATGGTAATGTCACTAACTTAATCTTGTTAATCCATTTTAAGTCATCATGTAAAGTGGTAAGGCTGCTCCTTTCCTCATTAAACTAGTGATATAGCCAAATAACGATGAAAATGTGCATTTGTATAGTTGTCCTCGTGACATAATTAAAATAATATTTGAAAAAATTATGGGTAATATAAAAATATAAAAAAGCTAGATAACGATGTTTAATGCTGGTTCTTTTTGTCTTATATTATAAAGACATGTTGACATTTTTTATGACTATATATACATCTCAGTTTCATTTTTTGATCGACAACATTGAGATCACAATTCACAACCAAATATCAAACATGGATGATTCCTTTGATCTTGACCTGTCTTTAACCATGGAAGATTATCAAAATGCGACGACCACGACCACGACCACGAAAAGGCCTAAATCGCCATCGCCAGAGGAAGTTCAAGTACATGTTTTCGCGATGCCAAGTGTTGCGGATCCATCAGGAGTTTGTACCGTGTGCATGGAAGGTTTTCATTCGTCGTGCACAAATGGTAAGCAAGCACCTTGTGGTCATGTCTATCATTTCGATTGTATTACAAAATGGCTTTCTCTTCATAATTCTTGCCCTCTTTGCCGGTGTAAAGTTTCGGGCCATGAGATAAGCTTGTAATGTTCTGGTTTTGATGAAGTAACCTATGTGAGTCATGGAATAATATCATACAACATTGTTATTAGTTATATTCTATGTTTTGGCTTGTTGTATTTGATATATATGAGGTTTTTGATCCATTCAAACTGATGAATTTGATATATTGTATCTCATTGGATTTGTGTTATTAGCTACCGACCTGTTTTTCAATTCAAGAATAACAAGACATTATTAGCAGAAAAACATCAACTTTTTGTCAAATCCTAAGATCTGTTTATGATATTCAAAAACGGCGTATACAAAACTATTATTTAAATGAATGTCAAAATAAACGGGTAAAACGTATATTGGCCTAATTAACCAGTATTTCTGAACTTATCATCAACTATGAAAACTTTTTTAAAATTTAGTGTAAGGTCATTTTCAAACTCTTAATATAAAAACAGCTCATGGACAATTGATACGTACGTGATACTCAATAGATGCGTGTGAGTGGGCATAGGTCTCATAGTATACTAATTTAATTACTTTATCTATAGATATCAACTAACATGTAGCTTAGCGAACTATCTTCTTTCTAGAAATTCAAACTCATGACTGCAATTGTAAGAAATAATAATTCAAGTTGACAATTTATAGTTTCTTTTTACATATTAAGAAGCAATCACATTTTGCAGATTGATAGAGTAAGTAGGTCACCCAACTAAACAAACGGCTCACTTTTACAAGATTTGGGAGCATTTCTTTTCCAAGGATAAAATAGGAGTGCTAGACTCACTCAAATTTTACAAAATTTCTCCCACACTATGAGGTGGAATGCATTTTAGTCACCCAATGCTCTCACTTGGTCAATTAATGCTCTCACATGAGTGGCTAAAATGCATGCCACCTCATTGTGTGGGAGAAATTTTGTAAAATGTGAGTGAGTCTAGCACTTAGGCAAGATCGTTCACTCGAATTAAAAAATTAAAATGCACCAAAAGGCTCGTGTCCCATTAATACTTATTGTTGTGTGAGAAACTTCTTAATTAAATGATTGTGGGTTCAATTCTTACTTCGAATATATGTGATGGTTTATATTTGTATATTAAAAAATAGTTAATTGCCATTCTAGATTAAAAAAAAATAATAAATGCCACATGATACACAAGCCGCACGTTGCACATGTAGCATGGAAATGGACTCAATTGCATTTCCATTTTCAACAATAATACTGTATTGATGATATTGTTTTTCACTAACTTTAACTATAAAATGCTTATGAAATTTACTTAGCACCAAAATTCATTATTATTATTTTTAAATTTTAATTTTAATTTTTATTTTTTTAACTTTTTTTTTGAACGGCAACTTTTATTAAAACGACAAGCAAGGAGCTAGAAAGTTACAAAGAAATTAAATAGGGGTGTTGCAACCAACTATCCCAGCTAAAATTACGATTACACCTAGAATGACACCAAGTATAAGATCGCGAAACAACATCATCAAAAATAACATCTTTACGGGGAATTTTTGTAGAAAACAACAACTGGTTCCGATACTGCCAAACACTCCACCATGAGATATAGAAGACCCCTTCCAGTAACCCTTTCACATTAGAACTTAACCTAACAGAATTGAACCAAGCAAAGCTAATCGGAATACGATCCAACAGGAGACCAATCCAGGTTCCACCAACGGCATACCAGCCTAACAACATCAGTAACCAGACAACAACCAAAAAATAAATGCGATGAATCCTCAGGAGCTGAAGAACAGATCGGACACATATGATCTGGAACCTGAACAACACGATGCAGCAAGTTAGAACGAGTTGGTAAGCGATCCAGAAAGACCTTCCAGGCAAAAACGTTTACTTTGATCGGAACATATTTAACCCATCGTGTAGTTGTAGGAACTTTCGGCAAAAAACTGTCATCAAGCAAGCAGCGAACGTCCTTGACCCGAAAAACACCCTCCCCATTTAAACCCGAAACCCATCTATCTTCCATATTAGACAACATCGACGCTGCAATAGTCTCCTACAAGAGATCTAACTTAGAAGCTTCGACCCCTCCTTGAACAGGTCGACGAAGAGAATCAATAACCGAGATTTGGAGTTTATCAGCCACCGTACAATATCTGCTAGACTCCAAAGCAAAGATACGAGGGAACCTAACACATAAAGGAGTATCTCCAATCCAAACCTCATTCCAGAACTGAGTACGTAACCCATTACCAACACGAATATGACAATGAGATATCAGGTCAACTCCACGATCTTTGAGCAAATGCACTTCCCGAATGATGGAATTCCAAGTCGAGAGACGAAAAGGAGACACATTAGAGAGCGAAGAGCCGTGCATAAACTTAATGAAACGGCACCACAAAGAGTTATCACATGAGATAAATCTCCACACCCACCTAAAGAGGAACGCTCTATTTAATGCATAGAAACTTGAAACACCTAAACCTCCGTAATTCTTGGACGCAAGGACCTTAGACCATTTGACCCACATGATTTTCCTCTCATCACATTGAGCACCAAAGAAAAAATTCCTCCGAATGGACTCCAAAGTATGTAACACTGATTTAGGCACCTTGTAAATAGACATGTTATAAATCGGTGTCGACCCAAGAACGGACTTTAAAAGTGTGAGCCTACCTCCGACAGAAAGCGTTTTAAGCTTCCAATTGGAAAGGCGGGCCTTGAGCTTACCAATCATATCTTCCCACGCCTGAAATTTCAAGCTATTACCACCAACCATTATCCCTAAATACTTAAAAGGAGTTGTCATAGTCGAACATTCAAGATTCTGAGCAGCAGTAGTAACCATCTCTAGAGGAACCCCAATTCCAAGTAGATGACTTTTCTTAATATTGATAGTAAGGCCAGATAACATAGAGAAGCAGCGGAGAATTTGAGTAATACCTGAAATGTTAGCAGTAGACCATTCTCCAATGAAGACCGCATCATCAGCATAAAAAAGGTGAGACATATTAAGAGACGCATCAATATCAATACCCTTGAAAATCCCTGCTTCAATCGCCCTAGCAAGCGAAAGGTGTAACGACTCCATTATAAGAATAAAAAGGTAGGGGCTAAAGGATCTCCTTGCTTCAACCCGCAATGAGATTGGAATTCAGGCGTAGGGCTGCCATTAATGAGAACCGAAGCCATAGCAGACTCTAAGGTTCCCCGAATCCACGAACACCATTTGGACCCAAAACCAAATGCTATAAGAACATTAGTTAAAAAAATCCCACCTTATGGAGTCATAAGCTTTAGCAAAGTCTACTTTGAACAACATGGCTTGTTTTTGCTTATGCTTACACCAGGACAGGAATTCATTAATGATGAATGGGCCTTCCAGAATTTGTCTATTGTGAAGAAAAGCAGTTTGAACATCAGAAATGAGGTGAGAGATAACCGACGAAAGACGGTTGGAGAGTATTTTAGTGACGACCTTATAAAGGCTCCCAATCAAGCTAATAGGACGGTAATCTATAACGAACTTAGGATCATGGGTTTTCGGGATGAGAGCAATAAAGGATGAATTACATCCCTTAGAAAATGCACAATGATCGAAAAACCATTCCACCGCAGCATAAAAATCTGAACCAAGAATATCCCAATATTTACGAAAGAACTCAAAGGTGAAACCGTCTGGTCCAGGGGACTTATTCTCACCACATCCCTACACTGCACTACGCACTTCATCTCGAGTAATCAGGCTCTCCAGCACATCGACCTGATCAGAATTTAACCGATTAGGAAAGGTAAAATTGAGTTTGCATCGATTTGCACTCGGGGCCTGAAACCTATTTGCAAAATGTAACCGAAATTCTTCTTTCACACGACACGGGTCATCCACCCACTCACCATCAACCATAATACCTTTAATACCCAAGTTAGCTCATTTACGATTTAAGACTCCATGAAAAAATTTAGAATTTTCGTCACCCTCGACCACCCAATGAATCTTGGCCTTTTGCATACTGTCGCGAGTTTCAGTAGACTGGATGTCATGAAGCTCTTTAAGAAGATCTATACGTGACAAAAGAATGTCATCATTAACACCCCCTTGATCTAAAACTTTGTCAATGTCACTTAACTTGGAACGAGTATCCACAAGACGACCAGAATGCTTTTTTTTTTTAAATCACAAACCCATATCCGGATCTCCTTTTTTTAAAATTTGAAGTTTCTTCTTGAACCGCACCATTTTATTGTTATCTTCAAGAACAGTATTACTCCAGATTCTCGCTACCATTGAATCGAAACCCTCAAAACTAAACCATGAATGATAGACCCGAAAAGGAGAAGGCCCATAATCAATAGCCACCTCTCTAAGCAAAATAGGACGATGGTCCGAAAGATGCCTATCAAGACAAATACCCGATAAGTGAGGGAAAAACGAGAGTAAACCATCTGTGACAAAAAAAAAACGATCAAGCTTACTCATTTTCTTAGCCGACCGATGAGACCAAGTAAATGAGAACCCTTCCAATTGAATTTCAATAAGCCCCGAATTTGATATAAAACTATTAAACTCGTTAGCACCTTGCACATTAAAAACCAACCCCATACGATCATCCATGCATCTGACTTCATTGAAATCGCCCATGACCATACAATGACCATCCCAACGACTGATAAGGGAAGAAATATAGTTCCATAAAACGCGCTTACTAGTAATAGATTGGGGGTGCATAAATGGATATCACTAGAAGCTTCGCCTGATTAGGAATCCATGAACCATATAAAGCAACAAAGTTATCCGAGATAATATGTTGCTCTTTACGAAAAACACACGGGTCCCATGCACATAAGATGCCGCCTGAGTTACCAACTGCTTCACTTATAATAAATTCGAACTTATAATTACCCCATAATACTTTAACATCCATATCAGAAATATGATCCAACTTGGTTTCTTGAATAGACAAAAAATTTACCTTATGTTTATTATTTAACTCCTTGATCCAGTCTTTCTTAGCCTTGGATCTGAGGCCTTGAGCGTTTAGGGAGAGACAATTCATTGGAAACCCTCACAAGCTCCAATGATTCGTTCCATATCGCTCATACAACCTACCATGTCATATCCCATAGTTTGACCAACCTTGATCATATCGTCTAAAACCTCTAGAATTGAACCACATTTTTTAAGTGAAAGACCAGCATCAGGAGAAACATGAACATTACAAGGTTGAGCATCTTCCAATACACGTGAGCTAAGACCTTCCGAACGACATTGTGGTGTAGTATTATTCATATCATGATCTCCTTGGGCAACATTGCTGTGAGCTTCTTTCTCTGGTGTAAAGCCAGGTGGAAAAGGTATACTAGAATCAATCCCAGAGGTTTTATCGTCTTTCCCATGTTTGTTAAGAAGATCATTAAGGTTAAAAGGGTCACTAGAAACCTCTTTACCGTGTGAAGGCTGATTATGTTCTGGGCCATGCCCCAAAGGTTCCTCTTGCTCACTAAAAAAAGTGTCTGATACGCCTTCAACATCACTTTCGTCTACCTCATTCACCTGCTTACTAAACTCGACATTATTCTCTTCAACATCCTTCACAGAATCATCCTCCGAAGAGTACACACCATCCTCAATGTCCTTGAACGACGGAGACCATACACATAATTCCTTAGCTCTTAGAACGAAAATCTTACCACGAACAATGACCTTAAAATTCTCAAGAATACTTTCCTCTTGACATGTCTTAATGCAGATACGCTTGCGGGTGAAATAATCCTCCTTACCATCTTCAAGATCAATCACCTCACCCCAGCGAGACCCAATTCTTGTAAAAGTGGAACGCAACCAAGCATGTAAAGGAACTCCTTCAATATCAATCCAAACAATCCGATCCCTAGATACAAAGTCCGCCTGAGCATTGCATAAATGACGAAACCAAGATGCGACCACATGTTTCATGAACCTCATTTTAGTCTTGGATGATGCCAACTCGATCATAACCCACAAACCACCCAAATACACAAGTTTCACATGACGAAACCATTCATTCGATAGGAGATCATATAGATTATTAATAGAAGAAAGGTCCTTGACTTCTCCCATAACAAAATTATCCAAGTCACGAATCACCACACATTCATCATCCAACACCATGGCTGGAGGTGAGGAATTTAGATTAACCTTAACGGAAGTACCTTTCAAGACCGAAGCAAAAGAAGATTCCCTGGAGAAGGAATTCTTGTCATTCACTGTTACTTTTGAATGCTGTTTGGTGATATTAACTTTGGGTCAGCCTGTTGCCTTATCCTTATCAAAAGATCCATTAAAAGAGTTTCGTTTAAACCTAGCAACATTGGCAAACAATTTGTATCTATCGATCCACACCGTACACAGGTTACCCACCAACCTATCAACATTAAACACATTGATGAACCGAACAAAACCAAAACGTTTACCATTCATAGCTCTCTTGATCGGAATGAATGAATCCACGACATGACCGTAGGTTTTGCAAGCATTAAACAGATCCTTGGTAGAGATTGAATCCGGAAAATTCGTAACAAAAATTGATGTAGAGATATTAGCAACGTCGTCTTCCTTGCTTCTATAGCTAGCCATCACGTACAAAGAAAAGCCAAACGAAACGGATTTGGATTGAAGGGAGATCAAACAAAGAAACAAAAAACAATGAAGCCCTAAAAACAAATCCAAAACCTAACGATTAAATGTTCTATCTTTGATGTCCCACTTTTGTTGTCCCGCCTCTGGTGTCCCACCACAAGGATGTACCACCTATGACGTCCCAACTATAGTGTCCCATCTATGATATTCCATTCGGATCGCCAAGATTAAAGATTCAAAAAATTATTTAATTTAATTTTTTTTTTGGATTGAAGGTAATTCAGGGGATTGAGTGGTGATGAATAGATGAGTTATTGAAAAAAGGTCTGAAAAAGTAATGATGGCATTTGAACCCGCCAGAAGGTAGATCGGAAATCACCAAAAGGGGTTGTGAGGAGTTAATAGTTGATTTTCAATTAAGGTAAACTTAACCATAATTCAACTTATGATACGATATGACATGTGAAGATACAATCCTGAAGATTATTGTTAACAAAACTCATATATATATATATATATATATATATATATATATATATATATATATATATATATATATATATATATATATATATATATATATATATATTTTTAACTAAGTCGATCATCTTATACTTTTATTATCCACTTGGTCATCCCGATTGAGTCGTTAATTTAGTCAATCTAGAATACTCGCTAACACGCATTAAACCAACTGTAAACTATTTTAGTTTTTGTAAATTCTTTTAGTTTTTCAGTTAAGACTTGGATAGTTGGCCTAAACCAACCGTGGATTTAAGCTTATTAGGTTTAAGGTATGAATTGCTTGTTAATTAAGTTATGTATTTTTTATATATAAATACACATTCAATCTTTTTAGGTAATCACAAAACATAGTTCAATTAATATAAGTCTTATTATTTTACAAATCCAACTAATACTTTATTATGAACTTGGCAAACCATGCCAATCTTTGCAGAAGTTACAAAAGTAATGCTTACACCAAATATATGATAGCCTTGTTTGCACGAAATAGCTTTGGTCTTGAAGTATGTGACTTTCTCAATAATCTAGAGACTGTGGGCCATAGCGTTAACTGAGACATTTAATGAGTTAACAAGGAGAGTAACCCGCCGCGTTGCGGCGGGGGCCTTCATACCAGTGTGATACGGCTGTGTATGTGGTTGTTGCTATGCAGAGGAAAACAGAGAAAATTGGATAGATGTATTACCCAGATGTTTGTTACAAAACGTTGCAAAGGTTTTTTCTACCTCTTCATACACATGCAAGTAACTAACATAGGAAGAACATAATAACCAATGTCGCTAGTAAACGTGCATGTAAGTATCAGCAATCCTAAGCACAAAAGAAAACTTGTGAAACACATAAACAAATAGACAGCCAACATATATCCCTAGGGTCGCAAATAGCAGAAATAACAAACATATGAAACAATGAGAATCAAGAACAACGTTTAAAAATCACAAGGGGAGATAGATGTTCAGATCTAGTGCACCTACCCAATACCTAACACCGAAGAAACTGAGGCAAACTTCCGGAAACATTTGGAATACGAAGAGTATCTGTACTAACCAAAATAATGCCCATGGAAAACTGAGTCAAGGTCCAGGCAAAAAGATAACGACTTATACCGGCCCAAACAGTAAGCACCAAGCCCAAACAAAGAAGAAAAGCCACTTTGAAAAGAGTATTATAGTAAAAATACTATTGTACTTGTGTGATAAACCTGTTCATGTGTTGATCGTGAGGAAACACAGAAAATTGGACAGATATATTGCCAGAATGTTGTTTACAAAACGTGCTAATATAACATCCTTATCTATCCTAGATACATAGTTCGTACATTATACCATTACATTATAAGAGTTCTTACAGTGCGCCACTGCTTATAAGAGCTGTCATAGTGTGCTAGTCGCGCTTTGCCTTCCTGCTGGTCTGGCTGACTGCTTCTGTTGTGATTCTTGTGTAATTGGTTTAATTTGCATATACCATGTAGCTTAATTTCAGGAGGCTTAACTCACCTTTAAGAAGTTGCTGACCATATGGGTTGCATTGTCATTAGTACCTGATACAACCAAAACAAAATGTTTAATGAAATCAATAGCATGATATTCATGGTATGACTCAAACTCATTCGGTGCAGCCGTCGTTCTAGTGTTTCCAACAATTTTTGCTGGAAGTATTTAGCAGCACGCACGACTTGTTCATAGGCTGAGTACCAATAGACTTGAACATGATCATTTTTTGTTAGTGTATGGACGTGGACGACGATCAGCTTTAGTATGATTTGATTTAACTTAGATTTGGTTTAAACATCAGTACCAATAAAATAGTTATAATAAAGGGATAGTCCTTTCACAGGATCAGAATACATCCAGACACATTGACTTATCAAGTCACGACATCTCTGTCATGGTTTACAACTCCAGAGCCCAAACGATAACATCTACGCTATAAAATTCTTATTAACTACCGTCTACTGCAACATAACGAATCAACTAATTAGATATTTAAGCATTTCACAATCAAATATAATAATTAAACGTTGCTTCGTAAGCCCACTTCTTGACTTATTTTCCAGTTCAACTTATTTTCAAGTTTAATGAGACTATTTCTTTTTGATCCCTCACAACCATGATAAAAATAATATACAGTTAACATGCTGTAAAACTATCCATGGTTGTATGTTATGATGACTTTGTAGTGCACTCAAGAAAAGAAATACCTTTCTGATTATCGGACTCGGAATAGGAGTCATCGTTATTGAGCCTTGATATCAAATCAGCTACAGGAGTCTCTTTTGCATCTTTCCCTTGCTCACTTTCTACCTGTTAACGGCCTTCCCTCTCGATTTCCCTAACCTACATCCCGTTATACAAAAACTCAAATGTCCAAAAACACACTTCAATTTTATGTGAAACTATCTTCATTCGACATACTCACCTTAGTTTCTGAAATAATTTCCAAACCAACCTAGGCCGCAATTGTCCCTCACTGAAAATTGCAACAAAATAATTTGGTTTCATAAGATTTTTAAATAAATATGACAACTAATAATCATGTAACCAAAATTGTTGATGCTCACCAGCTGAATTCCCACAGACAGGCATTTCGTTTTTGGACATCCGCGGAAGAAACATAATCGATCATATATCTCCCTGAAAGACCAAAAACAATATCAATTGTAGCTGTTATATACCTCAATTACATAATTTGCAGCCACCCTTAAATGTTTTTGTTTTTAACATACTTTTACAATTAAGTGCACACTAATCATATAAACACGGCATTAGAGTTGACAAAAGAAACATATAAGACAAAGTGATGCCACACACCTCATGATTTTACTAATTTCTGGCTCTTCTTTTGCCAAACTTTGGTTACAACAGAATACATTCGTCTCCAGTTTCAAAACTGTTAACTTGAATCTTCCTACTTACTTTACAATGCGATCCCTATAAATACATGACTACAAAAAGCTATGAAAATGAAGCAATTTAATGTGTATTAAAGCGGACATTGCTATAGCCATCAGTCAAAAGATCCCCCAACTTGCCTCCAAATAACTTATAAGTATATATGATGTTGTTCATAAGAAATTCTTGAAAAAAATAACCACATAATCAAAATCATCATAACCTTTTCACTTTCTTTTTCTTGTTTGTAAGTGATAAAAAAAGTGGCACTATAAATTGTAACATCCGCATACAATTACTTATTTTACACGCCTTATATAAGTCGTTCCTGTACCACAATTAAGCTCAGCAAGTCACATTACGGATGTGGGATACTCAAATTCTTTTCTATATCATGATCTGGAAACTTATTTAGACAACTATGTTGATAAGAATCAAGAAAGTATACCAAAAAAAACCGAAGTACTAACAGAAGAAAAAGTGGCAGATTCCAAAGCTCTTGTACCAGTAACAGCTGCGACAACCAAGGCACTCTCAGATATCCTGGTTAACTACAATCCAACAAAGAGATCTGAAGTTTCACAGCGTAGAATTAGGAGACCGTTCTCTAAATCAGAAGTAGAAGCACTTGTAGAAGTAGTCGAATTTCTTGGACCCGGAAGATAGCGTTAGGTTAAAATGCATGTTTTTGATGATGCAGATCATCGAACGTGTGTAGACTTGAAGGATAAGTGGAAAACATTGGCTCACACAGCAAGCATCCCACCTAAGCAAAGAAGGGGTGAACTGGTGCCGCAACATCTATTGGACCGGGTCCAGGCTGTACATGAGTATTGGTCCAGCTATCAGATTAAGCACGGGCTGAAGCGTCAGAGTGAACCACTTCGAATACTAATGTAGAGCTTGTTGGTATTTCAAAAGTGACATATGGCGGAAAATGGGATGTATAAAATACCGGGAAATTCTCAAGAAAAAGTATGGCAGTAGGCAAGGAAATAGGATTGTTCATGTGTTGTTAGTATGAAAGTCTTACGTTTGTGACTAATTCGGAAGGTTTAAGAGGGATAGTGATTTAGTTAATATCATTATTTTGACCCGTATAAAAAAAGCGTTCCTGCAGCCGGCATACACAAATAATCAAATAAGCAATTGAAAAAAGAAATCCCAAACACACCTGTAAGACCTCGCCGGGAAAGACGACAGAGCTGTTGGTTGTTTTTCTGAGTACCGGCAACGAATTTGTCTAATAATAATACTCTTTCTTAAACTTGCTAGAATCCCCATCCGCATAACCTCCTCATATCCTACAAAACACCAAAAACAAAAAATTATTAAATAATCCCATCAATAATCTCACTTAAATGAAAAGTAAACATAATAAAAACAGGGGGGCTTGGTAGAAGAAATTGACATTTTATTAGGTTCGTATGTGTACCGATGTACGTACGATAGGGTTGGTAGAAGAAATTGACGGGGGAGAAGATTCCGGCGGTGGTTAATTTTCTTTTGTTTTACCCAAAATAAGAGTTTATAACAACCTAATTTCAGGCAACGTAAAAATAAAAAGTAAATTTGAATAGACATACTATACCCTCAAGTTTTTTAAGCAACATAAATTGCTAAAACATATAATTCAACCTGATAAACTTACAAAAGTTAGGGGATTTCAGAATGATACTTGTCTGCATAAATTCTCCGATCACGTTCTTCATTATTTGAACCGATTGCAAAGATTTTGATATGCCTTTTTTTGAGTCGGTATTTTCTTTATTTTCAGAGAATTCCAGAAGGTTTGAGATAAGATGAACAGCTGCTATGTTTATCTACCCGAAAGGAGGAAATACCGAAATAGTATTATATGAAATCTGGGAAATCGGGAAATAGTATTATAACAAAAACTGGGAATTCGAGTCCTCAAGAAATGATATATAGTACAATACCTGAAATAGTAGGTGTATGAATAATTTTCCTTAGAACTTTTTTTTTTCTCTTGCAATGTTGCATTATTTTATTGATTTACAAGAACACAAGATAGATATATGCAAAAAGCCCGGTTAGAAACACAAAGACTTGGGTTGTTACGTTTTTCTTGTGTTGGTGATTGCCTAGCTGCTTACTTTTCGATTTGACATAAAGTACTCATCTGGTAAGCTACGTTTGCACATTCATAGTATACACATTGAGCATTGAAAAACCATAATGAGTTTGCTAAACCAACCCATGGCCATAACAGGTATCATAATGCAAAAATACTTTAACCTTCATGAGCAAAAAACGTAATTTATTCGATCAGTGACGTATAAAATTCTTCATTAATGATTTCATATAAGTAAAAGCTAACCCCTTGTTCTTTGAAAAAATCACAGGTTGTTTCATTTCAATGCTTAAACATTTACAATCTATCAATTTTAAAGGAAGAACAAGATTCTAAATGTTTTCACAATATAATTAAACCAACTGTTATACAACATTCTAAATGTTTTCACAATATAATTAAGCCCAATATAATGATCATGGCCCAAAAGTCGATATTAGGGTTTCTATGTATAAAAAAACACTATATATTGCTTGCTGGAACATGCAAAACCTATGTACTGGAAACAACGGCTCCTGTGAAATGAATCACGACACCTGCAGCTGGAACATCATTCTCAGCAATCACAAATTCCTCACTAATCGATCCAGTAGCATCAAGGTTTATATATCCTCTTTTTTATTCTTTAGTTTCATTCATCTTCTTAATTTCTGTTGTACTCTTACACTTTTTATATGAAATACCTCAAGTAGATCACCTAATTATAGATCAACTAATGTAAGTTTCCGGTATGTATAAAAATGCTAAAATTTTATGTAGGACATTATAATCTTATACTTTTTATATGAAAGTGACGTGGATCTACATGCTAGCTACCAAATTTCACGATACGATATATACATGTGTGGATTTATGAAATTAGAATGTGATAGTTAACACTAGCATCTGTAAAAAAGAGTGTTTTGATGTTTTAATAATCATATCGTGTTACTAGAAGCATTAAAAAAACTGTATGGTTGTAATCTTTGTTAGATGTGGAGTGAAACACATATAAAAACGATTACATGTGTAGATTAGATCGTGTCACGAGATCCATAAATGTAATCTTTTTTGGTTGGTAAAACACTTATTTTTTTAACGGTAAATGGAAAGTAATAACAAGGAGACATATATCAAATTTTGATCGAATAGGAAAGAAAGTGATGGTTCTGATTCACTGGTATTCGCTTTTGCTTCTGTTTTCCTATTCGTCGATGGTCTTGTTATGGCATATAAGTGGATTTGTTTTATGTTTTTTTAGACATTAATTATATTTTACTCATTGTTGTCATTAGAGCATCATCAAAGGCCTTAATTGCTATGTCGATGGGCGGATGTTGATTTGCAATTGAACTTTTGTTGATCAATATTAATATTATTGTATTCTTATCATCAGATGCAGATATTAAAAGTGGCGGGTGATCATCGTGCTGGCATATTTGGAAAAGAGCGTCTCGGCCACCATTACCTCGGTCACTATTGGCAGGTCCACTACCTCCACCATCGCCTTGACCACCAATGGATTGTTAAAGAAAAAAATACAAAAGTTGCACCAGTCCATTTCAATAACCAAAGTACCAAACTAACATAATAGTTTTCCTATATTACCACAAATCTAACCATGCCTATCGATCCCTCTTTCCACATTTATGACATTTTGGGTCTGTTTCTGAAAAAAAAAATGCATATAGCATCCGAGACAGCTCATGAGTATCATAGAATCAAACATAGATTTAGGTGTTGAATCATTGTTTGTTTTTTGGTGGAACGATGATGCATTCCCTTGGTTGCATGCCTCGTTCTTTATGTAGCTAATAGGCAGAAATTCATGCAGAGTCAAATTCAGACGAGATGAACTCTTCTTCAGAGTTGGGGCCAAATTGATATGGCTGTTGCTGCTTGATCCCACCAACAAGACCTTTTCAATCTACAAAAGGAATAAGAGAGTTATTCATTTGTTAGAAGAATGAAATCTGTCTAAAGCCCAACAAATTAATCATATTAGATGCCTAATTATTACTATTACGGATAAGAAAGAAATGTGGCAATCAACATAAGAATTTATATGATAATGAATAGTAACAAAGAGTAGTATACTCTTGGTACCTTGTTACGCAGCCGTTTTCTTTGTTGATTAATGGAAGCATCAATCATCTTTTTGCAGGAATTAGTCATGATTGTTTCATCTCTTAGAGGATGATCTGCAAGTTTTACAATTCCAGTTACTTCTTGTTTGCACCTACATCTAAGGAAGAATTAAGACACCATTGTTAGATTATCACCTTTGTAACGAAACATGCATATATAAGAAGACAACTTCATTATGAATTTAATTCTTTCAACAGAGCAACTCAAAAAAAAACTACATAGAACAAAAATTTTAACCACAACAACCCAAGTGGTGGATAAGTTGATGCAAAAGATGCCTATGGCAATATGACATATATTGTTTTCCAATGTTAACATTTTTTAGTTTACATATAGTTACCAACATTTGAAAAAAATCTGCTTGATTGTTTTTATAATAGATCGTGTTACTAGAAGCTAAAGATCGCCTTTTTTTTGGTTTCTGAAAACCTGTTTCTAACCTTGAATGAAAAAATAGATCTACAAGTTAGCTTTTGAATTTACGATACACGATATAGATATTAATTTCAATCAGATTTAGTAAACCTGGATTAAAATAAACGATGTTGAACATGTTAGCTATCGAAATAACGACACATGATATATGTGTGTGGATTTATTACATTAAGAATGTGATAGTTAACACTAGCATCTGAAAAAAGGAAGAAGATTGTTTTGATCATTTTATTGATCAGATCGTGTTACTAGAAGCATAGAAAACTGTATGGTTGTTTTAACTTTTCATGATTAGATGGCATCATTAGATATGTAATTGTAACCATTTTGGTTGCTGAAAAACTTGTTTTTGAACGATAGCTGAAAAACCTGTCTAGAGACCATTGAATCTTACCGATATATTATTCAAGCGAGAATTCTACCAAAACAAATGAAGTTCCGACAAAGAACAATCTTAAAGCTAGAAAAAATTAAACCGCATGTCAGCATCGGCTAATTGCTCGTCTTTACACCAAAAACATCAGTCACAGTTTCACATTTTCAGCATTCTACTTAATAGATGACGGATCAAACCAAGTTAAAAGTTAGGAATGATCGTCTTTACCTGGTCGAAAAAGTAGTCAGCTTTGTAAATGCTTCAATGTGTTTAGATCATGTACTTCTAGATCATGTTTTCTGTAGCTTTTTCTTTGACTTTAGATCGACAACGACCACAGATATGTTGTCAGAACTTTGTCTTCCCATGGCTATTTCAGTCAGGCTATCGGCAAGGGTTTGTGCAGCTGATGATTCATCGTTAGTGGCTGCAGAACGGCGTTTCCTGCGTAAAATCCGGCGAGACACCTCACCGACCTCATTGTTTGTCATGACATCCCAAATTTCATCACTTGCTAATATTAAGCACTCGTCCTCGTCGGTTCTTGTTGTGAATGTTATTTCAGGCACCGGGATGATCCGTGGCCTTAAGCAACGGTCACCTAAAGTACCAACCTCTGATAACTAACCCGCATTGAAGTACCATGTCTAGATATTACCCGTATCGTATTTTAATAACAGACGAAAACGGACCCCTATTATATTACAACTATGAAACTGGGAATCAAATAACGTACTAATAATAATCATCAAGTAACATACTAATTACATTACGAATCTAGATAATGTACTAATAATAATCATTATTAATTACATTAAGAATCAAATAACTGACTACTAATTAGCAAAAAGTCAGAAATTTGAATAAATTACTGGCACACATTCCTTCGAAATGGTATGTTTTTACCATCTCACAAGGACATGTGCCACTATTTAATACTAATACCAACCTGTGATAGCTATATTCACCGCAATATATAAACAAACACAATTTCTACTATTTGACCGATGCGGGACTTAAGACTTCATACAAGTTGCTCAAAGAGATACAACATCTTTGTTGTTGTAATAAGATAATAATTATTTCTTTATATAAAATAAGAAACAAGATAGAAATTTTACCTTAAGAAATACAAATAGCTGGGTGGATTGCTAAAACGTTAAAAGAAGTGAACTTGTATATTAGGAAGATATGCGTACTCGTCGTATCAATTTCAATCTTCGTCCATTGGTTGCAATTTCATCCAATGATTTGATTGGAGTTGCTTTGAATGGTTAATATCTATCACTTTAAGCTTTCACATATTCACCATGTTAGTAGAATGAAATTACGAATAAAAGAACGTATTAGTTACTTCGCAAAACATCCAGGTCACAAAAAGTTAAGACCTAATAACATGATGTTACAAAAAGTTGAGAACTTGTATGAAGGTAAATTTAACCAAGGATAACAGTATACTAATAGCAACTTATGACAACAGTATACACCACAATATATAAACAAGCACAATTTCTACTCTTTGGCTGATCGATGTGGGACTCAAAACTTATTATAAAAGTTTTGGTCAGATAAGCAACTTATTACAGTAATAAGTAAATAATGCACGTCTTGATACTGTATTGACAACTATTATCACAAAAAGGCTAGCTAGTGATTCGTTAGGTTTGATGAGTTCTCCTAAAAATTTGCAAAGTGCTAGACCTAGATCACCAAAGATAACATGAGAAGTTTTTTAGTTGTATTCAACTAAAACTTATTGTTTATTATTTAATTTCACACGTAAACCAAACAAATAAAAGGATGAAATTTTGTTTATCAAGATCATCGGGAGAGGATGAGTCTTTCCCTTAGATGTAAATAACATAAACAAGATATCTCTGTGACTATTTTCAATTTTGATAAAGAGATCAGTGTGTCTGTCTGACTAGTAATCGTGGTATAATTTTGTAAGTAAACTACAACTATAATAATTGTGCCAATCCATATGGAGATAACTTGTGAATGTCAACTTTTGAACCATGACTTGGTAATTCTAGTCCAATTGTTGTAGTGCTATCCTTAAATTACTAAAACGGTCATAGTTGATCAACTTTTGGTTTGTCTAACCAATAATTTAAGGACATTGGCTAAATTAAAAATGTACAATTTTAATTTGATCATTGCAAAAACTCAAGTGCTACTAAATAATAGTACTAGTTAAGTTACGTCTTAAAAAATTTAGTATTGGTATAATTTAGGGCACTAAGATTGGGTGGGATGGTTAAATTTAATCATCGCACAAACTCACGTGCCAATAAATAATACTAATAGCACCTTATTATAACCATATGAACTACAATATGTAAACAAGCAAAATTCCTACTCTTTAACCGATGTGGAACTCAAAATTCTATACAGATTTTAGTGGCAACCATGTCTTTTTCATACCTCCCAACTAATTTTATTTTTTATTTTTTCCCCTTAACTAATATTTATTCAATAAAAACCTTAACTAATATTTTATTCATTAAATTAATATAAAAAAAATTTATTAAAAAAAATACAAAACTAAAATTTGTAAACAAAAAAAGAAAAAATGTTAAAATTATTGTTTGGTCCAATAATCCAGCCCAACTCATACCACACTTAGCTATATCCCAAAAGGAAAATATATATATATATATATATAGGTCATCTTCTTCAATTGCCGCCATCTGCAAACACACACAGTACCAATCAATCTTTTTTTTATTATTTTTTATTATTATTATTATTTTTTTTTGGTTTCTTCCGTTCCAACGTTCAACAATAAATTCCAAATGGTAACATTTTCACTTTGAAATCACCAAACCGCGTAGGCAATCTTTGCCGTTGGACCCTTGCCGCTGGCCATGCCGCCGAGGTGGCGGCGGTGTTCACCGGCGGCATGGCCATGCCGTTGGTGATGCCGATGTCCACTGCCACCCTTCTTATAACCATGTGCACTACAATATGTAAACAAGCGCAATTTCTACTCTTTAACCAATGTGGAACTCAAAAACTCTATACAGGTTTTAGAAAGTTGCTTACAAGACACAACATATCTGTTGTTGCAGTCATATAAGTGAATAACAATTATGTTTTTTATATGAAAACTTAAAAACTGATAGAAAGTTTACCTGGTGACACAATTTATTGACCAGGTACGGAGTTCATAGGGTTACTAGTTGGTGTTGAGTCACCTCTAATCAGTTCACTTTAGAGTGTCTCCAATCATATGGATTTCATGGAGTTTATACCCTTAAAACATCATCAACCTACTCATTTAACAATATAAACCAACAGTGTCCATACATGAAACCCATGAATTATTTGTCAATATTTTATATTTCTAAAATTTTATATGTACCAACACAAAAGTTCCTATGAACTTTCTTAGCTAACTTGCACGGACCTAGGTATAGCCAATTGAGAGGGGTCATGTAACCCCACTAAAACAATAAAGTACAGTGAGATTAGCAACTAAGAATTCGCAGTAACCATTCTAAATGGAGTTGCACAATTTTTTTTTTTTCTTTTTTTTTGGAAGCCAGTTACACATTAATACGGATACTCGTCACAAAGATTGAGAATTTGTATATATTGGTAGTGCATGATAATGTGAAACGGTAAATTAAACCATCGCAGAAAGTCATCTGCCACTACTTAATACTATTAGCAACTTATGATAATAACCATCTCACAAACTCACATATCACATATCCATTACGTTACTACTATGAAATTAGGAATCAAATAACGTACTAATCACATTGCACAAACTCATGTCAAGAAAAGTTAAGTAAATGATTACATTAAGTCACGAAAAGTCAGTAATTTGTACGAATTACTGGCCCATGATCCTATTAGATGGTATATTTAACAATCGCACAAAGACTTTTGCCAATCAAAAAGTTAAGAATTTGTATGATCTATTAGATGGTATATTTAACAATCGCACAAAGACTTTTGCCAATCAAAAAGTTAAGAATTTGTATGAATTACTAGCTCATGCATGACCCAAGGTCATGTGCCACTACTTAATACTAAGAGCATGCCCATACGTAACCTGAGTTAACTTATAACTCAGCGCCACGTCAGCGCCACATCAGCTTTACCACTTTAACTTTAACTTACAAAAAAACACCTCCATTCATAACTCAACCTTAACTCACTTTAACTCAATTTTTTTTAAATATTTTCAATTTCAACCCTAAACTAAAACTAATACATCATTTTTTTAAAAACCATAACATTAATTCTTGAATATATTACATTACGAAAGGAAAAAAAAAAAAAAAAAAAAAAAAAAAAAAACACACAATACATTAATACAATACGAAAAAAAAATAAAAAGACATAAAAAAATAAAATTAAACCAAAACACATTTATTTATTCTGTACGCTTTGGCAACCCGTATTTTTCAATGATACGATCCTTTTTCATATTCACTAGCGTCACGTAATAAGGATCTTTGCCGGTTGTGTCGAGCAACAAAAACTCAAAGTCCCTCGAGCGTATTGCTGCGTATTGGTTTTCAGCGGTTGCTTTGTAAGCCAAGGCCGCATCTTCACGTTTAGCCCGATATTCCTCGCGCAAAGCTTCCCCGAATTGGGCCGACGAAACAGAGCCACCGGTACTCGCTCCCCCGGTGCTTGTCGTTGTCTCGGACTTTTGTTTCTTCGTAGCCCTCTTTTTCCCCATTGGGCGTGGTTGTGCATCATTACCAAACAACGCCTCGTTTCTTGGCTCGGGACATCATCGGTTAAATCAACCGTGTCCGGTGCGTCCCATTTCTTATGACTACGCAAAACACTCCAAGCCTCCTCATTATGAAACGGCGCGTTTTTGTGCTCGTTTCGATACATTTCCTTGGCCCGTGTGAGTATATCCATGGCATTTTCCCCACTTTTTTGATCGCGGTCGGCACGTTTGTAAATCGCATTGAACTTTGTGGAATCGCGGTTCAACGTTCTCCACTTTGATTGTATCATATCTTTCCCACGTCTATGATATCTATGCTTATTGAACTCATTTATAACCCGCTGCCAAAATGTATCTTTGGATTGGGACCGACCGACTTGCTCATCTTCACTTGCAGCAACCCAACACGTTGCAAGTAATTTTTCTTCATTTGCTTGCCAACGTGATACGACTGGTTCGACCTCCTCCTCATCATCGACTGGTTCTTTTGATTTTTTGGACTTTCGTTTAACACGAGTTTTTGTTTTTTTTGATGCGACGTAGGTGTTTCGGAAATTTCGTTAGTTTCCGTTTGGGATTGTTGGGATGGTTGAGTGAATTGGAGATTTTGAAAATTGGTGTTTAAGGTGTTTTGTTGTTGGGATTCATGCCAAAATCGTAAAGCTTCATGTTGTTGGTAAAGTTCTTGGCTCGACATACCGAATAGGTTTGGATTGTCCGAATTCGGATTTGATGATGAACCCGCATATGGGTTCCCCCACCCACCGAGGAGGTTCGTAAACGAGTTAGGATTGTTGTTGTTGCCTTGAGACATTTTTTTTTTTTTTTTGGAGATTAGAAGTTGTAGATAGAAGATAGTGAGTTGTGAAAGTGTGGGAAAAAGAAGTAGGGTAAATGGGTATTTATATTGGTTGAAAAAAGGTTTTGGAAAATGTTTTTTTTTTTGGCTAAGTAGCCGTTTTTTTACGTTAGGGGGGTAAAATATAAAATTTTTAAAAAAGTAGCTGTTATTGTGAAGTGGGGAGGGGGTTGAATGAATTTTTTGTTTTTTTTTTTTATACACCGTTCGTCCCTTAAACGCTGCGTTACGCAGTGGGTTTAACGCTGGACTCTGCAGCGGTTAACGTGGGAAAAAAAGTTACGCATGCGCATGCTCTAATAGAAACTTGTGAATAACATATACACAACAATATATAAACATGCACAATTTCTACTGTTTCACCGATGTGGGTCTCAAGACTTCATAAATGCCACTTTAAGGGATTGCTATTGGAGCTTACCTGGTGAGCCTTGTTGCAGCCATGTGGGCAATTACTCCAACTCGTGTCATTGAAGACAGTAGCTGGGCAATTCGTGTATTCAAAACCATGTTCTATTCTACCGGTATCTTATCCCCTTACGCCGCACTTTCGTTGCTCATTCCAAAGATATTTCGCGTGGTACCATCTTGCCGTGATATCATCGATATTCCTGATTATTATAACTCTTTTCAACTTTTTTGACATGCTAAAATCCGGCCTCACATTGGTTTGGAAAAATGTTGTTGTTGTTGCCACACGTTGGATCATGACTCATGATGATCAAGTACTGCCGATTACTGATGCTGCAACGGCTCATATAGCTGCAGAAGAAGAAGATCAGAATCTTGGAGGAAGTGGATCATCTCCAAATCTACCATGCCTTTAAATGGTTTTACCAACCTTCCCTTATAGCAACCCTGCTGCTTCTGCTCAGAATTGATTCTGGTATTCCTACTTCTTTCCTTTACTAGTGAAGTTGATTGCTTTCCTCGTGATGATCAAGTGATCAACGATGCTGCTCGCCCTCATCCTCCGATCCTCTCGATTCGGTGCCTAGTAGTACATGTGCTGTGTGACTGCCTTTCAAAAAATAAAATAAAATAAAAATGTGTGCTGTGTGACTAGTGTACTATAAAAGAAGGCTCTTCTTGCCCGTGAGCTACCTTTCTTTTTCTTTCTTCTTCTTTTTCTTCTTCTTCTTCTTCATCTTCTTCTTCTTCTTTTTGTTGTGCCTATACTTTTTTTTGGGTAAAGGCTTACCCGGTAAATTGTATTAATCACAAAAGAAATAAGTACAATGGAATGTTGTGCCTATACTTTAGTTTGTACTAAAGCATTCTGATTGCTTTTCATTCTGATTGCTTTTTGTAGTATCAATGGATATCTGTCTAGGTGTGTGTAAAATTAACAAGTAGGGTTGGACCAGTTGGAAAACCCCTTGCCTCTCAACCAAGAGGTCAAGGGTTCGATCCTCACTCCCTACAAAAGGCTGGAGGTCCTTTTCTACCTTAGGTAGAACCGGAAGCAGCCTCTCTACCTTAGGTAGGGGTAAGGCTGTCTACGTATCAACCTCCCCATACACCGTGGAAGAGAGAAAAGTTCTATACGAAACTACATTTAGCAAAAGTACAAATTAAACGATCTCATCCATCCATTCCCCTTTCATCCAACGGTGCATATTTATTACAAAAAAAAAAAAAAAAAAAAAACGGAGGGGCATTTTTGTAATTTGCATACTTACTCTAATATTCATCCCATCACACGATTCACGTTTTTTTCTCACACACAAATATTCACCCACACAGTAAAACACACTCTCTCCTCATTTCCCCCAATTCAAACACACACACAAACGATCCCAAACCACCAAACCCTAACCACCGTCAAACCACTATCAAGCCACCGTCAAACCAATATCAAACCATTAAAATGGACTTACGATATGAAATAGATCAATCTAAACGAACAACTGATTCGGAATCGGATCAATCTAAACGCGACACTGTTTCTGGTATATATATATTTTTAAATCAGTCATTATTGTGTATGTATTAGCTTATTTTGTGGTTGTATTAGCTTATTTTGTGGTTTAATGATTGTTTGGATTAGCTTAGGATTAGGTTACTTTTTGTGATGGAATCAGTGTTTGGTTTAGCTTATTTTGTGATGGAATCAGTGTATGTGAATTGTATCAGAAATTTTAAGGTTAGGTTGTATGAATCCCATGGGATTGACAGTGAATCCCATGGGATTCAGTGGCTTATTTTTGATGCAATCAGTGGCTTATTTTTGTGATGGAATCAGTGTTTGGTTTAGCTTACATGAGTGATGGAATCAGTGTTTGGTTTAGCTTATTTTGTGATGGAATCAGTGGCTTATTTTTGAAATGTTTAGTTGACTGAAAACTATATGTGAGTCTGTGAATTGTATCTTATTGCAAATTGTTATTAGGATTAAATGAGGTTTGGTTTTATTATCGGCATGATGGCGAGGCGTAAGATGTGTTTTATTAATGGCTAGATAAATATGGCATAATCAGATAAGCGGTTGTAGTTTGAGTGTTTAGCAAATTCGTTATGTATGTCGTTGTATTGTTTTTGTATGGAGGTTGTGGTTTTTGTATGAATTAGTTATGTAGGTGTTTTGTATGGTGTTTTTGTATGGAGGTGGTGGTGTTTTGTATGGAGGTGGTGGTAGTTTGAGTGTTTAGCAAATTCGTTATGTACGTCGTTGTATTGTTTTTGTATGCTTTTGCTTGATTTACGCCTGTATGTGCGATATATGTACCTGTAAGGAGTATTTTACGGTATGTGATTTTAACGAACTCTTTGTAAGGAGGTGGTGGTAGTTTGAGTGGTAGTTTGGTATGTAATTTTAACGAACTCTTTGTTTTGATGTATTTTACGGTTTTCAGCTTGTATGATGTATGTATGAGTATGTATCTTTGGTACGGTTTAAATTGTGTTTGTTTGCTTATTTAACTGTCTTAATGTGTTTGTCTAGTTATATATGTTGTTAGTTGCTTATTTGTCTCAAAACTAATATTACTCTTTTCATCTTAAAATTGATGTAGGTAAAATATATAACCCAAAACCGTTGTCTTCATTTAATCCGTTGTCTACATCACCGGTGAGGCCTCGGTTTAATCCTTTTGATGCAAAATCGAAAAAACAATCACCGGTGAACAAAAAATCGGCTAGTGTTGATCAGGGAAAGGAGGTTAGTAAGGCTGCCAAGGACCCTAGTGATGTTATTTCTGCCGTTGTTGCTGATTTGTCTAAGGAGAAGGAGAAGGAAACTGAGAAGGAGGCCGAGAAGGAGAAGGAATCTGAGAAGGAGGCCGAGAAGGAGGCTGAGAAAGAGACTGAGAAGGAGAAGGAGAAGGAAACTGAGAAGGAGACCGAGAAGGAGGCTGAGAAGGAGGCTGAGAAAGAGAGTGAGAAGGAGAAGGAGGAGAGTGAGCCGTTGGTTACGTATAAATCAAAGAGGGGTAAGGGGTCGGGTGTTAGTAAGGATAAGCCAAAGAAAAAGGGGCCTGCTGTTGTTATTGAGAAGGAGAAGCCACAGTATAAGAAGCCAAAGGAAAAGGGGCATGATGTTGTTATTGAGAAGGAGAAGCCAAAGAAAAAGGGGCCTGCTGTTGTTTTGAGATCTAATAAATTGGTTCTGTATGATACTCCAACTCCTCCAAAGAAACGGAAATTAGCATTACCAATAGTTGATGATAGTTCAAAGAAACAAAAGCTTAAGGTTCCGAAAGGTATAGATATGTCCCAAATCCATGAAATTTGTTTTGATTTTCATTGTTTGTTTTGATCAATTTGTGAATTTAAGCTTCATCTATTTTGTTCTTTTGTCTACTGGCTGCTTTTTGTTCTGTGTATACTTTAGTGCAAACCTGCTAGTATTTTTAGTTTAAAAACTAGGAAATTATTAGAATAGCAATTGGTAATATTACATAGGGCTTTTTGGTTTTGAGTAATCTCAGTAGTGTAGAGATTGAATTGCACCCATAATTGTAGTCCTCAGCTTATTAGATTCAGCTTATTGCATCTGCTAGTTGGTGGTTTGAGCTTGATTTCTGTGTTGGTATTTTGTGCTGCTATTGTTTGTGTGAGCTTGACTGTGATATTTTAGCTTTTCAGTGTTTAGTTACAGTTATTTTAGAGTTAAATATAGTCTGCTTGTTCTAGCTTTTTCATTTACCATATCTGCTTATTGATTAGCTTTTTCATTTTAGCTTTTTCTGTGTTTAGTTTCTTTTCATCATAGTTGTGCATAACTGAGTCCATTGTAGTGTTATATACTTGTGTGTTCAGTCCTGATCCCATGGGATTAATAATGAATCCCATGGGATTCACTATCAATCCCATGGGATTAATAATGAATCCCATCGGATTCACTGCCAATCCCATGGGATTATGAATACAGAATGGCATTATGAATCCCATAGGATTCATAGTGAATCCCTTAGGATTCAATGTGAATCCCATGGGATTGTATGTGAATCCCATGGGATTTGATAATGAATATTTTTTTATCAAGTTGTTTATATTATGTTTGTATCTTTATGTAGATGCTATTCAAGAGACGGTGCAGGAACAAAGTCTTACTAAACGGAAAAAGCGCAATGCTGAAAAAGGTATAAATCTGTCTTTTTTTGTTTGATTGAATTCAGTATTCCTATTTATGGCCATTTAAGCATTATATCTTAAGTTTATCTGGTTTTGAGTAAAATGTTATGCTGTTTGAACCATTTAACTAATTTAGTATTAGCTTAAAATTTCAAGTTTAGGTTGTATGAATCCCATGGGATTGACAGTGAATCCCATGGGATTGACAGTGAATCCCATGGGATTGACATGTATCTCTGTTTTAAAATTTCAAGGTTAGGTTGTTTATATTGTGTGTTTTTTTTAATGTAGCTGAGGTGAAGAGAATCAAGGGTAAGGGTCCGTCGAAGGTAAAGGACGAAGAATCCCAAGTTATTCCTCCTGAGACTATGAAGAATCTTTTGAAGAACATGCTGAAAAATACTTCTGTTAAAGAATATGTTAAAGAGGAATTTGAGGAGAAGCCGAATAAGAAAGGGAAGAAAGAAAAGGTGTTGTCAGAAGATGAAAAACAACATCTAGATTATTTGAAAAAAATTCCCATTCTTCATGCTAGGTCAGCTCCTACTGCTCTTCATACTGCCATCCATGGCATAAAGCATGTTGATATTGAGAAGTTTTTGGAGGAGATAGGGTTTAGATCATTTTGCAAGTTTGATATCAGAAAAATTCCGGCAAGGTTAGGTAGGTATGTTGTTGAAAATTTTGATCCTCAGACTTGCGAGTTGATGTTGGGAGGTGAGAAGCGTATTCAGGCCAGTGTTAACAAAGTTCATGAGCTGCTAGGTATTCCGATTGGCGGCGAGACTTTGTTATCTTTAGAAAAGAGGCCGGTTGGAGATGATTTTGAAAGAGTTTGGGTTGGTCAGTTTGAGTCAAAGAATGCTAAGCAAATTAGAGTTAACGATATTGCTAGCAAGTTGATTGAGTCTAAGGAAGTTGACTTCCTTTTTAAAGTCAACTTTCTTACGTTGTTTACGAATACGATGGGAATGGTTGCGGGATTGCAGGGGGAGATAAACTTTGATGTTGTTAGGCATCTTAGGGAAGATACTGATATTTGTGGAATTGATTGGTGTGAGTACATATTCCATTGTCTTCAAGTCAGTAGAAAACCAACAACTCTTCTCAATAAATACATGGGGCCATATACCTTTCTTGCTGTAAGTTTTAAACTGTTTTTATGTTTGTGACATATTATGTTTATCATTTTACTGTGAATCCTATGGGATTCATACAAAATCCCATGGGATTCATACAAAATCCCATGGGATTCACTGTGAATCCCATGGGATTCACTGTGAATCCCATTGGATTAACTGTGACATAGTTGTATCTTTCTTACACTTTTTCGTTCCTTGTTTTTTTGTTTACAGCTGTTGTATTTAGATTCCACTAAGTACAGCAAGCTTTCTTACGTCCGCTCACGTCCGGCGGTTAAATATTGGTCCTATTTCTTAATGTCAAAAAGGGAGGAGATGGAATTAAAAGAAGAGGTTTTGGGAATGTTAGATGTTTATGATGAATCTGAGGAGCCGGAGACTGAAGGTTTTGTTGCTGGTGGTTCTAGTGAGAGTTCTTCTTACAAGGAGGTTTGTTCATTAATCACTTTTGATAATATACTGTTTCATATCTTCTGATCTGAGTTGTTAGTGTTTTGGACTTATTTTGCATATGTGGATCTGTTTCTTTTCTGAGTTGCTTTACATCTGAGATCTGTGTTTAGTCTTAGTTTATTGTTGAGTGAATCATATTCAGTTGAGTTTGAAGGTTGGATTAATATTGGATTGGATGTGAGTGGATTTAGTGGTAACAGTCACTAGTAGGGGTGTTTGGATTATAGTAGGTTGCTGATATCATTGGTCTCTCAGAGATTGAAAGAGGTTTAGATTGCAAACTTAGGTTTAGTTTAGACTAGAACTTGCATAAAATTCATTAGGCATAACATAAAAGTAAAAAACAACTCTGTTTAATAAATTTTTGAGTATCAGTTAAGTAATTTTGATTGAATTTTCATAGTAGTAGTTTATTTAGTTGTGGTATTGGCTTAATTCATTCATAAAATAGTATAATATACCATTTTCAGTAATATTTTAGAAATCAAATCTCCTTTTGGTCAAAGTTTTGTGTGTCATCAAAAAGTCAAAAGAAATTGGTTGTCTGTTTTGGTCAGTTATTCAAAGAGGTTTTTGGTTCTCATCAATCTTTGACCAAGTGTGACAATCCCATGGGATTCACATACAATCCCATGGGATTTACAAATGAATCCCATGGGATTGTTTATGAATCCCATGGGATTGTGTATGAATCCCATGGGATTCAATGTACTTATCTCATTATGAATATTCCTGTTTGTTTTTTCTCCAGGAATTTTATAAAAAAATTGAAGAAAAGTTATCTGTTATAAGCAATGAAAGAGTTGCTGTTGAAGGATTTTTTGTTATGGGCGGTTTAGAGTTCCCTGCCGATCCAAAGCTTTCTGAACTTCATCAAAGGTATGTTCAGATCCTCGAGCATCCTGTCTCATTCAATGGTGAAGATCTTCATCGAGCTGATGATAATGGAGGTTCTGAGGGTGATGTTGATACTGTAACTGATAAACTCCAATCTGGTACCGATCCTTAATTCCGATGGGCTGTTGTGGTTATCTTTTGTACTTGAAACTCATGGGATTTATGTAATAACTTTTTTAAATTTGTTATATTTATAATTGTTGTAGTTCCCTTTTATTTGATCTCTTTCCGACGTTTGGTTAATTTATTGGATCTGTTTTCCTTTTATTGGATCTCTTTTATTAAATCCCATGGGATTTATCTGTGAATCCCATGGGATTCATCTGTTAATTCCATGTGATTCATTTGTCAATCCCAGAAGTTTTGTTGCCTAATGTTCAAATTGTAAACCTCATAAGTTTTGTTTTAGTTATTTCAACAGTGGTTGATCCATCTCAAATACAAGAAGAATGTGATGATGGTAATGGGGATGATAAAGATGCCGAGAAGCCAGATGATGCAGTTCCCGTGAATCAAGTTGCTGAACCTTTCTCTTTAACTCAATGGATCGAAAACAATTTAGACCTGATTGAAGAGTGGTTTAATTGTGCAGCTGCTGAGTTTTACTATGTAATATTCTTGTATAATATTAGTGTTTTAATTTAATTTATTTATTTTTAATTAATTTTTTTTTGTTTTATTCAGCTAAAGTCGGTCGCTGAAGGTACTGTGGAGCCAATGGGTGGCGATGTGAATCCAGGTGACATTACTCCTCAAAATATGGCTACTCGTGCCTCCGATGTAAGTTTGAGTCCTGAAAAGCGTTTGGTGAAACCGTCTTCCTATTTGTTGTCTCCATATATGAACAAGAAGACAAAGGTTCAACTTAAACTAACTAGGCCGTAGTTCGTTCTTGGGAATAGTGTTTTCGCGATGCAGGGCGAAAAAATGTAAGTTTGTGTTTTTTATATAAGTTTCATTGTTTTCTGATTCAATGCGAGGGATTGGCAGTGAATCTGATGGGATTCACATGAATCCCATGGTGTGACAACTGGCAAATTAGGGAGATATTTTGAAAACCCGCATTACTTTAAAATTTATAAATTTTGGAATATTTGAAAAGTTTATCATGACGAGATATTTTACAAACGTTGGTACTCGATTTTTAATCGTACGATATTTATGAGATTTGGTTATTTATTTATGGTTTGGATTGATTCGGTCGTGATGATTTATTGTGAGATCGTTATTTTTGGCACTACATTGACTCTGGCACTAGGTTAACCTAACAATCTTAATTTCATTTTATTATTGGATCGGATATTATTATTTTTGGAACGGGTTCGGTTTGAAAGATATTTGGTTATTTAAGTTTCGGGTTTGGTCCGTGTATTGACACCGGGCTACTAAATCCCCTACACCTATTATTATTATTATTATTTAAAAAGTTTATTTATTTTTGTGAGAGTATATAACATGAAATCGTCCCTGTGATAAGATAACAAACACAACCACACCATTCTCATCATCTCTCTCCCTCATCTCTTTCATCTCCAAACCCTAGCCGCCACTATTCCGGTCACGCAGCCACCACACCGCCACCACTACAACTACACCGCCACCACCATCTTAACACTCATCTCATCCTCTCCATTTCTACATATATCACGCGCCTCAAAACCCCCCCATCACCACGAATACATGAAGGTCGAGCCTTGAACCACCACTATTCCTTGTAGTTTTTGCTAGATCCGTGAGATTCAAGGTACAAGAAGGTGAGGAAACGCCAAAACAAGTGTAGACTTGTCTTGGAGAGCATCGATCCGTGATTATACGGATGTATATATTGATGGGTTTTTGGATTTTCTTGATTATTTTGATTTAAAACACGTATTACAAGTGGGTTTTTGAATAAAACATAAAGGAACATCGTTTGGTATCCGGGTTTCACGTGTTTGGTGTTGGTCGAAGTGAAACCGAGAGCCCATGCTCTCGGCTTGGTGATTATTTTCGAACCCATGTGGTTTCTTGATGGTTTTAGTCTCGTGGTCATTTTAGCGAGAGTGGCCGATTATATTTGGAGCTTGATTCTTGGTTGCGTGATGTTGTCTTGTATGCCGTGACCTATGGAGCTCGGGTTGGTTTTGGTTTGTGCTCGGATTGAGCTAGCCGAGACCCTAGAGGTCTCGGGTGGGACCCACGTGACTCGTGGTGAAACCTTGACTCGGGTTCGACTTGGTAAATCGAACCGGATTGTATGTTATACTTGGTGATCTTGTTGGTTTCGTGATGTTTATGTTGTTATTAATATTATCATTTGTTATTGTAGTGATTGTGGTATATTGCTATGGGTATTTGGTACTATAGTCGTTACTTTGGAACCGGGAATGAATTGGAATAATGGTTTGTATTGTGAAGTGTTGTCGATATGAAATGGGGACCGATTGTGAGACGGTCAATTAGATGACGGAGATAGGTTAGTCGGGTGCCGTAGTCGGACCCTCATGTTGTAGCACGTGGATTTGGGATTGTTCGGACGGAGTTGTTTTATTTATTCTGACTTGGTTGTTTTATTTTTGGACTTGGACAATGAGCCGAGAGTCATGACTCGGACATGTGACCAAATTCTTATGACTCGATAAATATTTAAAATCAAACGTTAAAAATAATACTCGTAATAATATTATTAGTAATATAATCGTTTATATAAGTATATAGACGTGATAAACGTATATATATTATTATAAATGCGTATATTAATAATAAAACGATCACGAGTGAACGTTATAATAATATAACGATAATTATTATACTATGCGAATAGTACAATAAATGTCGGAATATTATTATAAATAAATAACTAGAAATAATGTCGAGAACTAATACGTCGGGTAAGTAATAAATAAAAACATGATGACTTTTATAAATTTGGAAAACTTATCGAGTTATACGAGTTGTGGTTACTTAAGTCCAAGTGGGCTTTATTGTGTGACGTTTGTGTTGTCACGGATATATGACGATTAATATATCCATCTTATATAACTACGTGACTTATTTAATCGACGGGTTAAATCGAGTTATTTAGCTATATAAAATGAGTATATTAATGGGCATCGAATCCTACGACGCCCATAGGTTGTGGTACATGTATTAGGATAATAAATTACTATATATCTCGTGGAATTGGCTAAATTGACGAATTTGGCAAATTGGACGATATATATAGGGAATTTATTAGACTACGATATATACCATATAGTATTCTTTGTGCTATGTGATTTAGGTTGGGTATAATCTTGGAGCGATGTATTACGTAAATAAATGTGGGGGATTATCAAATCGACGGATTTGATAAACTTCGATGATTTATTTAAATAATATATTGGACTAATATTAGACCTATAGATTGTTTATCATTCTGTTCGTTGTGGCTTTTTGGATTGAGTTGTGTCGACCCACCACCCATATGGATACCAAACGTCGAATTTCAAATTGATATGAAGTTAATTCGAGAAATGGATATTTTTGGAAAGTAAAATGGAATACGTTCGGGAATGGGAATATTTGATTTTGAGGAAATGATTTCTGAACGAGTTTGATATTGTTAGGAAGTGCCGAGTCTGTAGTCGCCGTACGTGAGTTGCTTGAGATTACTTACGTCTTTCTTCTATCGTTTCTTTTGAGTATTTCTGGACTTGAGGTGAGTCATAGCCCCACTTTTTACTCTTGAACTTTGTTTTCAATGCTTGGGGTGAGAAACGTGCAAATGCTTTATGTGGACTATTATCGCTTTTTGATTTCAAAACTTGCTATGCTTATAGAACTAGGTAGAGCGAGGCCTAGACTAGATCTAGGTAAGCTATTGATTCAGTTATTGAGCGAGGCCTAGACTTGATCTAGGTAAGCTATTGATTTGGTGGTTGAGCGAGGCCTAGTCCCCGAACTAGGTAAGCTATTTGATTTGGTTATAGAGCGAGGCCTAGACTAGATCTAGGTAAGCTATTGATTTGGTTGTTGTGCGAGGCCTAGTCCCCGAACTAGGTAAGCCATTGGATTGATTATAGAGCGAGGCCTAGACTTGAGCTAGGTAAGCTATTGATTGGATTGATTTGAGCTATAGCGTGCACCTATAGGGATGATTGTTTTGGTTGGATTATTTTTGGTTGGATTGTTTTGGTTGGATTATTTGTTGGATGATTGAGCCCTAGTCTAGCTAGCAAGCGTTTTGCGTACATGTCCACTATATTGAATTAAGAATCTAAACCTATGATCTCACCAGCGAAAGCTGACTTTTAGCACGTTTTCTCAGGTTGTTAAGTGATGCTCTATGGATGCTTGGGATTGGAGGCTTGGCATTGGCACCGGTTATGGATCTATTTTCTAAAACTCTGATAAACTATTGTGGACCTATGTTTATTTCTTTTGGGCCTGACTTTGGATGATTTTGGGATAAATGTAAACTTTAAAACCCGGTTTGGTTGTGTTTTTCTTATGTTTACTTTATCTCGTTCTTTCATGACTTTGAATGGATACCAATCCCCGTAGCACCCCGAAAGCTTGTTGAGTCTTCCGCTGTACCAAATTTTGGGGGTGTTACAGATTGGTATCAGAGCCAGGTTATAGAGAACTAGGTAAATGGACACCTACACTATAACCGATTCTTATTGAAAAACGATCCTCGACCATTGCCCGCCAGCCCGCCAAGCCGAAGCATCATTGTTGTTATTGAGGTATTATGAGATATTGACTTGGAATGAGATGATTGAGATGATTAGAGATTTGGGATTTCTTGAGATGATTTGAGGTTTTGAGGATTATTGATTTAGTGATATTATGCGTTTTGAGGAATTATATGCGTTTTGAGGAATTATATGGCTTAATTGTTTTGCGAATGGTTTTAGTAATGCGGTATTTTAAATCTTTCTTGATTATATATGATTTGGAATTATATGATGATTTTTGGATATGGTATTTTGAGTTCGCTGTTTAGTTGTTTTGAAACACTTACACCTACCCTACGCCGTTGTCACAAATCATAGCCTCCTTTGCACGTGTTGTTATTAAGAATTGTTATTGCTAGTACGCGTCGCCACTCGTAGATCACTATGGCCCCTGATGACCCATACGTGTTGGTCATGCGTTCGGCCACTACTTTATCGTCTCATTGACGCCCTACGTCACCGATTTTATCGCCTCGTGGTTCACCTGCTCAGAGATGACGATTGATGGAGTACCCCTCCGACGAGGAGTATGAGGAGGAGTACGAGGGCAAGCAGAATGATTACCCTCAAGATGAGAAAGAGAATGATGACCCTCAGGATGAGGAAGAGGATGATCCTCAGGAAGAGGAGATGCCTGATGATGATGGGTCGCTAGCACATTCAGCTCATTCTGCGAAGCCCGATTCCCGATACATCCGTTAGAGCCGGTTTCACCTGATCATCCATTTTTGTTTGAGTTGCCGCCTGGTAGTCCCGTTGAGTTGGATGCACCTTCTGAGGTTTCTGCTGAGCATGCAGACTTTGGTGAAATTGGTAGGATGTGGACTCGAATTACTGCACAGGGCGAGAGGATCTCGCGGATGTCTGACCGACTTGAGATGATTATGCTGAGTTATTGCTGAGTTTATTGCTGAGTTTGTTGCTGAGTTGAGAGTAGATTTGACTACTGTCATGGGCAGGACGACAACGATTAGGAGAGGTATGATTGAGATACATGAGCAGATAGAGAGTCTGCAAAGAGGTTTCCTCACGGCTCGCGAGGCAGATCGCAAGCTGTGGCAGAGGAACACGGAGTTAGAGAAGGAGGCAGCAGACCTCAAGAGAGATAGAGATATATACAGTGTTGAGCTGAGATCGTTATGGAGAGATTTGGATGGTTTGAGATCGGAGTTGAATAGTCTACGCCAGCTTCATGGCTAGATCAATTTAGATTTGTGTTGTTGTTGTGTTGCTTCTTAAGTCAGGGAGTAATCGGTTATGAGAGCTGGTTATTCTATCCCTTAAGTCATGTTATTCGGATTGTACGTTCGTCTCGTATGGAACGATTAGTATTTATTATGCCTTTTGGTAGTATGGAACGATGTATTGATTGCTACTTATGGACGAGGGTGAGCTCGTATGATATTTTACGGTTTTGGCGTACATGGAGAATTGTGTTCCTATTTTTGCGTAGTTGACCTTGTGTTGGTACTATATTAATGGTTGCACGACGAAACCCTGTCAGAGCTACCCGAACTGGTACGGCAGCGACTACCCCTGGTCGCCGAGGACGCCGTCCTACTCGAAATATTGAGACCCCTACTCCTGATAACCTGGACACTACTAACCGCAACAATAAGAATCAAAATGTTGATGTTCAGGGAGACAATGATCATGTTCCACTTGATGCACCTACTGTGGATCAAGCAATGATCAATCAATTTGTGGAGCAACGAGTTGCTGAGCTACTATCTGAGTCAAATCATTCCAACAATTCTGCTGGAACATTTCCACCTGTTCGTGCTAACGGATGTCACTACAAGGAGTTTAAGATTTATGGACCCATTGAGTTTGGTGGAACTGAAGGAGTGGTCTACTTTGTTAGGTGGATAGAGAAGACTGAGTCAGTGTTTAATGTCAGTGATTGTGCGGAGAAGGCGAAGGTAAAGTTTGTTTCTTTTACTTTCAAGCATGAAGCTTTAACTTGGTGGAACAATTATCGTAACTCGGTTGGGAGTGATGTGGCTTATGCTATGACCTGGGAGCCATATAAGTCTTTGCTGATTCAGACTTACTGCCCAAGGAATGAGATTAAGAAGCTGGAGATTGAGTTCTGGAACCATAAGGTGAAAGGTACCGATATGGCAACTTACAATCGCCGTTATCGAGAGTTAGCTTTACTTTGTCCCGATATTGTTAGGACTGAGACTCAAAGGATTGAGAGGTATACCGATGGTTTTCCGGTAGCTACAAGGAACGATGTGATTTCTGCTAAGCCTGCAAACATTCATGAGGCTATTACTATTACTCAACAATTGATGGACTCTTTGGCATTGGAGGAAGCTGAGAAGGATAAGAATGGAAAGAGAAAGAGGGATGATCACTCTAAGGGTAATGATCGTCGAACCAAGCGACAAACAACTACTAGAGCTTATGCTATGGGAGATGGAGACAAGAAGAACTACAATGGAGATGCACCCAAATGTAACCGATGTTACAAGCATCATTCTGGTCAATGTACGGTAATGTGCAAGAATTGCTCTAAGATGGGACACATAGCTAAGGATTGTAGAGCTCGACCACTTGCTATGGTTCAAGCTACTCCTGAAACTATGAGCAAGGCAAATGTTACTTGCTATGGATGTGGAAAGAAGGGACATTATCGGAATGAGTGTAGGGAATCGTGGAACCGGGGAAATCAAGGATCGGGTGGTAATGGGTACAATAATGGAAACCGTGGAGCTGGAGGAAACCGTGGACGACAAGATAATGGGGACCAACGTGTGGAAGCTGGAGCTGCTCATGGAAGAGTGTATGTACTTGGGAACGAGAGAGGAGAAGATCCGAACGTCGTTACTGGTACGTTCCTTCTCAATAATCGTTACGCTTCCATACTATTTGATACTGGTGCCGATAAGAGTTTTGTGTCCACTAAGTTTGCACCCTTACTTGAGAAACCCCCGATGGCTTTAAGAATTGGTTATGAAGTAGAGTTAGCTAATGGGAACATAGAGAGGATTAGGACTATCATTCGCGGTTGCACGTTAAACTTTCTGAATCGTCCTTTCAACATAGACCTTCTACCCGTCACATTAGAAAGTTTTGATGTCATCATTGGTATGGATTGGTTGTCGAAGTATCGTGCTCATATAATTTGTGATGAGAAGATTGTGGGTGTGCCTTACGGCAAGGAGATTCTGAACACACCAGGAGATAGAAAGGATTTGAGAGGCCCATCTAGATTGCGGTCATATCCTGCACTAAGTTGCCAAAGCTAATGGAAGAAGGAAGTTACCTTTTCTTAGCCCAAATTTCTGAGAAAGGAGAGAAGGAGAAGAAAGAAAGGTGCATTGGAGATGTATCTATAGTTCGTGAATTTTCGGATGTGTTTCCCGATGATTTGCCGGGAATTCCGCCTACTAGACAAGTGGAATTTAAAATTGAGTTGATACCTGGTGCTGCACCTGTAGCACGAGCGCCTTATCGTCTTACACCTACTGAACTGGAAGAGTTGTCGAAACAATTAGCGGAGTTAGCCGAAAAGGGATTCATAAGACCAAGTTCTTCGCCTTGGGGAGCCCCGGTCTTATTTGTGAAGAAGAAGGATGGATTGTTTCGTATGTGTATTGATTATCGAGAGTTGAATAAGTTAACGGTGAAGAATAGATACCCGTTACCGAGGATCGACGATTTGTTCGATCAACTTCAAGGATCGAGTGTGTATTCAAAGATCGATTTGAGATCGGGATATCATCAGCTTCGAGTGCGCGAGGAAGATATTCCAAAAACGGCTTTCAGAACCCGTTACGGGCATTACGAGTTTCAGGTGATGCCGTTTGGGTTGACTAACGCACCGGCGGTATTCATGGATCTCATGAATCGGGTGTGTAAGCCATACTTAGATAAGTTCGTGATTGTGTTCATCGATGACATTCTGATATATTCGAAGAGTGAGAAGGAGCATGAGGAGCATCTAAGACTTACCTTAGAATTGCTCAGGAAGGAGAAACTGTATGCCAATTTTTCGAAATGTGAATTTTGGATTCCGACGGTACAATTTCTAGGTCATGTAATCGATAGACAAGGAGTTCATGTGGATCCTGCTAAGATTGAAGCGATTAAAGATTGGGCTGCACCTACGACCCCAACAGAAGTTCGTCAATTTTTGGGATTAGCCGGTTATTACCGAAGATTCATTGAGGGATTTTCGAAGATAGCAAAACCGTTGACCAAATTGACACAAGAGAGCGTTAAGTATGAATGGGGAGATAAGGAAGAGGAAGCCTTTCAGTTACTTAAGGAAATGTTGTGTAGTGCTCCTATTTTGGCGTTGCCCGAAGGTAATGAGGATTTCGTCGTCTATTGTGACGCTCCCCATAAAGGTTTAGGAGCGGTGTTAATGCAGCGAGAGAAAGTAATAGCTTATGCTTCCCGATAGCTCAAGAAGCATGAGAAGAACTACACCACCCATGATTTGGAGTAGGTGCTGTGGTTTTTGCTTTGAGGATATGGAGACATTACTTGTATGGAACCAAGTGTGTAGTGTTTACTGACCACAAAAGTCTGCAACATATTTTGAACAAAAAAGAGCTTAACATGAGACAGCGATGTTGGATTGAGTTGCTAAGCGATTATGATTGTGAAATTCGCTACCATCCGGGTAAAGCAAACGTTGTTGCTGATGCTCTTAGTCGAAAGGAGAGAATTCCACCGTTACGAGTTAGGTCATTAGGAATGACTATCATATCGCCATTACCGTCTCAAATATTAGAAGCTCAAACGGAAGCGTTGAAAGCAGAAAATCATTCTGCTGAGAACATATTTGGGATGGCAGAAAATGAGAAGGGATTTGTTAAGCGTTCTGATGGAGTATTATGTTTTGGAGAGCGAAGTTGGATACCATTGTATGGAGGAATTCGAGAGTTGATTTAGCATGAGTCGCATAAGTCAAGATACTCTATTCATCCTGGGTCTGACAAGATGTACCAGGATTTGAAAAAGTTATATTGGTGGCCAAGTATGAAGGCAGATATAGCATTGTACGTTAGTAAGTGTTTGACATGTTCTAAGGTTAAGGCCGAACATCAAAGACCGTCAGGATTATTGACGCAGCCAGAACTCCCGGTTTAGAAATGGGAGCGGATTACGATGGACTTTATTACCAAATTACCAAAGACAACTAGCGGTTGCGACGCTATATGGGTAATTGTGGATCGTTTGACTAAGTCTGCTCATTTCCTGGCGATTAGTGAAGATGATAGTGTTGACAAACTTGCGAGGTTGTATGTGAAGGAGATTGTTTCTCGGCATGGAGTTCCGATATCGATTATTTCTGATCGCGACAGCCGCTTTACGTCAGCGTTGTGGCGATCACTTCAAACCGCTTTGGGGACGAGACTTGATATGAGTACTGCATATCACCCCCAAACCGATGGTCAAAGTGAGAGAACTATTCAAACTTTGGAGGATATGCTTCGTGCATGCATAATAGACTTTGGTAAAGGCTGGGAGAAGTATCTACCCCTTGCGGAGTTCTCTTACAACAATAGCTACCACACAAGTCTTAAGGCTGCACCATTCGAAGCTTTGTATGGTCGAAAATGCCGTTCACCTATTGGTTGGGCAGAAGTTGGAGATAGCCAACTCACAGGCCCTGAGCTTATCTTGGAAACTACGGAGAAAGTAACGCAGATTCGAGATCGACTGCAAGCAGCTAGAGATAGGCAGAAAAGCTACGCCGATCAGAGGCGTAAACCCCTAGAATTCCAGGTTGGAGACAGGGTGATGTTGAAGGTCTCGCCTTGGAAGGGTGTGATACGTTTTGGGAAATGTGGGAAACTTAATCCCCGATACATTGGACCATTTCTTATTTTGGAAAGGATTGGGCCCGTAGCGTATCGTTTGGAATTACCTATGGAACTGAGTAAAGTTCATGATGTGTTTCATGATTAGCAAATTGAAGAAGTGTCTTTCGGATGAAACGCCGGTTATACCAACTAAGGATATTTGTGTGGATGAGAGTTTGAATTTTGTGGAAGAGTCGATTGAGATAATGGATAGAGAGATCAAACGACTCAAGAGGAGTCGTATTTCGCTCATCAAAGTTCGTTGGAATTCGCGGCACGGACCGGAATTCACGTGGGAACGTGAGGATGAGTTTCGAAAGAGATATCCGAAGCTTTTCACTTCGTAGATGGGTTATTTCGAGAGAAACCCGGGACGGGTTCCTTCTGAGGCTGGGAGGATGTGACAACTGGCAAATTAGGGAGATATTTTGAAAACCCGCATTACTTTAAAATTTATAAATTTTGGAATATTTGAAAAGTTTATCATGACGAGATATTTTACAAACGTTGGTACTCGATTTTTAATCGTACGATATTTATGAGATTTGGTTATTTATTTATGGTTTGGATTGATTCGGTCGTGATGATTTATTGTGAGATCGTTATTTTTGGCACTACATTGACTCTGGCACTAGCTAGGTTAACCTAACAATCTTAATTTCATTTTATTATTGGATCGGATATTATTATTTTTGGAACGGGTTCGGTTTGAAAGATATTTGGTTATTTAAGTTTCGGGTTTGGTCCGTGTATTGACACCGGGCTACTAAATCCCCTACACCTATTATTATTATTATTATTTAAAAAGTTTATTTATTTTTGTGAGAGTATATAACATGAAATCGTCCCTGTGATAAGATAACAAACACAACCACACCATTCTCATCATCTCTCTCCCTCATCTCTTTCATCTCCAAACCCTAGCCGCCACTATTCCGGTCACGCAGCCACCACACCGCCACCACTACAACTACACCGCCACCACCATCTTAACACTCATCTCATCCTCTCCATTTCTACATATATCACGCGCCTCAAAACCCCCCCATCACCACGAATACATGAAGGTCGAGCCTTGAACCACCACTATTCCTTGTAGTTTTTGCTAGATCCGTGAGATTCAAGGTACAAGAAGGTGAGGAAACGCCAAAACAAGTGTAGACTTGTCTTGGAGAGCATCGATCCGTGATTATACGGATGTATATATTGATGGGTTTTTGGATTTTCTTGATTATTTTGATTTAAAACACGTATTACAAGTGGGTTTTTGAATAAAACATAAAGGAACATCGTTTGGTATCCGGGTTTCACGTGTTTGGTGTTGGTCGAAGTGAAACCGAGAGCCCATGCTCTCGGCTTGGTGATTATTTTCGAACCCATGTGGTTTCTTGATGGTTTTAGTCTCGTGGTCATTTTAGCGAGAGTGGCCGATTATATTTGGAGCTTGATTCTTGGTTGCGTGATGTTGTCTTGTATGCCGTGACCTATGGAGCTCGAGTTGGTTTTGGTTTGTGCTCGGATTGAGCTAGCCGAGACCCTAGAGGTCTCGGGTGGGACCCACGTGACTCGTGGTGAAACCTTGACTCGGGTTCGACTTGGTAAATCGAACCGGATTGTATGTTATACTTGGTGATCTTGTTGGTTTCGTGATGTTTATGTTGTTATTAATATTATCATTTGTTATTGTAGTGATTGTGGTATATTGCTATGGGTATTTGGTACTATAGTCGTTACTTTGGAACCGGGAATGAATTGGAATAATGGTTTGTATTGTGAAGTGTTGTCGATATGAAATGGGGACCGATTGTGAGACGGTCAATTAGATGACGGAGATAGGTTAGTCGGGTGCCGTAGTCGGACCCTCATGTTGTAGCACGTGGATTTGGGATTGTTCGGACGGAGTTGTTTTATTTATTCTGACTTGGTTGTTTTATTTTTGGACTTGGACAATGAGCCGAGAGTCATGACTCGGACATGTGACCAAATTCTTATGACTCGATAAATATTTAAAATCAAACGTTAAAAATAATACTCGTAATAATATTATTAGTAATATAATCGTTTATATAAGTATATAGACGTGATAAACGTATATATATTATTATAAATGCGTATATTAATAATAAAACGATCACGAGTGAACGTTATAATAATATAACGATAATTATTATACTATGCGAATAGTACAATAAATGTCGGAATATTATTATAAATAAATAACTAGAAATAATGTCGAGAACTAATACGTCGGGTAAGTAATAAATAAAAACATGATGACTTTTATAAATTTGGAAAACTTATCGAGTTATACGAGTTGTGGTTACTTAAGTCCAAGTGGGCTTTATTGTGTGACGTTTGTGTTGTCACGGATATATGACGATTAATATATCCATCTTATATAACTACGTGACTTATTTAATCGACGGGTTAAATCGAGTTATTTAGCTATATAAAATGAGTATATTAATGGGCATCGTATCCTACGACGCCCATAGGTTGTGGTACATGTATTAGGATAATAAATTACTATATATTTCGTGGAATTGGCTAAATTGACGAATTTGGCAAATTGGACGATATATATAGGGAATTTATTGGACTACGATATATACCATATAGTGTTCTTTGTGCTATGTGATTTAGGTTGGGTATAATCTTGGAGCGATGTATTACGTAAATAAATATGGGGGATTATCAAATCGACGGATTTGATAAACTTCGATGATTTATTTAAATAATATATTGGACTAATATTAGACCTATAGATTGTTTATCATTCTGTTCGTTGTGGCTTTTTGGATTGAGTTGTGTCGACCCACCACCCATATGGATACCAAACGTCGAATTTCAAATTGATATGAAGTTAATTCGAGAAATGGATATTTTTGGAAAGTAAAATGGAATACGTTCGGGAATGGGAATATTTGATTTTGAGGAAATGATTTCTGAACGACTTTGATATTGTTAGGAAGTGCCGAGTCTGTAGTCGCCGTACGTGAGTTGCTTGAGATTACTTACGTCTTTCTTCTATCGTTTCTTTTGAGTATTTCTGGACTTGAGGTGAGTCATAGCCCCACTTTTTACTCTTGAACTTTGTTTTCAATGCTTGGGGTGAGAAACGTGCAAATGCTTTATGTGGACTATTATCGCTTTTTGATTTCAAAACTTGCTATGCTTATAGAACTAGGTAGAGCGAGGCCTAGACTAGATCTAGGTAAGCTATTGATTCAGTTATTGAGCGAGGCCTAGACTTGATCTAGGTAAGCTATTGATTTGGTGGTTGAGCGAGGCCTAGTCCCCGAACTAGGTAAGCTATTTGATTTGGTTATAGAGCGAGGCCTAGACTAGATCTAGGTAAGCTATTGATTTGGTTGTTGTGCGAGGCCTAGTCCCCGAACTAGGTAAGCCATTGGATTGATTATAGAGCGAGGCCTAGACTTGAGCTAGGTAAGCTATTGATTGGATTGATTTGAGCTATAGCGTGCACCTATAGGGATGATTGTTTTGGTTGGATTATTTTTGGTTGGATTGTTTTGGTTGGATTATTTTTGGTTGGATTGTTTTGGTTGGATTATTTGTTGGATGATTGAGCCCTAGTCTAGCTAGCAAGCGTTTTGCGTACATGTCCACTATATTGAATTAAGAATCTAAACCTATGATCTCACCAGCGAAAGCTGACTTTTAGCACGTTTTCTCAGGTTGTTAAGTGATGCTCTATGGATGCTTGGGATTGGAGGCTTGGCATTGGCACCGGTTATGGATCTATTTTCTAAAACTCTGATAAACTATTGTGGACCTATGTTTATTTCTTTTGGGCCTGACTTTGGATGATTTTGGGATAAATGTAAACTTTAAAACCCGGTTTGGTTGTGTTTTTCTTATGTTTACTTTATCTCGTTCTTTCATGACTTTGAATGGATACCAATCCCCGTAGCACCCCGAAAGCTTGTTGAGTCTTCCGCTGTACCAAATTTTGGGGGTGTTACACATGGGATTCACATGAATCCCATGGGATTCATTTGTAAATCCCATGGGATTGTATGTGAATCCCATGGGATTTACAATTATATGATATGATTCTTAAATGATTTTTTTTCTTATATAGTGAACCAGTTTTTGAAACACGTTCTGGGGAGCCATATTCAATTCGTTTGAATATGGAGACATTAGCACCCGGTTTGGAGGTTGATGCTAATGTAATTGATTGTTTATCTGCAATTTTGAATCATGAAAATCGTTCTAGAGGCTCTGGTTGTCCATCGCGACACTTTTTCCCAACTGGGTGTATTGTAAGTAATTATTTTTTTATTTTGCGTAGTAAACTGTTTTCAATTCATATCGTAACATGATATTGTAAAATCGCATATACAGCCGATAACTATGTTTGATGGAACATTGGAGTCTGATGAGGAGAAATTTGAAGAATTTGAAAAATACTTTAATTTGAAAGTGATCACATGATTTAAATTGATATCGAGATTATAAACCATTCACACACCATTAAATTTTCGTAAGTTACTACTATGAAATCAGGAATCAAATAACGTACTAATTACATTGCAAAAACTCATGTCACAAAAAGTTAAGTACTGATTACATTACATCATAAAAAGTCAGTAATTTGTACAAATTACTAATCCTATTCTTATATTACAACTATGAACATGGAAGAAACCACAACTAAATATGATAAGATGCACAATTTTTTTTAAACCGTAATATAATAAAGTTAAATCGATGGACCAGGTGCATTAAAGAAAAAACATTGTTTTTTTTTTTTTTTTTTTAAATATTAACACAACATTGAAAAATCCATGGGTATCTACGGACCCCATGGGAACCCCCTAGTTCCGTCTCAAATTATGAAATTGGGAATCAAATAACTGATAAAAACCTCCAGCGACTTCACCGGAGCAAAAACTTCGACGGTGAAAGTGACGGTAGTAGATCTGCTTTCGGTGGTGGTGTGGAGAGCAATTTGTTTGATGGGAACCACGTGAAAGTTTCCTAGTCTCCTTATGAATTATGACGTTTGAAATGGGCAAACGATGATTGGAGGAGAAAATTTGGGTGAGCCAAAAGTCTTGATGGTCTTAGTCAATGTGGAAAAAAAGTGATAGGAATTTGTATGTTTATTGTGAATGTGATAACCTATTAAATGCTACGTCACATAAGAATTCAGGTCCCATAAGACCAACCATACCAAACGGTTCATATCAAAAAGAGGTTGAGGTAGGAAAATATGGGTGTCTCCGTGGTATATGGTTGTTGTTGAAGCTGTTGATGATGATGGTCAAAAGAAATGCGAGTCGCACAACTTGATAGCATATTCGTACATTTAATGAACACATGTCGCACATTAAAAAGATGGTATTTTAGTCTTTTTAATAATTTTGTATATAATAAGACAAAAAAATAATATATTGAAAAACACCCGACTACCAATGTATTTTAATATTGAATAAGTGAACACACGTCGCACATTGAATGAAGTCACGTATTAACACAGTCGCAAATGACTATTTTGAGAAGATGAGTTTTTTGTTTTGTTTTTTTTAATGGTGACGTCACTCATTATTTTTGTACTATATGAAGAATTTCCTCTTAAATTAATATTTGAAAATATTATGGGTAATATAAAAATATCAAAAATCCAGATTACGATCAAAATAACTTTTATTTTATTATTCTTTTTGTCTTATTCTATAAAGACATGTTGACGTTTTTTATGACTATATATACATATCATATTGGATCAAATTGGATCAAGACATAATATTTCATTTATTGATCACTCTTAGAACTTTATACAAGTCTCAATATTTCACTACCAAATATCAAGCATGGTTGATTCCTTTGATCTTGACCTGTCTTTAACCATGGAAGATTATCAAAAAGCGACGACCACGATCACGAAAAGGCCTAAATCGCCATCGCCAGAGGAAGTTCAAGTACATGTTTTCGCGATGCCAAGTGTTGTGGATCCATTAGGAGTTTGTACCGTGTGCATGGAAGGTTTTCATTCGTCATGTACAAATGGTAAGCAAGCACCTTGTGGTCATGTCTATCATTTCGATTGTATTACAAAATGGCTTTCTCTTCATAATTCTTGCCCTCTTTGCCGGTGTAAAGTTTCGGGCCATGAGATAGGTTTGTAATGTTCTTGTTTTGATGAAGTAACGTATGTTCGTGAGTCATGAAATATTGTCATACTAGAACATTGTTATTAGTCATACTCTATGTTTTGGCTTGTTGTATTCGATATATATGAGGTTTTCGATCCATTGGAACCGATGAATTGAAAACGGTCAACGTCTCAACCTCCTTATACACCGTGGAAGATGGTATTAGAACAAAAACAAAAACAAAAAAAAAAAAAAAAAAAAAAAAAAAAAAAAAGTATTCGTGTTACTATTAGCTATCAGCTTTTCATTCAAGCAAGGTGATCGCCATTGCCCATTGGAGTTGTGTTTTAGCTAGCTATCGGCTTTTCAATAAGCACGATGTTTGATCAAATGAGTTTATAAGCGTCTATTAATAAATAACGTGACATCGTTAGTAGAAAGTGTTGACGGACAATATTAGTCTAAGTCCCCTGTTAGTTTATTATTTAGTCATTGGCACATTATTGTGTTATTGACTTTATTGTAACCAATAATCATTAACTAATTCTTTATCAAATCCTAAGATCCGTTTGTGATATTCAAAAATGGCGTTTACAATTTTTTATTTTTATTTTTATTTTTATTTTTATTTTTAAACAACATCACACTTGAAATCCGACCCCCAAGTTAAACCATTCAAACGGGCAGGCCCCGGGACCCGAACCACTAGGAGGACCTGCAAAGGGAAACCCCTTGAACTCACGGCTTCACAGTAAGAAGAAAGTCCAGATTTTCTTTGTCACTTGCGAGACTCAAACATGGGTAAAACCCCTCTCCAAGCTCGAGAAGCTAGGAACTCAGGTGGCCAACTGAGCTAAGTCAGTTGGTTATGGTATACGTGGCTTAACCAATATTTCTAAAATTTTCATCAACTATGACAAGATATTCAGCCAACTAAGTTTAAAAACCTTCTTAAAATTTGGGGTAGGGTCATTGTCAAAATCTTAATATGAAAACAAGTCTGGACAATTGATACGTACGTTATACATTCAGCCGAAACACAAACACACACACACAATATGTGTATGTTTGTGCTACTTGATTTGATCAATACCTCTTTATGATATGATTTGTAATTAACACTAGCATCTAAACGTAGTCATTTGAGTGTTAGTGTTGACTAACTGTGTCATATTAGACTATTGATCGGAAATTTGTAGCGGTGATCGATTAGTTCAACATTATGGTATCCGGTTCGTGTGATGATGGTGATCAAGATATACAACTGTTCATGTTTACTGGTTTGCATAAGATATGTAAGTACTGGGACATTTGCTCATTGCGTGCGGCCGTGTCCTTGGAGGAGGGTCCGGTTGGCATCTTTAGGATGCATGGGACCAGGTGATCCCACGATTATATATTCACCTTTTGGAGAAGATATGTAATTTACTGTTTTATACATGATTGATTAAATGACGGTGTATAAGGGTTCATGGGGGAAAACCTTTTCGTATAAAAGTGATTTTTGAGTCTTCTTCTATGTGTGTTAATCTGATTAACTGCATGTTTATGATAAATAAATTTTAATTTGTTATTTGTTATACTGCGTTTTTCATCAATTACATGTCACGATCATTAAAAAAAAGAAAAAAAAAAATCAAAACTTGTACTATTAGTTATTTGTGTCTCAGTACTGTCGGATGGTGGAATGGTTAAATTTAGCCATGCAAAGAACTAAACAACAATTACATATCACACTCATATAAGTTGAGAACTTGCATCAATACTTTAGGAGGCGTTTTTGTTTGAAGGGTATAAAGATCAAACAATGACATACATAGTTATTTTAAGTGTTTGGTTGGATATTTTTTGCCAAAGTATGATTCCAACAATCATATATGTAAATTAATGGGGAGGGGTGCCTTTTGTTAACTATTCCTGTGGGGCCTACATATTTTATTAGAGAGACGATTTGCACATTGCATAAAATGATTGGAACACTCTAATTTATTGTATTTTAACATTTATACCCATACAGTGGTGAAAATGTAAGGTTAATTGTGAAACTATAATTGTCTAAACACAATAAATTAAAGTGTTTCAATCATTTTATAAAGTGTGTAAATCACCTCGCATTTTATTATTACTACCACAAAATTAATAAATTTGAACACTTAAATGGACCATACTAAATGTACTCATACCAAAAATTTTATACAAAACAATTATAATTGAGTTGATATCTCCATTCTCATACACCCCTCTAATCAAAATCATACCTTTAATAATTCCGGATTATGTACCAAACACACCAATGTCAAACATTTCAGGCTGGTTAAATGATTAAATTAACTGTCCCAAAACTCAACACCAACTACGTAATACTAGTTGCAATCAATGATTGGCATATACAGAAGTTACAAAAGTAATGCGTACACCAAATACATGATAGCCTTGTATCAAAATTTATGAATTCATCACTAGTCTTGCACGAAACAGCTTTGGTCTTAAAGTGTATGACTTTCTCATGAATCAAAGGACTGTGGGCCAAACGTTAAGTGAGACATTTAATGAGTTAATAATACCTGAAATAGTAGGTGTATGAATAATTTTCGTTAAGAACTTTTTTTTCTCTTGCAATGTTGCATTATTTTATTGTCCGGTTAGAAACACAAAGATTTGGGTTACTTTTTTCTTGTGTTGGTGATTGCCTAGTTGCTTACTTTTCGATTTGACATAAGTACTCATCTGATAAGCTACGTTTGCACATTCATAATTGCACATTCATAATATACACATTGAGCATTGAAAAAGCATAATGAGTTTGCTAAACCAACCCATGGCCATAACAGGTATCATAATGCAAAAATACTTTAACCTTCATGAGCAAAAAACGTAATTTATTCAATCAGTGATGTATAAAATTCTTCATTAATGATTTCATATAAGTAAAAGCTAACCCCTTGTTCTTTGAAAAAATCACAGGTTGTTTCATTTCAATGCTTAAACATTTACAATCTTAATTTCAATTTTAAAGGAAGAACAAGATATACCTTTATGTTATCCAAGATGTTCACTCAACTTAAACCAACTGGTATACAACAGACGACTAAGATAAGAGAAAAATAACCCTAATAGCGATATCTCTCTGGCGACTTAAAGTGAGTACGAATTTACAAACACCGATCGATCCTAACTCTTTTAATTACTACTCCCTCTCCATCATGGGTCGGTGGTAGTATTCAATTGGTTTGGATCGTTTATTATTATATTCGCTTTCAGTTTCCTCCCTACGATCTATACTTCTACTTTTTTAATTTTCATCTAAGTGGGTCGGTGGGATTGTATTCTTTATATTCGATCTATACTTCTTTATTCAAGTTGGGTGTTTCGTTTATGATGGGTGCAGGTTAGAGTTTTTGCGCTTTATTGTCTAAACCCTAATCTTGCGATTAGGGTTTTCTTTTGTTTATTGGTTTTGCATGATTGCTGAGTTATTAGTGTGGCTATTGGTGTTCTGATTTTGGAAGTGGGTTTTTGAGAGATGGAAAAGGGATTCTTGACTTGTAAGACTGCGTGTAAGGGTAATAATGAATCTGGTTCTAACGATGCTGAATTGGCTGCTAGTTTGAGTAGGCTTAAGGGACAAGAGGGTAACTTGGGTGTGCAACAGGTACGTTTGGAGAACCCTAGCCTGGTGGAGCCGGTTTCACTTGGTAATATTCAAACGGCCACAACTAGTTTTGGTGAGTGGAGTGCACCCTCAATGATGAGCCCTAGTAGTGGTAGTGGGACTGTGGATGATGCAACTGATTGTTCTATGAATGCTACTCAGACACTGGAGCCGATTCCACTTACGAAAGATACATCACATGGTGGCGACTTTGAGCGGACTACAAGTGCTGATACGGTGAAGCACTTGATTGATAATGCGCATCAGAATTTTGATGATGCCATGAGAAAAATTCAAAGTGAGATTCGAGCTAATGAAGTTAATAACTTGGGTGTAACTTCTGGTCCTAATGCTCACAAGGTTGATACTACTAATGGTACGGCAGTGAAGTTGGTTTCTTACGCGGGTGCTACTTCTAATGAACCTCTGAAACATGTTTCTAACTTCCGTAGGTTGGAATGTAGCAAGAAGAAGGCTGATGTTGACCTTTCAGTTCGAATGAAAGTAGTGGAAGAGGTGAACACGCGGTTTGAGAATACTCTATACGGTTACTTCCTTGGCCAACGCCTTGCTTTTCCTGTTGTTGATTACTTTGTTCGCAATGCATGGGCTAAGTTTGGTGTGCAAAAGGTTATGATGAATGCTAAGGGGTTCTTCTTCTTTAAGTTCAACTCGAAGAAAGGTGTTGATGATGTGCTTGATAACGGTCCTTGGTTGATCAGAAATGTTCCTATTATCCTTAAACCATGGACTTTGAACACAAACCTCCTCAAAGAGGATTTGACTAACATCCCGGTGTGGGTTAAATTCCATGAGGTTCCCCTTGCTATGTTCTCTGATGATGGCCTCAGTCTTCTGGCCACACTGATTGGCACGCCCAAAAGGTTAGATGCTTTTACAAGCCAGATGTGCAAGGAATCGTGGGGCCGTAGTAGTTTTGCTAGATGCATGATAGAAGTGAAGTCGGATGAGGTGCTTCGGGACAGTCTCACTGTTGAGATACCATTACTTGATGGTTCGGGTTCGACTATTGAGAAGATACGGGTTGAATACGAGTGGCATCCACCTCGTTGTGACAAGTGTAAGATATTTGGTCATACTCTGACCGACTGTCCTAAAGTTGTTATACCTCCTGTTCAGCCTACTAAGCCTGTATATGATAGCTTCAAGACTGTTACTAATAGGAAGAAAGGAAAACAAGGTGGTTCTACGATTCCGGGTAAAGGAGGGTTTACTAAACCTGTTGTGAGTAAGCAGTTGCAGTATCAACCCAAAAAGACTCCTCCTGAACCTAAGAATGTTGGTGGCACTAAGAAGATGACTTCTGATGTGGCTAGTCCTAGTGGAACAACGATCTCTACATCTAACCAATTTGATGCTCTCAATATGGATGATACGGATGCGTTTGGTATTCCTACTTTTGACACCAACATGGATGTGGATGCTGGATGTACAATGGAAGTTAATGTGGATGAGTCGGTTAAGAATGGTGCTACATCACAAGAACCGCTTGTGAGTGATTCAATGGGAACTAAGGAAGTTGGTTCTACTCCTTTAGTTGAGAAAATTAGTAAGTTTGAAAAGCTTCTTATTGATGGGAAAGGTACTCTTGTGGATGATGATGGTCATCCTGTTCCGTCTGCCTCTGTCACTAAGAGGGCTAACCCATTTTCCAAGGTGGGTACTGTTGTGGTTTCTGATAGTGACGAGGAGGAGGTTCTTAACACGTTCGACGAATCAGCAAATCTTTTTGGTGGAGGTCATGAGCGTGAAGATGAGTTTGATGACTATGATGATTACTCGAAGCAAATTTAGGATCTTCCAGGGGAATTGGATGCTCTTAATGCCATTTATGGCTTTAATCTCCAAGGTCGTAGGAAGTAGTTTATATTTTTGTTTGAGTCTTTCTATATGATGTGGTAGTGGTTTGGTTTTCTTGTCTAGAAAATAGGAAGTAGCTTGTTATGTAAGCTTTTCGCCTATGTAACGGGCTGAGATATGGGATTCACTCATATCCGTTGTACTTAAATGTTTTTTGGAGTAATATATTTACCGGGTCTTTTGACCTTTTACCCAAAAAAAAACTGGTATACAACATTCTAAATGTTTTCACAATATAATTAAGCCCAATGATCAAGACCCAAAAGTCTATATTAGGGTTTCTATGTATAAAAAACACTATATATTGCTTGCTGGAACATGCAAAACCTATGTACTGGAAACAACGACTCCTTTGAAATGAATCACGACACCTGCAGCTGCAACATCATTCTCAGCAATCACAATTCCTCACTAATCGATCCAGTAGCATCAAGGTTTGTATACCCTCTTTTTTATTGTTTAGTTTCATTCATCTTCTGTATGTTATACTCTTACGTACATGCACTATAATCCACACATGCATGTAATCTTTTTTACAACTATACAGATGCTTCTAGTAACACGATGTGATTATTAAAACATCAAAACACTCTTTTTTTCAGATAGATGCTAGTGTTAACTACCACATTCTAATTTCATAAATCCACACATGTATATATCGTATCGTGAAATTCGATAGCTAGCATGTAGATCCACGTCACTTTCATATAAAAAGTATAAGATTATAATTAGTTGATCTACTTGAGATATTTTATATAAAAAGAATTAGATCGTGTCATGAGATCCGTAATTGTAAACTTTTTTGGTTGGTAAAACACTTATTTTTTTAACGGTAAATGGAAAGTAATAACAAGGAAACATCTATATCAAATTTTGATCGAATAGGAAGGAAAGTGATGGTTCTGATTAACTGGTCTTGTTATGGCATATAAGTTGATTTGTTTTACGTTTTTTAGACGTTAATTATATTTGACTCGTTGTCGTCATTAGATCATCATCAAAAGCCTTAATTGCTATGTCGGTGGGCGGATGTAAATTTCAAATTGAACTTTTGTTGATCAATATTATTGTATTCTTATCATCAAATGCAGATATTAAAAGTGGCGGGTGATCATCGTGTTGGCTTATTAGCAAAAGAGCGTCTCGGCCACCATTACCTCGGTCACTATTGGCAGGCCCACTACCTCCACCATCGCATTGACCACCAGTGGATTGTTAAAGAAAAAAATACAGAAGTTGCACCAGTCCATTCCAATAACCAAAGTACCAAACTTACATAATAATTTTCCTATATTACCTCAAATCTAACCATGCCTATCGATCCCTCTTTCCACATTTATGACATTTTTGGTTTGTTTCTGAAAAAAAAAAAAAAAATGCATATAGCATCTGAGAGAGCTCATGAGTATCATAGAATCAAACATAGATTCTAGTGTTGAATCTTTGTTTGTTTTTTGGTGGAACGATGATGCATTCCCTTGGTTTCATGCCTCGTTCTTTATGTTGCTAACAGGCAGAAATTCATGCAGTGTCAAATTCAGACGAGATGAACTTTTCTTCAGAGTCGGGGCCAAATTGATATGGCTGTCGCTGCTTGATCCCACCAACAAGACCTTTTCAATCTACAAAAGGAATAAGAGGGTTATTCATTTGTTTGAAGAATGAATTCTGTCTAAAGCCCATCAAAATAATCATATTAGATGCCTACTTGTTATTACTGGTAACAAAGAAATGTGGCAATCAATAGTCTTGGTACCTTGTCACGCAGCCGTTTTCTTTGTTGATTAATGGAAGCATCAATTACCAACTGACCCTTGGCAGGGTTGAGATCCTTACTTTCACTAACAGTCGTTTTCTTTTTACAATTTCAGTTACTTCTTGTTTGCGCCTAAATCTAAGGAACAATTAAGACGCCATTGTTAGGTTATCACCTTTGTAACGAAACGTGCATATATAAGAATACAACTTCATTATGTATTTAATTCTTTCAACAGGGCAACTCAAAATTAAACTACATAGAACAAAAATTTTAACCACAACAAGCCAAGTGGTGGATAAGTTGATGCAAAAGTTGCCTATGGCAATATGACATATATTGTTTTCCAATGTTAACATTTGTTAGTTTACATATAGTTACCAACATTTGAAAAAAATCTGCTTGATTGTTTTTATAATAGATCGTGTTACTAATAGCTAAAGATCACCTTTTTTTGGTTTCTGAAAACCTGTTTCTAACCTTGAATGAAAAAATAGATCTACAAGTTAGCTATTGAATTTATGATACACGATATAGATATTAATTTCCATCAGATTTAGTAAACCTGGATTAAAATAAACGATGTTGAACATGTTAGCTATCGAAATAACGATACATGATATATGTGTGTGGATTTATTACATTAAGAATGTGATAGTTAACACTAACATCTGAAAAGAAAAGAAAAAATTGTTTTGATGTTTTAATGATCAGATCGTGTTACTAGAAGCATAAAAAACTTTATGGTTGTTTTCACTTTTCATGATTAGATGGCATCATTAGATACGTAATAACCATTTTTGGTTGCTGAAAAACTTGTTTTTGAACGATAACTGGAAAAGGATAAAATGCATTTATATCGTAATTTGATCTAATAGGAAGGAAGGTGTTGGTTCTGATCATCTAGTTTTCACTTTTGCTTCTTTTTCGCTACTTTTGGATGGGTTTTTTTATAGTATATCAATGGATCCTTCTGTGTTCTTTTGGACGTTAATTATATAAGACTCAATCTAGTCATTAAATCGTCAATCATATATGATTCATTATAGTCATTACATCATAATCCAGGACCTTTAGTTACCATGTGGGTAGGCGATTCTTGATTAAAAACTACACTTTTGTTGATCTTCTTTGTTTTGTTTTCATCAGATAAATAGACACATGTGACGATATGTGTTCAACAAGGATACTCACATTATAGATAAAAATAACGTACTACAAGGCTTGCCTTAACAACCTGCAAGTATTTCAATCTCTTATGTTCTGTGTGCTCTTATTTTACTAAACGTTTTGTAATTTTAATATAAAATACATACATAAATTAAAGTAACTCGTGTTTCATGGTTTCATGCTTTGAGTTGTCTTCACACATGATTTTTTCAGTGTTTCTTAATGCTATATATGTTAAAAGTTTCTAACACAATCAGATATGGCATAGCAACATTTGGATCTCTTATTATCTCAGATTGCATACACTAATTTTTTGGTACCTGTCCTTTAAAAACTACAATCATATTCACTTTTTCAGTAGAATAATGAACAAACAAGTTAAAAATACAACATACATATTTCGTTAAAAACTATATATTTCCCAAAAGGTTGAAGTTTTGTTCGCACATTAGGGTGCTCATCCGTCCGGATGAGGCAAATATGGTTGCAATGTTGTTGGTAGGCATAACTAATGACAGTTTAAAACATGAACTTCTTGGGGATTGGACAAGAAAATCATGCAATAACTGAGAGAGTGGGTGAGATCTCAGTAACGTTTATTACAAACGATGCTGCTATTGGATAATCGGGTCATGATAATCAAAGGTTGCCGGATAAATTCTTGAATCATCTAAAAGTTCACTTTCCTGATACAATATTTCGACACATTTGGTGCCTTGAGTTACACGAAATTTGTATAGAGATAAGAAAAGAATTAACACTCAAATTCTAGGCACAAGAAAGAGAGCAAAACATGGAGAATTTGTATGTGTTGTTGATATGAATATATGTTCATATGAAATACCAAATCATGTTTACATATATATAAATATATTGGTGGTTGTTAGAAAAGTTGTGTCTTTTGGTGAAAAATCACACCCTTTTAATAAATGGTTACAACTCTTCAATAACTTTCTGCAACAAACTTGTGACAGTTAAACTGTCCATTAGCGACGACCAGTTTCTGTCACTCTCACGAATAACCATATCTTTTGAACCATTGCAACACTATTGTGACGAATAATTTCTGTCACTATAGGAAACATCCAAGGCTTTTACTCCTTGATATATATTCACAACCTTTACCATTATAGTACTTGAAATCAAGTTAATAGTTTATACAAGCGTGTACTCCACACCTCCGAACTCGTATTGTAACTTAACTTGACATCCGTTTCATCTCGGGTAAATCAGTATTACACATAAAATAATTGATGACACTAAAATTACCAACAAAGAAGTGGTAGGCTCGATCAGAACTAACTTGTTCAGGTTTTTATTGATACATTTTATCCAACACTTATTGTGCCTAGAGTCTTTCAACGGGATCGATCAAGAACATGCGTGTGAATATTTGTTTCGTACAAAAAGAGAAAAATGTTTAACTTATTTGTACAACAACAACATCAAAAATAATTTGTTTGTTCAAAAATTAGCATGTAGAGAGTCATCCTTACCAACCGGAGGATAAAGAGAGTGCCAACGGGTTTAACTTAATTGTGTAACTGCTAATACATGTTGTTGTTTGGGCAAAATGATAGTTTAACAAAAAGTTGACAAAGCTTGGTTAAGTTCAACGAATTGAAAGATCATTATTGTAAGTTTGAGCTTACAAATTTTACATGCTCAGACTAAGATGGAATCGTGGCAAGTTTCGAGCCTTAGAATTAATTATTTTTTAACCAATTTATGCTATAAAGAATTATTTTATAGTGATTTTAAGCTAAAATAAAATTGCGAATGATTTTAGAAAAGGACTCAGATCGAATCGTGGCAAGTTTCGAGCCTTATAATTCATTATTTTTAACCAAATAAAGCTAAAATGAATTCTTTTATAATGATCTTAAGGTAAAAAGAAAGTTTGAATACGTTTTTAAAGATTTAAAGCTAGAATCGTGACAAGTTTTGAGCCTTATAATTCATTATTATTTTTAACCAAATAAAGCTAAAATGAATTCTTTTATAATGAAAAAAGAAAGTTTGAATACGTTTTTAGAGATTTTAAGATAAAAAGATAGTTTCGAAACACCTTGAACATTAAATAATTTTTCTTTAAGAGGATTCCAAAAATATCTTAAACATTAAAAACGTACTTGTCTACATATACCCACTTACATTTCAGTCACCAACTGATGTGGGAAATTTGCAAGATACGGATATATTAAACAAGTTCATAAGTTCCAAAACATTATGATGTTGTAACAGCAAAGTAATTGGTACAATTATGAAGGAGATGATGATGATCTTAGAAGCCATTGGAGAAAGATTAAGATGATTGTGAAGTAGATTTCGAAGGGTTAAGCAATGATGGAACTATGGGGTAGATTACGAAGGGTTAAGCAATGACGGAACTAGGGGTTGTCCCGCAGTTTCACGAGACCTGTTATGTTGGTAGAAGACAAGACCCCAACTCGTCACACTCGAAACAAAATTCAACTCACGCCCACGAGACCCCAACTCGTCATACTTGAAGTAATGTTCTATAGACCCAACACGGGCGTGGGTAGAAGACCAGTGTCGGGTCTTTAGAACGTAAACCTATAAAACATGAATTCGATGAAGCAAACATGGAGTCTGCCTATATTCGGTTCAGACACAGCTTATTTCTACGTGTTTCATAAGATTACACATTGCTATTGTTCTGTATGCTCTTTTCTGTACATTTTTACAATAGATGGACCTAGCTACTAATTCATTTCTCCTTGTTATGTCAAATTTCCGTCGATTTATTCTTATACAAATTATGTATCCACATAATCAAATCACGCACTTGTGCATATTGATTATGATAACTTTGTACCTGTCTACAGACCATTGAATCTTACCTATATATTATTCAAGCGAGAATTCTACCAAAACAAATGAAGTTCCGACAAAGAACAATCTTATAGCTAGAAAAAATTAAACCGCATGTCAACATCAGCTAAATACTCGTCTTTACACCAAAAACACCAGTCACAGTTTCACATTTTCAGCATTCTACTTGACGGATCAAACCATGTTAAAAGTTAGGAATGATCTTCTTTACCTGGTTGAAAAAGTAGTCAGCTTTGTAAATGCTTCAATGTGTTTAGATCATGTTTTCTGTAGCTTTTTCTTTGACTTTAGATCAACAACGACCACAGATATGTTGTCAGAACTTTGTCTTCCCATGGCTATTTCAGGCTATCGGCAAGGGTTTGTGCAGCTGATTGTTCATCGTTAGCGGCTGCAGACCGGCGTTTCCTACATAAAATCCTGCGAGCCACCTCACCGACCTCATTGTTTGTCATGACATCCCAAAGTCCATCACTTGCTAATATTAAGCACTCGTCCTCGTCGGTTCTTGTTGTGAAAGTTATTTCGGGCACCGGGATGATCCATGGTCTTAAGTAACGGTCACCTGAAATACACAAATGATTGGTTAATTAGAGATGAAAAAACGGGTCAAGACAGGTTTGGGTCAAAATGGGTTGGTCCAGGTTAGGTTAGCCCGCATTGAAGTACCATGTCTAGATATTATCCATATCGTATTTTTACCCTGACAAAAACGGACCCCTATTTAATTTTTATTAGCGAGGATTATTTCCAATGAGTAAAGTTACAAAATCGATCTAGATGATATGGAAACATCTTAAAGTAAGGTGTATGTGAGGCGTTACCCAGCCAAACCCTTTTCGACACACATTAAATTTGTTGACTATTTGACTTAATCCCCTCTAACCAGCACATATAAATACATAGAATAGCTAGAGACAACGCACCCTCTCAAGAGGCCATATCCACATTCTATAGAGAAAAGTGATGTACGAGATACCTATAGCTCTGGACATAGCAAGGACTCCAAATACTCTTGCTCCATGCCGGTATATGACTTTGCCGTCCTGTTTTTCAATTCTCAATAGTTCATCTTCCATTTAAAGCAATCAACCGCTTCTTGATCCCACTCTTCTGCTATTACTTCATGCATTCGCTCTGCACAAAAGTTTGCCACCTTTATTAATACACCATCAGTCAAGTTATAAAGACACTTTCTCAGTATGCAAAGTAATAACAATGTGAAAGATGTAAAAGTACCGAATCTTGAAGATCAATAAGGAAATTAAGCTATTTGTTTTTTAATAAATAAAATACATTATTAAAAATATTATAACTAGTAAGTACTATGGCAAATTCAACCAAATGAGCCTAGCTCAGATGGCCACCCAATTTGGGGGGAGGTTTTACCCTCCTAGGCAAGGTCTCAAGTTCGAGTCTTGTCTAGGGCGATAGGGGTTTCCTCTCGCGTGTGTAAAGGGAAGGGTGCCATTGCCATCTGGGCTGGACCAAACCTGGTTGTGTGGGCTCGCTACGCCTTCTGGGCTAGGGGCCATGTAGCCACAAATTGCCGTTCAAAAAAAACTATGGCAAATTCAATAACTCATCTTTGAAGTTTTTTTTTTTTTTTTTTTTTTTTTTTTTTTTTTTTTTTTTTTTTTAAATTTAATGTTTCTTACATTCTGGTCTTCACTCAACTTAAACCAACTGGTATACAACATTCTAAATGTTTTCACAATATAACTAAGCCCAATATTAAAGCCCAATTCTATATTAGGGTTTCTATGTATAAAAAACACTATATATTGCTTGCTGGAACATGCAAAACCTATGTACTGGAAACAAGGCTCCTGTGAAATGAATCACGACACCTGCAGCTGGAACATCATTCTCAGCAATCACAAATTCCTCTCTAATCGATCCAGTAGCACCAAGGTTTATATTTCCTCTTTTTTATTGTTTAGTTTCATCCATCTTCTTTATGTTGTACTCTTACACTTTTTATTGTTGTTTTGATGTTTTAATAATCACATCATGTTACTAGAAGCATTAAAAAAACTGTATGGTTGTAATCATTGTTACATGTGTGGTAAAACACATGTAAAAAAGATTACATGTGTGGATTAGATCGTGTCACGAGATCCGTAATTGTAATCTTTTTTGTTTGGTAAAACACTTATTTTTTTAACGGTAAATGGAAAGTAATAACAAGGAGACATATATATCAAATTTTGATCGAATAGGAAGGAAAGTGATTGTTCTGATTAACTGGTATTCGCTTTTGCTTCTGTTTTCCTATTTGTCGATGGTCTTGTTATGGCATATAAGTTGATTTGTTTTCTGTTTTTTAGACGTTAATTATATTTTACTCATTGTCATCATTAGATCATTATCAAAGGCCTTAATTGCTATGTCGGTGGGCGGATGTTGATTTCAAATTGAACTTTTGTTAATCAATATTATTGTATTCTTATCATCAGATGCAGATATTAAAAGTGGCGGGTGATCATCGTGTTGGCATATTTACAAAAGAGCGTCTCGGCCACCATTACCTCGGTCACTATTGGCAGGCCCACTACCTCCACCATCGCCTTGACCACCAATGGGATTTAAAAGAAAAAAAATACAGAAGTTGCACCAGTCCATTCCAATAACCAAAGAAAAAAAATACAGAAGTTTTCCTATATTACCACAAATCTAACCATGCCTATCGATCCCTCTTTCTACATTTATGACATTTTGGGTTTGTTTCTGAAAAAAAACATGCATATAGCATCTGAGACAGCTCATGAGTATCATAGAATCAAACATAGATTCAGGTGTTGAATCTTTGTTTGTTTTTTGGTGGAACGATGATGCATTCCCTTGGTTGCATGCCTCGTTCTTTATGTTGCTAACAGTAAAAAATTCATGCAGTGTCAAATTCAGACGAGATGAACTCTTCTTCAGAGTTGGGACCAACAAGACCTTTTCAATCTACAAAAGGAATAAGAGGATTATTCATTTGTTAGAAGAATGAAATCTGTCTAAAGCCCAACATAATAATCATATTAATGAATAGTAACAAAGAGTAGTATAGTCTTGGTACCTTGTTACGCAGCCATTTTCTTTGTTGATTAATGGAAGCATCAATCATCTTTTTGCAGGAATTAGTCATGATTGTTTCATCTCTTAGAGGATGATCCTCAAGTTTTAGAATTTCAGTTACTTCTTGTTTGCGCCTACTTCTAAGGAAGAATTAAGACGCCATTGTTAGATCATCACCTTTGTAACGAAACATGCATATATAAGAAGACAACTTCATTATGAATTTAATTCTTTCAACAGAGCAACTCAAAAAAAAAAAACTACATAGAACAAAAATTTTAACCACAACAACCCAAGTGGTGGATAAGTTGATGCAAAAGTTGCCTATGGCAATATGACATACGTTATTTTTCAATGAATCACTGTTCATAGTTGTATCTAATCAAGTGTGGTTAAATTTTTTTTACATCCCTACATCCCACCATTAGTCAGATGACACATGAGCACTTCTTTATGTTAATAAACATTTAGATTCATATTTGTTAAAAGAAAAAATATACATTTAGCCATTTAGATGTAATCGATAAGCAAATAACTTGATATGTCAGATCATATGAGTTTGTGGATTTAATTTTTTTTTTATTTTCTTTTTAAAATACATTAATTGACTTTGCAGTGCAATTTGTGGTTTAAAATATCAAATTGTAAGGGAAATGAAAAATTATTGTTAGATTCTTGCATATATATTCAAATAACTAGTAGGATAAAAGTAACAAAACAAAATTAGAACATCAATTAGAAAAATAAATACCTGCAAACAACGTGCGGTATGTATTACACTTGTTAAAAACATTAAAAGCAAAGTTGTTATCAGCTTCATAATAAATCGTGAAAAAGTAAACTAAAAGACCACATAATCTAGAGTGTTTTGATGACTCACAACAAAAGAAAAAAAAAAACAATTCTACTCTTTTAAGGGTAGTGGCAACCCAGCGGTAGAATGGGTTCGGCAAGAGGTGCCGATCGGCAATTCCCATTGCCATACATGCGGCAAGCAAAATTCGGTATGGCTTGCGGTAGATTTCACCGATTCGGTGGGGGAGAAAAACAAGGAAGAAATGCTTGTTTGGGAGTAAATGCTTGGAGTGTTTAATGTTGAGGCAAGGCTAGGCAAGGTTGACACTAAAAATTCATGTTGAGTCAACCTTAGGCATAAAATGTGTTGGGAGTAAGTGATTGGTTGTTTGCATAAAAAGTTGAGGCAACATTAGGCAAGATTGCCACTACCCTAAATACATGAAACAATTGCAACTTCCAAAAAATATAAAATTTTGCAAGTTGTTTTTTTAAGAAATGTTTTGAAATCCAACAAAAAATAAAACCTTTAAAATTGGGGTGGTAAAAGAGAGGTTTAAAACTTATCACCAAAGTTCAGCAGACAAAACGACGCTGCTAAAGAAAGCTTTGATGTGGGACAGCATCAAGTTCCAAGTTCCTCATGCCAATTTTTTCTTTCTTTTTAATCTGCTTTGCTTCTAAAACATTAGCAAAAATGTTTCTTGATTCTGTGTTTCATGAGTGATGATTTACTCGGGTCAGCTGGGTAAAAGTTTGAAATGAGACGAGACTTAACGAGCTCGAGCTTAAAATAAATATCGGTTAATAAACGAGCTCGAGCTTCAAATATCGAGCTCGATTAAACTAGCGAGCCTAAACGAGCTTTACATATATAACATTTTTTTTTTTTTGGTAAAAGGTCAACGACCCGGTAAATATATTACTCCAAAAAGCGTTTAACTACAACGGATATGGGTGAATCCCATAACTCAGCCCGTTACATAGGCGAAAAGCTTACATAACAATATACTTCCTATTTTCAAAACAAGAAAACAATACATAACATATTTATAAATAGTATATTTACATATCATATAACTTTTGAGATAAATAAGTAATTAAAATATAATATAAACCAAATATACTCGAAACTAGCCGATCTCGAACTTGAACTTGCATAATGCTAAACGAGCCGAGCTAGAGCTCGAACTTGCATAATGCTAAACAAAGCTGAGCTCAAGCCTTGTTGAGCTCGGGTTCCGGTCCGTGTTTAAAACCATGCATTTAATTACAGTAAGTATTCGTTTTATTTAAACATATTTGCTAAAGTGGCTAAAAGAAATTCTTTGCTCAAGTAACGTTTGGCTATGCCTATGGACCAGTGAAGTCCATCAGATATTAAAAAATAAATAAATAAATAAAATAAAAAATTGATGGCTTCACTTTATAAATAGTGAACCTCCTTTAGAGCATATGCAATGGCAAAAGTCATTAATGACTTTTTGCAATAAATTAAATTATATTTTATATATCAAAAAGTCATTCATAAAACTTGGTCCAAAGGAAAAAGTCATAACTAAAGCTTTTTATGTGTTGAATTCATTAAATGAGAACAAAAAATACGCCTCAAGAGAGCAAAAAGCTTTTGCTCAAACCACTTGGAGTTTACCAAGTCTTTAAGTAAAAAGCTTTTCTTCAAGTCATTAACACAATGCAAAAAGTGGTATGAATAACTTTTTCAAACAGTGAAAAGTCTTTCTCCAAACTCCCATTGCAGATGCTCTCATGTTGGTTTAGAAAATAATGGTGCGTTAAGTAATATATATTTTATTTTTTTAAGTTAACAGTTACATAAAGTAGGTTTTAATAAAAACACGATAAAAATGTTATTTTCCCTCTTCAGGTTATTCGGGGAAAGCGAACTTTTTGGATTCAGATGTACGCGGTCGGGTTAATCCCGGGACCGTTTCCGTCCCATCCCTCGCCACCCCCAAATGTACATTTCTAACAAGGTTTGAACCATTTACCTCTTATTTGAAAGTCAAAAACCCTCCCACTAGGCCATTTGGTGGCGGTTATATACTTATATATATGTATGCATATTATACATATGTAAACTTTGGTAACGAGTGTCGTGAAACGTGACGAAATGTGTTTGAAATCGCATAATCACCAGATGGCACAACTGTGTTTGATAACTATTATGCAATCTCAATAAGTTGTAGGCTCGATTAGAACTTGTCAACGTTTTTATTGATACATTTTATCCAACACTTATTGTGTCTACAGTCTTTCAACGGATCAATCAAGAACATGTGCGCGCATGAATATTTGTTAAAAAGAAAAAAAAAAATGTTTTAACTTATTTGTACAACATCAAAAATATTTTATTTGACAAAGCTTGGTTAAGTTCAACGAATTGAAAGATCACTATTGTAAGTTTGAGCTTACAAATTTTACATGCTCAAACTAAGATGGAATCGTGAAGTTTCGAGCCTTAGAATTAATTATTTTTTAACTAATTTATTCTTTAAAGAATTATTTTATAGTCATTTTAAGCTAAATAGAAATTGCGAATTCATTTTTAGTGATTTTAGAAAAGGACTCGGATCGAATCGTGGCAAGTTTCGTGCGTTATAATGCATTATTTTTTTAACCAAATAAAGCTAAAATGAATTATTTTATAATGATCTTAAGGTAAAAAGAAAGTTTGAATACGTTTTTAAAGATTTAAAGCTAGAATTGTGACAAGTTTTGAGCCTTATAATTCTTTATTTTTTTAACCAAATTAAGCTAAAATAAATTATTTTATAATGAAAAAAGAAAGTTTGATAGTCATCAAACACATCCTCAAGTAAAAAAACCCTAATTTCCTCTCCCACTATGGGCGATTTTCAGCCACCTCCACCCCTAATATTCCGGCCAAACAATAATCAATAATCCGCCTCTCTATCATTCTTTATTGAATGATATGCAATCAGTGTAATGATTATTATTTTCTGGGCATAGGTGTGCTGTTTAAATCGTTCCATCTTTTATGGCGTTTTTTAACCCTAAATTCTCTAATCGGTTTTTAGGGTTTTAATTCGCTCATTGGTTTATCGTACCTCTTTGTTTTTACACAAGTCGGTTTTAATCGACTATACATATTACAAGGGTCGATCTCATGATGCTGTAACCCTCATATGTTTAGGGTGTCGGCTTTTTGTTATCCTGAATTGAATATTCGATACCCTTTAGGGTTTCGATATCTACTATTTGCATGTAACCCTCTTTAGGGTTTGGGTGCTGGTATGTTCCGTATGGATGTTAAGTGTTATGGACGTGGGTTATGGGAGAGAGGCTGTCGTATTGTATGTTAGGGTTTTGATAACCTTATGCGCTACTCTTTCTGGATCTTGCATTCTGATGGGGTGTGTCATTGGGCTGTACAAGGATGCGTTTGTATTGAACAGCTTAATCACTTCGATTTGGGTTGTCAATCGTCCTTGTTGACCCCCTAAACGTTCTTGTATTAGGGGTTTTCATGGTGGTGCTGCTTTTCGTTCTTTGTTGGTGATTGATTCGTGGCTGGGTGTTGATGCTAGGGCTTTGGTGTGATCTCAATTGCGGGTTCTACACATTGTTATGATGTTGCATCGTGGTACTGTAAGTGTCCTTTGGGACTGAGGTGAGGGATATCACCCTCATCCTATGTACTTCAACGGTTCGTGCTACTGGGTGGATGTGGGATGTTCGCATCTCATGTTTTGTCTTGTTTTTATACCTAGTTTGTTACTTTGTAATTAGCTAGGTTTGGTTTGTGTTTATGGCCTGTCATAAACACTTGTTTATCAAGCGCCTGTGCTTGAGGTTAATGTGGTACTTCAGCCACATTCCATTGTACTTAAACGTTTTTTTGGATAATATATTTACCGGGTCGTTGACCTTTTACCCAAAAAAAAAAAAAAAGAAAGTTTGAATACGTTTTTAGAGATTTTAAGATAAAAAGATAGTTTTGGAACACCTTAAACATTAAGTAATTCTTCTTTAATAGTGTTCCAAAACATTCTTGAGATTACAAAGGTACTTGTCGACATATACCCAGTTTCATTTCAGTCACTAACCGATGTGGGAAATTTGCAAGATACGGATGTAATTAACAAGTTCATAAGTTCCAAAACATTATGAAGTGATCTCGAGTAATCAAACATTTAAAAAGTGCATTTTTAGCCATCAAACTAAAAAAGTTTATATATGAATCCTACTTATGCATTTCGGTTTTTATTACTCCCTCCATCCCAAAAATATTGTCCAGTTTGAATTTTTAAAGTCAAACTGGTTCAACTTTGACTATAAATATATATTTTTTATTATATAATACTTGATGAAAAATTATACTATTGAAAAGTACACTTAAAACCCAATCCATTTATATATTTTGCATCAAATATAAAATAAACACACAAAAATATTTAAGGTCAAGGTTGATGAAGAAAGACAAAAAAAAGACAATAGTGGACAATAAATTTGGGACGGATGGAGTATTAATTTGTAACTTGTATTCGGTTGTATTATTTTTGTTTAACCACAAAATTAATTATTTAGCTTCCCATATTGTGATGTTACTGATTAGGCTTAATAAACCAAATTTAAATGATATGGAGTGCTTTATTATTTGTTGACACTAGATGAAGGTGGCGGATGTGTAAAGAATTATGAAGGAGATGATGATGGTCTTAGAAGCCATTATAGAAAGATTAAGATGATTGTGAAGTAGATTACGAAGGGTTAAGCAATGACAGAACTATGGGGTAGATTACGAAGGGTTAAGCAATGACGGAACTAGGGGTTGTCCTGCAGTGTCACGGGACCTGTTATGCTGGTAGAAGACAAGACCCCAACTCGTCATACTCGAAACAAAATTCAATGCACGCCCATGAGACCCCAACTCGTCATACTTGAAGTAATGTTCTATAGACCCAACACAGGCGTGGGTAGAAAACCAGTATCGGGTCTTTAGAACGTAAACCTATAAAACATGAATTCGATGAAGCACACATGGCGTCTGCCTATATTCGGTTCAGACACAGCTTATTTCTACGTGTTTCATAAGATTACACATTGCTATTGTTCTGTATGCTTTTTTCTGTACATTTTTACAATAGAAGGACCTAGCTACGAATTCGTTTCTCCTTCTTGTTATGTCAAATTTCTGACGATATATTCTTATACAAATTATGTATCCGCATAATCGAATCACGCACTTGTGCATATTGATTATGATAACTTTGTACCTGTCTAGAGACCATTGAATCTTACCTATATATTATTCAAGCGAGAATTCTACCAAAACAAATGAAGTTCCGACAAAGAACAATCTTAAAGTTAAAAAAAAATTAAACCGCATGTCAACATCAGCTAAATGCTCGTCTTTACACCAAAAACATCAGTCACAGTTTCACATTTTCAGCATTCTACTTAATAGATGACGGATCAAACCAAGTTAAAAGTTAGGAATGATCTTCTTTACCTGGTCAAAAAAGTAGTCAGCTAAATGCTTCAATGTGTTGATTTCTGTAGCTTTTTCTTTGACTTTAGATAGACAACGACCCCAGATATGTTGTCAGAACTGAGTTTCCCCTTGGCTATTTCAGTCAGGCTCTCAGCAAGGGTTTGTGCAGCTGATGATTCATCGTTAGTGACTGCAGAACGGCGTTTCCTGCGTAAAATCCGGCGAGCCACCTCACCGACCTCATTGTTTGTCATGACATCCCAAAGTCCATCACTTGCTAATATTAAGCACTCGTCCTCGTCGGTTCTTGTTGTGAATGTTATTTCAGGCACCGGGATGATCCGTGGCCTTAAGCAACGGTCACCTAAAGTACCAACCTCTGATAACTATATTCACCACAATATAAAAACAAACACAATTTCTAGTATTTGACCGAGATTGGTTAATTATGAATGAAAAACAGGTCAAGACGGGTTTGGGTCAAAACGAGTTGGTCCAGGTTAGGTTGGCCCGCATTGAAGTACCATGTCTAGATATCCCCCGTATCGTATTTTAATAACAGACGAAAACGGACCCCTATCATATTACAACTATGAAACTGGGAATCAAATAACGTACTAATAATAATCATCAAGTAACATACTAATTACATTACAAATCTAGATAATGTACTAATAATAATCATTATTAATTAAATTAAGAATCAAATAACTGACTACTAATTAGCAAAAAGTCAGGAATTTGAATAAATTACTGGCACACATTCCTTGCAAAAAGTTAGGACTTTGAATATATTAGTCACACATATTCCAACGAAATGGTATGTTTTTACCATCTCACAAGGACATGTGCCACTATTTAATACTAATGCCAACCTGTGATAGCTATATTCACCGCAATATATAAACAAACACAATTTCTACTATTTGACCGATGCGGGACTCAAGACTTCATACAAGTTGCTCAAAGAGATACAACATCTTTGTTGTTGTAATAAGATAATACTCCGTAATTATTTCTTTATATAAAATATAAGAAACAAGATAGAAATTTTACCTTAAGAAATACAAATAGCCGGGTGGATTGCTAAAACGTTAAAAGAAGTGAACTTGTATATTAGGAAGATATGCGTACTCGTCGTATCATTTTCAATCTTCGTCCATCAATTGCAATTTCATCCAATGATTTGATTGGAGTTGCTTTGAATGGTTAATATGTATCACTATAAGCTTTCACATATTCACCATGTTAGTAGAATGAAATTACGAATAAAAGAACGTATTAGTTACATCGCAAAACATCCAGGTCACAAAAAGTTAAGACCTAATAACATGATGTTACAAAAAGTTGAGAACTTGTACGAAGGTAAATTTAACCAAGGATAACAGTATACTAATAGCAACTTATGACAACAGTATACACCACAATATATAAACAAGCACAATTTCTACTCTTTGGCTGATCAATGTGGGACTCAAAACTTATTATAAAAGTTTTGATCAGATAAGCAACTTATTACAGTAATAAGTTAATAATGCACGTCTTGATACTATATTGACAACTATTATCACAAAAAGGCTAGCTAGTGATTCGTTAGGTTTTATGATCGAATTCTAAAAATTTGCAAAGTGCAAGACCTATATCTTAGATCACCAAAGATAACACGACAAGTTTTTTAGTTGTATTCAACTATAATTTATTGTTTATTTAATTTCACACGTAAACCAAACAAATAAAAGGATGAAGTTTTCTTTATCCAGATCATTGGGAGAGGATGCGTATATTACTTAGATGTAATAACATAAACAAGATATCTCTGTAACCATTGATACTTTCATGACCACCGCCAAAATGCATACGCAATGAGTTTTGAATTTTGATAAAGAGATCAGCATGTCTAACTAGTAATCGTGGTATAATTTCATAAGTAAACTACAACTATAATTATTGTGGCAACCCGTATGGAGATAACAACTTGTGAATGTCAAGTTTTAAACCGTGAGGTGGTAATTTTATGCCAATAATTGTAGTGCAATCCTTGATAATCAGATGTAAATTACTAAAACGGTCATATTTAATCAACTTTTTGTTTGTCTAACCAATGATTTCAGGACATTGGCTAAATTCAAAAGGTATAATTTAGGGCTCTAAGATTGTGAGAGGTTAAATTTGATCATTATCATTGCACGAACTCAGGTGCTACTAACTAATAGTAGTAGTTACGTTACATCGCAAAAAAGTTGAGTATTGGTATAAATGTATAATACTAATGTGCCAACTTTTTTATGTTAGTCAGCAACAAGGTCACCAAATGCATCCAATTCCCAATTTGGTTATGTGCGACTATGTGACTTTGCTACCCCACCCAATGTGCGATACATGCCCCAACCAAAAGTACATTTTAACTACCTCTCTAATGATTTGTTGGCCCACTCGTCTTTTTTCTTGCCCGAACCACATGCTCAACTGGCTGCTATTCGACCTTCCAAATACTCGACCGACGGTGCACCCATGTGGAATTTTTATGGGGAACTAGCAAAAAATCTTTGACTTTTGAGTAAAATATTCTTATATTACAACTATGAAACTGGAAATCAAATACCGTACTACTAATAATCATCAAGTAACATACTTATTACATTAGGAATCAGATAATGTACTACTAATAATCGTTACTAATTACATTAGCAAAAAGTTAAGAATTTGCATGAATTAGTGGCTCATAACGTCGTTGATGGTATGTTTTACCATCTCACAAGGTCATGTGTCACTACATTACTACTATGTAATTAGGAATCTAATAACGTACTAATCACATTGACTCATGTCACAAAAAGTTAAGTAATTGATTATATTACGACACAAAAGTTCAGTAATTTGTACGAATTTCTAGCCCATGATCCAATTAGATGGTGGTAAACTTAACAATCACACAAAGACTTTTGCCACTACTTAATACTAATATGTGCATATTATGCTATTCTTATATTACAACCAGGGAAGTGATTAGCACACTCCCAAAAGTTATTGGCACAACTGTACAACTGTCTAATGCAGTCAGTGGAGTGTGCCAATAAATTATGGGAGTGTGCCAATCACTTCCCTTACAACTATGAAACTGGAAATAAAATATCGTACTACTAATAATCATCAAGTAACATACTAATTACATTAGGAATTAGATAATGTACTACTAATAATCGTTACTAATTACAGAAGCAAAAAGTTATAAAAATTTGTATCAATTATTAAATTACATTAGGAATCAGATAATGTACTACGAATAATCGTTACTAATTACAGAAGCAAAAAGTTGTAAGAATTTGTATGAATTAGTCGCTCCTGACCAAGCATGATGGTATGTTTAACCATCTAACAAGGTTATGTGCGACTATTTAATACTAATAGCAACCCGTGATAACAATATACAAGACAATATATAAACAAGCACAATTTCAACTATTTCACCGATGTGGGACTCAAGACTTCATAAAAGTTGCTCAAAGAGATACAACATCTTTGTTGCTGTAATAAGATAATAACTAGTTGAAAATCCGCGTAATACATGGGCAGTATAAAAAAACTCTGAAAATAAAATATATAAATTTTCTCCCTATCATAACTAGTTTTGCTGATGTGTGTTTCCATCTCTCAAAATCGATGGAATTTTAATGTTGTGATCCTTTAAATTAGCATGTCGTAATAAATAAACAGCCCCTTTATATCATCAATAGATTATTGAGAAGTAGTTATCACTCACAAGTTTCGTCATGACAATCTCTTTTCTTTGTATTGTAAGTGTTTTTTATAATGCCAATGATATTGATGGAATATAACACAATACTCCGTATATGAAATGTTTAAAGGGAAACTGTTTATAAAAGAAGGGGATCAAATCACCAATAATTTACTTTGCTGGTATTACGGTGGACATGATATGGAGTTATAAGTTCCCAAAAAAGCACTCTAAGTTTGGTAAAATGGTAAAACTAAAATACTAATTCAACTTCAAGTAGTTGGCACCCTAAGTAATCTAGTTCTCATCATCAGCTGTGGTGAAAACCTCATTTATGCTGGTGTTTGGATAACAATGTCAGTAGTTGCAAGGGGAGACACAATTCAAAGTGGAATGATATCAGTTGTATTTTGGATATGAACTCTCGGGGTCTGGTTGAATGTCATGAAAAAACGTTCCTTTACAAAATAGCTAGAGAATTAGCTGCAGTTGGTGTTGTTTTGTAGCTGGAGACTTTAAAGAGCCCTTTTGTGGCTTTCTTGATTGTGATCTCTAATACATGTTCTGTGAGCAAATATGTACTTTAAAGTGGTGTGCGTTTTTGATCTATAATATCACTGAAACTCCAAGCGAACTTCAAGATCATAGATTGTGATCTCTAATACATGTTCTGCTCATATCGCTGCAGTTGGTGTACGTTTTTGCATCAAGTTTCTCAGCTGAATGCTCCCAAGTTGGTGAGAATACGCTTGAATTTGTGTTTAGAATGTTTAGAAGAATGGTTAGTCTTGGTTTATGTTGTTGTTTAGTGCTTTACTTTGGGTTATCTTGCATGTAAGTAACGTATCCTTAGAAATAAGTGTGTATCCTGTATATATATTTCGGGTGCTAATATATTTTCACCCTTTTCACAAAAAACAAAAAATAAATTCTTACTCTTAACATCCTTTATTTTGACTTCTGATTATTCTAACCAGTAGCCCACTAGCAGCAACATTGGTTTAATTTGATGGACAATTTCAGTTATTCCTGCTGGTTTATCTATGCCGTTGCTTCCAAAAGACGTATGTGAGATTATGCACTTAAAACAGTCCAATCTGGATTGGGGACCGCTGCTGCTATTGTTGACAGATAATTAAATCAACCAATGTTGTGGATGCCAGATCAAGGATTTCTTACTTTTACGAGCATGAAAGTTTTGGTCACCTTTACGAGCATGAAACATCTTAGAGCATATCAATCTCCTCCAACTTTGCATTGTCAACCTTCACACTTTACGTGATCATCCAAAGCAATCAGGTAACCTTCACCCTTTACGAGATCTATGAGTGTCCCGGGACCCCGCGGGAACCCCCTAGTTCCATTCCTGACTATGAAACAGGGAATCAAATAGCATACTAATAATAATCATCAAGTAATATATTAATTACATTACGAATCAGGCGAAAAGTCAGGAATTTGTATAAATTACTGGCCCTTAACCTCAGCGGCAAGGTTTGTTTTTACCTAACCACAAGATCATGTGCCACTACTTAATACTAATACCAAACTATCATAATTATATGCACCAAAATATATAAAAAAGCTCAATTTCTTCTATTTGACCGATGTGGGATTCAAGACTTCATACAAGTTGCTCAAAGAGATGCAACATCTTTGTTGCTGTAATAAGATAATAATTATGTTCTTCCTATAAAATCTAGAAAACAAGATAGAAAGTTTACCTTCAGAAATACAAATAGCTGAGTGGATTGCTAAAACGTTAAAAGAAGCGAACTTGTATATTAGGAAGATATGTGTACTCGTCATATCAATTTCAATCATCGTCCAATGGTTGCAATTTCATCCAATGATTAATTTGATTGGAGTTGCTTTGAATGGTTAATATGCATCACATTAAGCTTTCACTTATTCACCATGTTAGCATAATGAAATTACAAATAAAAGAAAGTATTAGTTACATCGTAAAACATCCAGGTCACAAAAAGTTAAGACCTAATAAAAAGAAAGTTCGCATAAGTTTTTTAGAAATTTTAAGCTAAAAAGAAAGTTCGAATACGTTTTTGCGAGATACAGATATATATAAAATAACTTCATAAGTTCCAACATTATGATGTTTTAACAATTTTGTGTTATAAAGTGATCTCGTGTAATCAAACATTAGAAAGGTGCATTTTTAGACATCTAACTAAAAGAGTTTATTTGTGAATCCGACTTGCGGATTTCGGTTTTTATTACTAATTTGTAACTTGTATTAATCATTTGTATTGTTTTTGCTTAACCACAAAAACCATTATTAAGCATCCTAAATTGGTTTGTAAATATAAATTGTGATATTAATGATTAGGCTTAATCAGCCAAATTTAAATTATATGGAATACTTTATAGTATTTTTTGACACTAGAAGGTCGCAGATGTGAAAAGAATGATGGAGGAGATGATGATGTCTTAGAAGCTATTAGAGAAAGATTAAGGTGATTGTGAAGCATATTACGAAGGCTTAAGCAGTGATGGAACTAAGGGTTGTCCTGCCGTGTCACGGGACCCAATAATATTATGTTGGTAGAAGACAAGACCCCAACTCGTCATACTTGAAACAAAATTCAACCCACTCCCACGAGACCCCAACTCGTCATACTTGAAGCAATCTTGTATACCCCCAACACAGGCGTGCGTAGAAGACTAGTGCCAGGTCTTTAGAACGTAAACCTATAAAACATGAATTCGATGAAGCACACATGGCGTTTGCCTATTTTCGGTTCAGACACGGCTTATTTCTACATGTTTCATAAGATTAGGCATTGCTATTGTTCTTTATGCTTTTTTTCTGTACATTTTTACAATAGATGGACCTAGCTACTAATTCGTTTCTCCTTCTTGTAAAAGTACCGAATCTTGAAGATCAAAAAACAAATTAAACTATTTGTTTTTTAATAAATAAATTACATTATTAAAAATTTTTAAAAAAGCTTGCGCGTCCACAGGTATTATAACTAGTAACTACAATGGCAAATTCTATAACTCATCTTTGAAGTTTTTTTTTTTTTTTTTTTTTTTTTTTTTTTTTTTTTTTTTAATTTTCTTTTTCACATTTAATGTTTCTTACATTCTGGTCTTCACTCAACTTAAACCAACTGGTATACAACATTCTAAATGTTTTCACAATATAACTAAGCCCAATGATCAAAGCCCAATTCTATATTAGGGTTTCTATGTATAAAAAACACTATATATTGCTTGCTGGAACATGCAAAACCTATGTACCGGAAACAACGGCTCCTGTGAAATGAATCACAACACCTGCAGCTGGAACATCATTCTCAGCAATCACAAATTCCTCTCTAATCGATCCAGTAGCATCAAGGTTTATATATCATCTTTTTTATTGTTTTGTTTCATTCATCTTCTTTATGTTGTACTCTTACACTATAATCCACACATGTAATCTTTTTTACATGTGTTTTACCACACATGTAACAAAGAATACAACCATACAGTTTTTTTTAATGCTTCTAGTAACACGATGTGATTATTAAAACATCAAAACACTCTTTTTTACAGATGCTAGTGTTAACTATCACACTCTAATTTCATAAATCCATAAATATATATATATATATATATATATATATATATATATATATATATATATATATATATATATCGTATCGTGAAATTCGATAGCTAGCATGTAGATCCACGTCACTTTCATATAAAAAGTATAAGATTATAATGTCCTACATAAAATTTTAACATTTTTATACATACAGCAAACTTCTATATCGCTTGTTTAATTCCAGATTTATAATTAGTTGATCTACTTGAGATATATACTTCATATAAAAAGAATTAGATCGTGCGTAATTGTAATCTTTTTTGGTTGGTAAAACACTTATTTCTTTAACGGTAAATGGAAAGTAATAACAAGGAGACATATATACCAAATTTTGATCAAATAGGAAGGAAAGTGATGGTTCTGATTAACTGGTATTCGCTTTTGCTTCTGTTTTCCTATTCGTCGATGGTCTTGTTATGGCATATAAGTGGATTTGTTTTATGTTTTTTAGACGTGAATTATATTTGACTCATTGTCGTCATTAGATCATTTTCAAAGGCCTTAATTGCTATGTCGGTCGGCTGATGTAGATTTCAAATTGAACTTTTGTTGATCAATATTATTGTATTCTTATCATCAGATGCAGATATTAAAAGTGGCGGGTGATCATCGTGTTGGCATATTTACAAAAGAGCGTCTCGGTCACCATTACCTCGGTCACTATTGGCAGGCCCACTACCTCCACCATCGCCTTGACCACCAATGGATTGTTAAAGAAAAAAATACAAAAGTTGCACCAGTCCATTCCAATAGCCAAAGTACCAAACTTACATAATAGTTTTCCTATATTACCACAAATCTAACCATGCCTATCGATCCCTCTTTCCACATTTATGACATTTTGGGTTTGTTTCTGAAAAAAACATGCATATAGCATCTGAGACAGCTCCTGAGTATCATAGAATCAAGCATAGATTCAGGTGTTGAATCTTTGTTTGTTTTTTGGTGGAACGATGATGCATTCCCTTGATTGCATGCCTCGTTCTTTATGTTGCTAACAGGCAAAAATTCATGCAGTGTCAAATTCAGACGAGATGAACTCTTCTTCAGAGTTGGGGCCAAATTGATATGGCTGTCGCTGCTTGATCCCACCAACAAGACCTTTTCAATCTACAAAAGGAATAAGAGGATTATTCATTTGTTAGAAGAATGAAATCTGTCTAAAGCCCAACAAAATAATCATATTAGATGCCTACTTATTATTACGGATAACAAAGAAATGTGGCAAGCAACATAAGAATTTATATATTAATGAATAGTAACAAAGAGTAGTATATGGTACCTTGTCACGCAGCCGTTTTCTTTGTTGATTAATGGAAGCGTCAATTACCAACTGACCCTTGGCAGGGTTGAGATCCTTACTTTCACTAACAGCCGTTTTCTTTTTACAATTTCAGTTACTTCTTGTTTGCGCCTAAATCTAAGGAACAATTAAGACGCCATTGTTAGGTTATCACCTTTGTAACGAAACGTGCATATATAAGAATACAACTTCATTATGAATTTAATTCTTTCAACAGGGCAACTCAAAATTAAACTACATAGAACAAAAATTTTAACCACAACAAGCAAGTGGTGGATAAGTTGATGCAAAAGTTGCCTATGGCAAATATGACATATATTGTTTTCCAATGTTAACACTTTTTAGTTTACATATAGTTCCCAACATTTGAAAAAAATCTGAGTCATGAAAGTTTTTATAATAGACCGTGTTACGAGAAGCTAAAGATCACCTTTTTTTGGTTTCTGAAAACCCGTTTCTAACCTTGAAAAATAGATCTACAAGTTTGCTATTGAATTTACGATACACGATATAGATATTAATTTTATCAGATTTAGTAAGCCTGGGTTAAAATAAACGATGTTGAACATGTTAGCTATCGAAATAACGATACATGATATATGTGTGTGGATTTATCACATTAAGAATGTGATAGAAACTCGCATCTGGAAAAAAAAATTGTTTTGATTTTTAATGATCAGATCGTGTTACTAGAAACATAAAAAACTGTATGGTTGTTTTCACTTTTCATGATTAGATGGGATCATTTGACACGTAATTGTAACCATTTTTGGTTGCTGAAAAACTTTTTTTTGAACGATAACTGGAAATAATAAAAAGCATTTATATCGTAATTTGATCTAAATAGGAAGGAAGGTGATGGTTCTGATCATCTAGTTTTCACCTTTGCTTCTGTTTCGCTATTTTTCGATGGGTTTTTTTACAGTATATCAATGGATACTTCTGTGTTCTTTTGGACATTAATTATAAAAGACTCAATCTAGTCATTAAATTGTCAATTATATAGTATTCATTATAGTCATTATATCATAATCCAGGACCTTTAGTTACCATGTGGGTGGGCGATTGTTGATTAAAAACTACACTTTTGTTGATCTTCTTCGTTTTGTTTTCATCAGATAAATAGACCCATGTGCCATGTGACGATATATGTTCAACAAGGATACTCACATTATAGATAAAAATAACATACTACAAGGCTTGCCTTAACAACCTGCAAGTATTTCAATCTCTTATGTTCTGTGTGCTCTTATTTTAGTAAACGTTTTGTAATTTTAATATAAAATACATACATAAACTAAAGTATGGCGTGTTTCATGGTTTCATGCTTTGAGTTGTCTTCATACATTAATTTTTCAGTGTTTCTTAATGCTATATATGTTGAAAGTTTCTTAATGCTATATATGTTGAAAATTCGAACCGTAGGTTGAAGACACATAGATCTAGTATTTCACCAGAGGGATCTTGCATCGGAGCTTCCAGGAAGAAGATATAGTTTGTCGAATTTACTGATCTGGTTGGTGTCTTGTTTGTCGTTTTCGGTTATTGTTTGGCTATCGTTGTGTAGATTACAAGGTTCAAGGTTTCTAGGTTTTCGAGTCAAGATTACATGGGCAACAAGGTTCTTGAAGTTGTCTTGCAAGGAGGTGGATCGAATCTCCTAGGGTTATAGGAAATCGTTTTCTTTTGTCACAAGGTTTTTGAAGTTTCGGTTTTGAGCTTCAAAGGTGACAAGGTTTTGCAAGAAGTTTTAACTTCAAGTTTTCGATTTCTAGGAGTTCAAGTCTTGGTGGTTCTTGGAAGACAAGTAAGGTTTAAATTTGTCTTGGGATTCAAGAAAAGTGATTACTTCGAGTACAAGGTATATCAAGGTTGTAGACTTGAGGTGGAAAGATCGAAGCTTTATGGTTTTTCTAAAGGTTAGTAGATCAAATTATTACAAGAAAGCGGGTTTAGCACACGGCTTGCGAGACTTGTTGGTAAAGTTGGTTAAAAAGCAACTTAACAAGGTTTGTAACAAGGTTAAAGAAGAATGGCTAGTATGAATACTAGGTTAAACATCGAAAAGTTCGATGGGAATATTGTACAAAAACATGGAGGTTCAAAACAAGTTGGGTTCAAGCAACTTGGTCTTTGTGTTAAAACAAGGGTCCATGGAGTACATGTTCAAAAGCGTGTTTGGTTTGAGGTGGAACTACAGGGAGCTCAGGAAAATCGTGAAGCTGAGGTAATTCAGGAGAGTAACGATCAGTTAAGCTCCATATTCTGTGAACTTTTGTGCGGTAAATCTTTGTTTGTGCATCAGTTGAGCTTGTTTCTTATTCTAGTGTGTATTTGCTTTATGATTGTTCTTCTGAGTTGTATTTGAGTTTTATGCATCTTGATTTCATTATTGTTATTGCTTTAGCTTTTTCTGTTCATTTTTCTTTAGCTTAAATTTGAACTTATTGCATAGTAATTTGAGCATCTGTGGTAATTAGAGTTTAATTTGGTCATATATCTGTCTCATCTGAGCATCATACATCATTTTCAGTCAGAGATTTAAGTTTCATACTAACTTGTCACAAGTGCTTATAAATAAGCACTTGTGATAAGCAGTTTTCTATTAAATAAGCGGTTCAGCTTTTCAATTTCTTCTCAAAATTTTATTTTAAATTCTTTTAATAATTTTAGAATTTCTGGAATTTTTCCAGAATTTTCCAACCCTTTTTACTATTTTTCTTATTTTATTTTGATTTTTATTCAATTTTTAAATAGTTTTAAATAGCAAAAATCAAATAAAAAATCAGAAAAAGTCTTAAAAAAATACAAAAATATTTTTATAAATTCTTTATTAATATTTTAGAATTTTTAGAATTTAAGTTTCATTTTTCCAATTTGTTTTTCTATTTCTATCTATTTTTAATTCACTTTTAATTCAATAAATAGGAAATTAATTCTAGAAAATAAAAGAAAAGTCTAAAAAATATTTTTCTTTTTCTTAAAATTCTTTTTATTATTTTTAAATTTTTAGAAAATATTTCCAAGTTCGTAGGATCATTTTTCGTCATACGTTACGTTTTAATTTTTACGGTTGCGTTTCCGTTTTTACGTTTTTCAATTCGGTGCATATTTAGCTTGTAATCTTTGCATGCTTTATCATTGTTTGTGAATAATTGAATTCCTTGATTGCTATTTTCACTCTATCACTCTTTCACTATTCACTTACACTACACGATTCCCAAATCAATATTTCGGATTTTCCATTCGAGCCTTCGTTGGGAGAACGACCCGGGAATTACTTTCACAAATATTTCCTCGGAATATAAATATACTATAATTGACACGAATCATGTGTTAATCCGATTAACTGCATGTTTAATTGATTAATAAATTTTAATTTGTTATTTGTTATACTGCGTTTTTCATCAATTACATGTCACGATCATAAAAAAAAAGTTCAAAACTTGTATTAGTTATTTGGGTCTCAATACTGTCGGATGGTGGAATGGTTAAATTTAGCCATGCAAAGAAATAAACAACAATTACATATCACACTCATATAAGTTGAGAACTTGCATCAATACTTTAGGAGGCGTTTGTTTGAACGGTATAAAGATCAAACAATGACATTCATAGTTATTTTAAGTGTTTGGTTGGATATTTATTGCCAAAGTATGATTCGAACAATCATAGATGCAAATTAATGAGGAGGGGTGCCTTTTGTTAATTTATTGTACTTTAACATTTATACCCTCACAATGGTGAAAATGTAAGGTTAATTGTGAAGGAGTAAGGATCCAGTGAGAAGAAAACTTAAAATGAGAAGGATGAGAAATAATTATAACAACATATTTGAGATGCATCGACTTGATTTAGATGCATATCTATTTATTTAGATGCATCCCAATTAGTTTCGAAAGTGATTTTGAAGTAAAAACGATGCAAAGTATTACTACAACCAAATTTGACCCGCAGAGGACGAAAAATGTATTGGATTCGTTTAACTTGATGAAATGCATCTAATATATGTATATGCATCTAATTTTTGCTAGAAAATAAATTATGGTGCATCTAAAAGACTAGGGATGCATCTAATTCAAGTCGATGCATATCAAATGTGTAGTTATAATTATTTCTCATCCTTCTCATTTTAAGTTTTCTTCTCATTTGATCCTTTGTCTAATTGTGAAAGTATAATTGTCTAAACACAATAAATTAAAGTGTTTCAATCATTTTGTAAAGTATGTAAATCACATCCCATTTTATTATTACTACCAGAAAATTAATAAATTTGAACACTTAAATGGACAATACTAAATGTACTATACCAAAAATTTTATACAAAACAATTATAATTGAGTTGATATCCCCATTCCCATACACCCCTCTAATCAAAATCATACCTTTAATAATTCCGGATTATGTACCCAACACACCAATGTCAAACATTTCAGGCTGGTTAAATGATTAAATTAACTGTCCCAAAACTCAACACCAACTACGTAATACTAGTTGCAATCAATGATTGGCATATACAGAAGTTACAAAAGTAATGCGTACACCAAATACATGATAGCCAAACAGCTTTGGTCTTGAAGTATATGACTTTCTCATGAATCAAAGGACTGTGGGCCAAACGTTAAGTGAGACATTTAATGAGTTAATACCTGAAATAGTAGGTGTATGAATAATTTTCGTTAAGAACTTTTTTTTCTCTTGCAATGTTGCATTATTTTATTGTCCGGTTAGAAACACAAAGATTTGGGTTACTTTTTTCTTGTGTTGGTGATTGCCTAGCTGCTTACTTTTCGATTTGACATAAGTACTCATCTGATAAGCTACGTTTGCACATTCATAATATACACATTGAGCATTGAAAAACCATAATGAGTTTGCTAAACCAACCCATGGCCATAACAGGTATCATAATGCAATAATACTTTAACCTTCATGAGCAAAAAACGTAATTTATTCGATCAGTGATGTATAAAATTCTTCATTAATGATTTCATATAAGTAAAAGCTAACCCCTTGTTCTTTGAAAAAATCACAGGTTGTTTCATTTCAATGCTTAAACATTTACAATCTTTCAATTTTAAAGGAAGAACAAGATATACCTTTATGTTATCCAAGATGTTCACTCAACTTAAACCAACTGGTATACAACATTCTAAATGTTTTGACAATATAATTAAGCCCAATGATCAAGGCCCATAGTCTATATTAGGGTTTCTATGTATAAAAAACACTATATATTGCTTGCTGGAACATGCAAAACCTATGTACTGGAAACAACGGCTCCTGTGAAATGAATCAGGATACCTGCAGTTGGAACATCATTCTCAGCAATCACAAATTCCTCACTAATCGATCCAGTAGCATCAAGGTTTATATTTCCTCTTTTTTATTGTTTAGTTTCATTCATCTTCTTAATTTATGTTGTACTCTTACACTTTTTATATGAAATATCTCAAGTAGATCAACCAATTATAGATCAACTAATGTAAGTTTGCGGTATGTATAAAAATGCTAAAATTTTATGTAGGACATTATAATCTTATACTTTTTATATGAAAGTGATGTGGATCTACATGCTAGCTATCGAATATCATGATACGATATATACATGTGTGGATTTATGAAATTAGAATGTGATAGTTAACACTATCATCTGTAAAAAGGAGTGTTTTGATGTTTTAATAATCACATCGTGTTACTAGAAGCATTAAAAAAACTGTATGGTTGTAATCTTTGTTACATGTGTGGTGAAACACATGTAAAAATGATTACATGTGTGGATTAGATCGTGTCACGAGATCCGTAATTGTAATCTTTTGTGGTTGGTAAAACACTTATTTTTTTAACGGTAAATGGAAAGTAATAACAGGGAGACATATATATCAAATTTTGATCGAATAGGAAGGAAAGTGATTGTTCTGATTAACTGGTATTCACTTTTGCTTCTATTTTCCTATTCGTCGATGGTCTTGTTATCGCATATAAGTGGATTTGTTTTATGGTTTTTTAGACATTAATTATATTTGACTCATTGTCGTCATTAGATCATCATCAAAGGCCTTAATTGCTATGTCGGTGGGCGGTATAGACCATGTAATGTCTGTAATAGCCAAAAGATATATGTAAGTTAGTATATGTAATTCGTATGTATTATTTTAGTGTATGGGTCAGTATGTAAAAGTTTGTTTATGGGTCGAGACTTCTTAACCCAAACCGGCCCAATATGCAGCAGTTAAGTTTAGACGGTTATTTAGGTTTAAAGGGTTGCAACGGTTATTATGAATCGGTATGTCTATTGAAGACACCGTTTCATCTTGTATATATAGTTAGGTTTCTGTATACATCAAGGGTAACCCTTTTCAGATATATTTTATCAATAAAATTACAGTGATTATATACTTTAATCAAGAACAAATACGAGTGATTATTATAGAATTATTATGTGTATTTGAAACCTGGGCAACAGTGGCATCAGAGCGAAGGTTTAGAAATCAAAGAAGGAAATCGTTTGAGGCTGCTTGTTTGTGATAAACAACAACAAGAGAAACGTTGTAGAGAAGAAGATCAAGAGGATCCAGAATTTTTCGTGCGTGATTGGTGGGACGAAAAAGAAAAGAAAAACACCAGCGGTTCCTAGTGTTTACAGGAAAAAAAATTAGAAACATGTCGGATTCAAGCGGTAACAACAACAATAACGCACTTGTGGGATCATTGGTACATTTTCAATGTCCGGTTTTAAATTCTACAAATTACCCTGTTTGGGCTTCGATTCAAAACGTTTTTGGAAGCAAATGGTATATGGGAATTTATAGAACCAGGCACTAACACTGATGTGAAGAAAAACAAAGCCGCGATGGCGTATTTATTCCAAGCGTTGCCAGAAGATTTAGTATTACAAGTTGCAAGTTATAAGACCGCAAAAGAAGTGTGGGATGCACTCAAGACAAGATATGTGGGAGAAGATCGAGTACAAAAGGCACGATTGCAAACAGTCAAATCGGAGTTTGAGATGTTGCAAATGAATGAGGAAGAAACAGTTGATGCATTTACCGCGAAGATAAATGGGATTGTGACCAAGGCAGCGAATTTCGGTTCAACATTTGATCAACCAAGCCTAGTACAAAAACTCCTGAATTCCGTACCAGATAGGTTTTTACAAATTGTTGCATCCATAGAGCAACACTGTGATCTAGACAAAATGACTTTAGATGATGCGATTGGAAGATTGAAGGCTTTCGAAGAAAGAATAAAGTTTAAGAAGAATAAGGAAAGTGACGATCATAACAAGTTATTGTTGACACGACACAACAATCAAGGAAGGCGTTTTGGAAAACATGGACAAGAGTTTTCGAAAGGACCAGGCAGAGGGAGATATAAAAGTGAAGGACACACCTCAAATGAGTCGGAAGGAGACAACAACAAACCGCGAAGGTATGATGATAAGTCGCAAATTAATTGCTACAAGTGTGGAAAACTTGGGCACTATGCTTATGAATGTTCAAGCAAGAAAAAGAAGGAAGATGCGGCACTACTAATAGAGAATGATGATGATGATGAACCGGCACTTCTGATGTGCCTTATTGATGAAAATTAGAAAGTTCAAAGATACTTGATTGTGTGACGCAATCAAGGCAAAGACCGTGTGATGCAAAAAAAAAAAAAAAGAAAAAACCTGTGAAAGGTGAATTCAATCCGTGAGGTATCAAAATTCTGTGAAAGGATTAAAGGTTATGTGAAATAACCAAGTTTGCCGTGAAGGATAGTTCGTGAAAAACAAGATCAGTGACTGGTCAAAGTGAAGATGGTGTGAAGCCAAGTTGTGTGAAACAAACAAGTGAAGATGATCTGTGATAGATTACGTACAAAGCAAGTTGTGTAAAGCAAATTTGTGTGAAGCAAGTTTGTGTCAAGCAAAGTTCGTGTTACAAGTCGAGAAGATTTGGATTAAAGAAAAGATTGCGTGAAGCATATCAACAAGAAGATGGATGTTGGTATTAAGACATTAGGGAGGAGATATAGACCATGTAATGTCTGTAATAGCCAAAAGATATATGTAAGTTAGTATATGTAATTCGTATGTATTATTTTAGTGTATGGGTCAGTATGTAAAAGTTTGTTTATGGGTCGAGACTTCTTAACCCAAACCGGCCCAACATGCAGCAGTTAAGTTTAGACGGTTATTTAGGTTTAAAGGGTTGCAACGGTTATTATGAATCGGTATGTCTATTGAAGACACCGTTTCATCTTGTATATATAGTTAGGTTTCTGTAAACATCAAGGGTAACCCTTTTCAGATATATTTTATCAATAAAATTACAGTGATTATATACTTTAATCAAGAACAAATACGAGTGATTATTATAGAATTATTATGTGTATTTGAAACCTGGGCAACAGGCGGATGTAGATTTCAAATTGAACTTTTGTTGATCAATATTATTGTATTCTTATCATCAGATGCAGATATTAAAAGTGGAGGGTGATCATTGTGTTGACATATTTACAAACGAGCGTCTCGGTCACCATTACCTCGGTCACTATTGGCAAGCCCACTACCTCCACCAGCGCCTTGACCACCAATGGATTGTTAAAGAAAAAAATACAGAAGTTGCACCAGTCCATTCCAATAACCAAAGTACCAAACTTACATAATAGTTTTCCTATATTACCACAAATCTAACCATGCCTATCGATCCCTCTTTCCACATTTATGACATTTTGGGTTTGTTTCTGAAAAAAAAAAACATGCATATAGCATCTGAGACAGCTCATGAGTATCATAGAATCAAACATAGATTCAGGTGTTGAATCTTTGTTTGTTTTTTGGTGGAACGATGATGCATTCCCTTGGTTGCATGCCTTGTTCTTTATGTTGCTAACAGGCAAAAATTCATGCAGTGTCAAATTCAGACGAGATGAACTCTTCTTCAGAGTTGGGGCCAAATTGATATGGCTGTTGCTGCTTGATCCCACCAACAAGACCTTTTCAATCTACAAAAGGAATAAGAGGGTTACTCATTTGTTAGAAGAATGAAATCTGTCTAAAGCCCAACAAAATATTCATATTAGATGCCTACTTATTATTACTGATAACAAAGAAATGTGGCAATCAACATAAGAATTTATATGTTAATGAGTAGTAACAATGAGTAGTATAGTTTTGGTACCTTGTTACGCAGCCGTTTTCTTTGCTGATTACTGGTAGCATCAATCACCAACTGACCCTTGGCAGGGTTTATAGAGAATAGAGAGAAACACACAGTGAAGCTGAAAATGTATTGAATTAAAATGAAAAGTTACAAATGAATTCTACTATCATACACTATTTATACTACACTGCTGCTACACTATATACTCTGCTACTACACATGTACAATGTATTAAGCTAGCTGTACAAGTATCTAAACTAAACTACATTCTTCCACATGGTTGCAAGACCTTGTTCAGCTGCACTCTTGATTTGTGTAGACTTCTGAGAGTGTTTAGAGTAGATATGGAGTTAACAGAGTGTTTGGATCTCTGTGCTACATTATCCCCCCCCCCCCCCCCCGCAAGTTGGCAGTGTGTAAGGATCACACATGTTCAACTTGGAAATACAACTGTAATGAAGAGGTTTTCTCAGTCCTTTGGTAAGAATGTCTGCCAATTGATGCTTTGTAGGAATGTAAACTGGTTGAATTTGGCCTGCTTTGATTTTATCCCTTACAAAGTGACAATCAATCTCAATGTGTTTGGTTCTAGCATGTTGAACAGGATTGGAGGCCAGAGCTATAGTGGAAACATTGTCGCACATCATGAGTATAGGAGTTGAAACATGAACTTGGAACTCTTTAAGTAGACATTGAACCCATGTAACCTCACAAGTAGTATCAGCTAAATCCCTGTACTCAGCTTCTGTGGAAGATCTGGAAACCACAGTTTGCTTCTTTGATTGCCAATAGATCAAGCTAGAGCCCAGAAATAAACCATAACCAGTAACTGACCTTCTTGTGAATGGACAACTGGCCCAATCACTATCACAATATGCCTTTAAGGTGAAGTTACTTTGGACAGGGAAGAACAAACCTTGGCTAATAGTAAGCTTCACATACCTTAGAACTTTGATTAAAGCTTGCATATGAGATGTCTTTGGGGATTGAAGAAATTGACTCAAAGCCTGTGCAGCAAATGAAAGATCTGGTCTGGTAATGGTCAGATATAGAAGTTTGCCCACAAGTGTCCTGTAAGTAGTAGCATCTGGCAGAGGGTCACCATCATCAGGAGAAAGTTTCTTTGTTGGATGAAGAGGAATTGCTGATGGTTTAGTATCTAAAAGACCAGCATGAGTGACCAAGTCAAGTGCATACTTTCTTTGTGCCATGGCAAGACCTCTGTTGTTTCTTAGAAACTTAATTCCTAGATAGTAATGCAGTGAACCCAAGTCTTTGATACTGAATTTAGCATTGAGAGCAAGTTTTATTTGTTGTATTGTGTTGTTGTCATTGCCAGCAATGAGGATGTCATCAACATACACCAGGAGTGTGATGAACTTCTCAGCAGTTTTGAGAGTGAACAAGGAGGTGTCAACATAACTTTGCTTGAAGCCAATAGAAAGCAGAAAGGTTGTCAACTTCTCAAACCACTGCCTGTTGGCTTGTTTGAGTCCATATAAGGATTTCTTGAGTCTGCAAACTGAGTTTGGGGGAAGAGTGGTTGAGTAAACTTTGGGAACTTGCATGTAGACCTCCTCATGAAGATCACCATGTAGAAAAGCATTGTTGACATCTAACTGTTCAATGATCCAATTGTTTTGAACAGCAACAGCCAGCATAGTTCTCACAGTAACCATCTTTGCAACTTGTGCAAAGGTTTCATGATAATCAACACCTTCCTTTTGAGAGAATCCTTGTGCAACAAGTCTAGCTTTGTACTTTTCTACACTTCCATCTGCATGAAACTTGATCCTGTAAACCCACTTGCTTCCAATTGCCTGTTTACCAGCTGGCAGGAGTGTGACTTCCCATGTTTCATTCTTCTATAAAGCCTCAACTTCCTTATCCATTGCTTCTCTCCATTTAGGGTGTTTGGATGCTTGTGTGTAAGTGGTTGGTTCAGTAGTTTGGTCTATGTTGTTGATAAGATGGAGAGATGTAGGTGAAAGGTTTGAATGGTTGTTGTAGTGACTGTGATGGTATTTTGATACACTGATGTTGTGAGCTTTGGGTTTTGTGAGAATGAAATCTTGAAATCTTGTAGGTAGTGTTTTGGTTCTGGTGGAAGTTCTTGTGGGAGGATTGGGTGGTGGTGATGAATTAGATGAAGGTTGTGTGTCTTGGTAAGTTTCAGTTGGGTCAGGGATGATGGTTGGGATAGGATTGGGTGGTGGTGATGAATTAGATGAAGGTTGTGTATCATGGTAAGTTTCAGTTGGGTTAGAAATGATGGTTGGAATAGGAGAAGGTATGTGGGTTGTATGTTGTTGTGTAGTGTCCTGTTCCTGTTGATGGTGTGATGTAGTGTCTTGTTCCTGCTGATGGTGTGGTTCTGGTATAGAGGTAGTAGTGATAGATGGTGTTTAGGTTTAGATGGGCATAGATGGTTGGGTGAAGATGGGAATGGAGAACTCAGTTGTGGTTGGTGATTGTGAAGTTGGTTTGAAGTTGGTGTTGTATGGAAAACAAGTCTCATCAAATAACACATTCCTGCTTGTGAGTATTTTGTGTGTCTTCTTGTTATAGAGGAGGTACCCTTTCTGGTTTTGTGGATATCCAATAAGAACAGTTGGTGTTGATCTAGGATTGAATTTGTCATGGGTGTGATGATAGGCATGAGCTAAACATCCTATAACTCTTAGATGATCAAGAGAGGGTGGCCTGCCATGAAGGAGCTCATAGGGTGATTTGTAGTTAAGAATTCTTGAGGGTATTCTGTTTATGAGGTATGTGGCTGCCAAGATACTGTGACCCCAAAAATGAATAGGGAAGTGAGCTTGGAACTGAATTGCTCTTGCCATTTCAAGTAGATGTCTATGCTTTCTTTCCACTCTAGCATTCTGTTGAGGTGTATAGGGGCAGGATGTTTGGTGTATGATGCCATGATTTTGGGTGTAAGTGAGAAAGGATGAGTTGAGAAATTCTGTGCCATTGTCACTTCTGATTGTTTTAATGGTTGTGTGAAATTGGTTGATGACATAGTTGTGGAATGTTTGAAAGGTGGAGAACACATGATGTTTGCTGGGTAAAAGGTATGTCCATGTAGCTCTTGTATGGTCATCAACAATTGTGAGAAAGTAGGTGCATTGATTGACTGTTGAGTGCTTATAGGGCCCCCATACATCAAGGTGAACAAGTTCAAATTTGGTTTTGGCATGAGAAGTGCTGATTGGGAAAGGAAGCTTGTGTTGTTTTGCTAATGGACAAATGGCACACTTGGTTTCTGAGGTATGATTGACAGGTATGGTGAGTGTTGGTATCTTATGGAGGACTGGAAAGGATGTATGGCCAAGTCTGGCATGCCACAAATGAGTGTTACTTGAGTGTGATTGAACTGTGGGTGTAGTGGTAAGGTGTGGTGATGTTGTAGTGGGTAAAAGGTATAGTCCACCATGTAGGGTGCCATGTGTGTGGCTGCCATCATGACCTTTGAAAATGAATTGATTATGGGTGAATGTGACTGATTCCAGTGTATGATGTAAGAGTCTACTGATGGAAATGAGGTTATATGTGAATGGGGGTATGTAAAACACATTATGAAGAGTGAGTGTGTTATTTAACTTGACTGATCCAGTGACATGAACCCTGACTGTTTGACCATTTGGTAATGAAACTAAGATGGGATGTATGAGTGTGACAAGGTTATGCATAAGTGTAAGAGAGATGCAAATGTGATCAGTGGCACCACTGTCCACAATCCAAATGTAGTGTGTTTGTGAGTGAGAAATATGAGATGAAATGAAAGTGTAAACATGAGCTCTAGTATTGAAAGAATGAATTCCTGTGAGAGATTGGGGTACTTTGACTTTGGAGTTGAAGGAGAGGATACCTGCCACATGTGGTGATTTGGAGTGACAATTTGAACCATTTTTGTTACCCATTCTGTTCTGTATCATGGAAAGCAGTTGATTGAGCATGTTTTGAAGATGATCCATTTTAGCAGTGATGTTGGATTTTCCAGCAAATCCTTTATCAAGTACGGTCCTTTTGTTAATCTGAGTGTTCTTGTGAGTATACATTTTGATAGAATGATGATGATGGTTACTATGCAGAATGTGGTGGTTGTAATGGTGATTTTAAGTTTTCAGTTTTGACGGGAAAAACGGTTATGATTGTTGTTGGCGGAAATATGGTGGTGTAATTGTGATTATATTGATGATATTGATTGATTCGAGTGATTTTGAAGGTTTTGTGATGGTTATAATGGTGGCTTACGACGGATTGTGGTGGTTCTTGGTGTTGGTCAAAGTCAGTTAGGGTGGTCAACGGTTGTTAGAGTGATCAGAGTTAGTTACGGGTGGTGGTTCTGTCACCAGAAAGTATGGTTTGTTCTAAATTGATGATAACAATGGAGTAGTGGTGGTTAGTTATGGTGATGAAGAACAATTATGACGATCTGTTGTGGTGGTAAAAGTTTGTTATGGCAGTTTGTTATGGTGGAAGTTAGTTATGTAGTGGCGGAATAGTGATGGTGATGGTAGAGCAGGATACATGCTCTGATACCATATAGAGAATAGAGAGAAACACACAGTGAAGGTGAAAATGTATTGAATTAAAATGAAAAGTTACAAATGAATTCTACTATCATACACTATTTATACTACACTGCTGCTACACTACTCTGCTGCTACACTATATACTCTGCTGCTACACATGTACAATGTATTAAGCTAGCTGTACAAGTATCTAAACTAAACTACATTCTTCCACATGGTTGCAAGACCTTGTTCAGCTGCACTCTTGATTTGTGTAGACTTCTGAGAGTATTTAGAGTAGATATGGAGTTAACAGAGTGTTTGGATCTCTGTGCTACATTAGGGTTGAGATCCTTACTTTCACTAACAGGTATTGAGTTCAAGTCCCAAATCATCTTTTTGCAGGAATTAGAGGATGGTCCTCAAGTTTTACAATTTCAGTTACTTCTTGTTTGCGCCTAAATCTAAGGAAGAATTAAGACACCATTGTTGGATTATCACTTTTGTAACGAAACATGCATATATAAGAATACAACTTCATTATGAATTTAATTCTTTCAACAGAGCAACTCAAAATTAAAGTACATAGAACAAAAATTTTAACCACAACAAGCCAAGTGGTGGATAAGTTGATGCAAAAGTTGCCTATGGCAAAATGACATATATTGTTTTCCAATGTTAACATTTGTTAGTTTACATATAGTTACCAACATTTGAAAAAAATAAGCTTGATTGTTTTTATAATAGATCGTGTTACTGTTACTAGAAGCTAAAGATCACCTTTTTTTTGGTTTCTGAAAACCTGTTTCTAACCTTGAATGAAAAAATAGATCTACAAGTTAGCTATTGAATTTATGATACACGATATAGATATTAATTTCCATCAGATTTAGTAAACCTGGATTAAAATAAACGATGTTGAACATGTTAGCTATCGAAATAACGATACATGATATATGTGTGTGGATTTATTACATTAAGAATGTGATAGTTAACACTAACATCTGAAAAGGAAAAAAAAAATTGTTTTGATGTTTTAATGATCAGATCGTGTTACTAGAAGCATAAAAAAACTGTATGGTTGTTTTCACTTTTCATGATTAGATGGCATCATTAGATACGTAATTGTAACCATTTTTGGTTGCTGAAAAACTTGTTTTTGAACGATAACTGGAAAAGGATAAAAAGCAATTATATCGTAATTTGATCTAATAGGAAGGAAGGTGTTGGTTCTGATCATCTAGTTTTCACTTTTGCTTCTTTTTTGATACTTTTCGATGGGTTTTTTATAGTATATCAATGGATCCTTCTGTGTTCTTTTGGACGTTAATTATATAAGACTCAATCTAGTCATTAAATCGTCAATCATATAGGATTCATTATAGTCATTACATCATAATCCAGGACCTTTAGTTACCATGTGGGTGGGCGATTGTTGATTAAAAACTACACTTTTGTTGATCTTCTTTGTTTTGTTTTCATCAGATAAATAGACACATTTGACGATATATGTTCAACAAGGATACTCACATTATAGATAAAAATAACGTACGTACTGTACAAGGCTTGCCTTAACAACCTGTAAGTATTTCAATCGCTTATGTTCTGTGTGCTCTTATTTTACTGAACGTTTTGTAATTTTAATATAAAAATACACACATAAACTAAAGTAACGTGTGTTTCATGGTTTCATGCTTTGAGTTGTCTTCGTACATGATTTTTTCAGTGTTTCTTAATGCTATATATGTTGAAAGTTTCTAACACAATCAGATATGGCATAGCAACATTTGGATCTCTTATTTTTTGGTACTTGTCCTTTAACAACTGCAATCATATTCACTTTTTCTGTAGAATAATGAACAAACTAGTTAAAAATACAACATACATATTTCGTTAAAAACTATATATTTTCCGAAAGGTTGAAGTTTTGTTCGCTCATTTATGCGTCTATTTAATATCGACTACAAAGTTCAAATCTCATCTTATAAGTTGTTACACAATGTGTGCTTCACTAAGTAAATATAAAGCTTTATGTATTTTGTATGTATGTGTTTTAGGTTAGTTTGTACATTATTTTTAAAAATTTACCCATGAATTTGGTTATAGATGTTCAGCGACGAAAAAGGAAACAAGATTAGTGGATGTTGTCCAGGATATTGAAGGATCCAAATCTGCTAAAGCCATGAACATTTATGTCTATGGAAAGGAGTATCATGTAGAGTACTCATCCATCCGGATGAGGCAAATATGGTTGCAATGTTGTTGGTAGGCATAACTAATGACAGTTTAAAGCATGAACTCCTTGGACATGAAAATCATGCAATAACTGAGAGAGTGGGTGAGATCTCAGTACGTAACGTTTATTACAAACGATGCTGCTATTGGATAAGCCCATCACGATCAAGAGCAAGTTGTCCAAAGTAGCATGCCCAAAAGAGATTGCAGGAGACCAATTTGGATGAAGGACTACCTGCAAGATACCAAATTATCACAATAGATATAATCAGTTTAGTATGTTATCTTGCGTTTGCATGTTTTTTTAAGTATAACATAATCTTTATGTGTATCGATACAGGTGCACAATGGTGGTAAAAGAGCAGTTGTCCCCAACATAAACTTACATTCCTTTTTGGCACATACAATTGCTTTGGTCACTGAGTACCTATTTCAAGAGGATGTGAATCTCCTTAGAACGAACTTAGGAGATTCACATCGTTTTGAAGAAGGTAATCAGGAACCAAAGATCATGTATGTGTCAAAGAGGAACGTAGCTTTTTGCTGACGACAATCGCTCTTTTACCACAATTGTATCGATACATATAAAGATAATGATAATTTCTACATTATGAAAGTAATAATACTTTTGAAAAAAAAAACATTCAAACCAAATGATAATATACTTAAATGATTATATCTAATGTGATCATTTGGTGTCTTACTTGTAGTCCTTCCTTCAAATTGGTTTGGGTTAATGGCATATAATAGCAACGAACTTTTTCATTTGTGCTATTATCAGATACGAACTCAAAAAATTACAACAATCAGATATAAACTTTCAAATTTTGTTTTATCAATGTAAAAATCTCATCTCGTTGCGTACGATAATGAAAAAAAATTTCAAAGTTGGATGGTTATAATGGTATTTTTTTAAAGTTCGTATCTGATAATGAAACAAAATTTGAAAGTTCGTATCTGATTGTTGTAATTTTTTGGGTTCGTATCCGATAATGGCACAAATAAAAAAGTTTGTTGCGATTATATGCCATTAACCCTTTTTCTTTCTTTTTAATCTTCTTTGCTTCTAAAACATTAGCAAAAATGTTTCTTGATTCTGTGTTTCGTGAGTGATGATTTACTCGGGTCAGCTCGGTAAAAGTTTGAAATGAGACGAGACTTAACGAGCTCAAGCTTAAAATAAATATCGGTTAATAAATGAGCTTGAGCTTCAAATATCGAGTTTGATTAAACTAACGAGCCTAAACGAGCTTTACATATGTAACAAATTCATAAATAGTATACTTACATATCATATAACTTTTGAGATAAATAAGCAATTAAAATACAATATAAATCAAATGGGAAGTGATTTGTAAACTCTTATTAATAATTAGGACACTCTTTTTTATGTTTCAGTTAGTTGTATTTATATGCTTGTACTGTTGAGTGTATCAATCAATAAGTGAAGTATACCAATCACTTCCCAAATAAAATATGCTCGAAAATTACCGAGCTCGAACTCGAACTTGCGTTATGCTAAACGAACCGAGCTCGAGCTTGAACTTGTGTAATGCTAAACAAGCTGAGCTCAAGCCTTGTTGAGCTCGGGCTCCGGCCCGTGTTTACATCCATGCATCTAATTACAGTAAGTATTCTTTTTATTTAAACACATTTGCTCAAGTGACTTAAAAGAGATTCTTCGCTTAAGTAAGGTTTGGCTATGGCCCAGCAAAGTCCATCAGATATTTTTAAAAAAAAAAAGTTGTTGGCTTCACTTTATAAATTGTTGACCTCTTTCATGTTGGTTTAAAAAAATAAGGGTGCCTTAAGTAACATATCTATATTTTAAAGTTAACAGTTACATAAAGTAGGTTTTCATATAACCACAATGAAAATCTGATTTTCCGTGTTCAGATTATTTGAGGAAGACGAACCTTTTGGATTCATATGTACATGGTCTCGTCCGGTTAATCCCCGGACCGATTCCGACCCATCCATCATAACCTCAAAATGTACACATCTAACGAGGTTTAAACCTTTTTCCCACTAGGCCATTTGGTGGTGGTTATATACTTATATAAATGTATGCATATTATACGTATGTAAACTTTGGTGATGATTGTCATGGAACCTGGGCGAAAAATGTTTGTAATCGCATAATCAGCAGGTGGCACAACCGTGTTTGATAACTATTATGCAATCTCAAGAAGTTGTAGGCTCGATCAGAACTTGTTCTTGTTTTTATTGATACATTTTATCCAACACTTATTGCACCTAGAGTCTTTCAACGGGATGGATGAAGAACATGCATGTGAATATTTGTTTCTTACAAAAAGGAAAAAAAATGTTGAAATTATTTGTACAACATCAAAAATAATTTGTTTGTTAGCATGTAGACAGTCATATCTTACCAACTGGAGGATGTGACAACTGGCAAAATAGGGAGCCGTTTTATAAAACCCGCATTACATTTATATAATAAATATGAAATTTTTAGAAATTTATTGTGACGAGATATTTTACAAACGTTGGTACTTGATTTTGATCGTACGATGTTTATGGGAATTAGTTATTTAATTATGGTTTGTTTCGTTTCGTTCGTGATGATTTATTGTGAGATCGTTATTTTTTTGGCACTACTTTGACTCCGGCACTAGGTTGACCTAACAATTTAATTTCATTTTATAATTGGATCGGATATTATTATTTTGGAACGGGTTTGGTTTGAGAAAGATATTTGGTTATTTGAGTTTCGGGTTTGGTCCGCGTTATTTATCTCGGGTTACCTCACCCACTCCTCTAATATCACAAGAATTATTATTATTAGTATTTTGTTTATCATTTTTGGGCCTTGGGGGCCGGTTGGTTCGTTTGGGTATAATCACCCTCCACGCCACACACACAAAAACATACAAACACCATCTCTCTCTCTCTCCTCCATCCCCACATCTTATCACCCAAAACCCTAACACCACCGCCACCTTGTGCGGCCACCACAGCCGCCACCGCCTCTCCCCCATCTAATCTAACACCACCATCTTAACCCTTGTGTCCCGATCTATCTTTTGGTGTATTGCACGCGCTCTAAAACCTTCACTAACACCACGTACGAATTACCACATCTAATTTAACACCACCATTCTTGTTTCATCTTGTTGGGTTTTCTAAAGAAATCGAGTTGGAGCCAATTTTTGAGGTGAGTGACCACGAGTCCGACTCGTGTGTCTCGATTTGATACCCAACCCGTGGGTATATGGTTTTCTTGGATGGGTTTTTGTGAGAATAAAGTGGGAAAAATGATTTTTGGTTGAGAAAAACGCGTTTGGTATCCGGGTGGATTGTTTTGGGGTTCGAATTTGAGGAAGGACTTCTTGTTGATGGATTCCTTGGTTGGATTGGTGCTCGGATTTGAGCGTAGCCGAGACCCTCGAGGTCTCGGGGTTTGTTTTTGGTGGCTATTGTGTCGAGCCGAGGGCTATGGGGATCCTCCCCACTTCATCTTGTTGTTGTTGTTTGATTGTTGTCGAGACCCTAAGGGTCCGTTTGGTTTGGAATGGCTCGATGTGAGCAAGACCGTGACCCCCCTTGGGTCCGGTCGAATGAGTTGTTGTTTTCTTTTTATTTGGACCTTGTGGTCGTGTGGTATTTGGCCGAACACCCCCTAGGGGCTGTTTTGGTTCGAGCAAGCTCAAAGAGCTAGCCGAGACTCTTTAGTCTCGGGTGTGGCTCCGTTTTATGTCTTGAACTTATGATTGACCCGGGTTGACTTGGTAACTCAACCCGCCTATATTGGTTTCGGACAATATTGTTACTTGTGATTATTTATTCGGGTAATGTTCACCTTTTGGACATTTGGTTTATTATCTTAGATATGTTGCGGTATCTTGTGATTTTGAGTATATTGGAGATGTGTTGACGAAAGTGATTTGGGGACCGTTGTGATACGGTTATTAGATGACGGAGATAGGTTAGTCGGGTGCCGTAGTCGGACCCTCATGTTGTAGCACGTGGTATTGAGATTGATTTGGACGGAGTTATTATATTTATTATTGTGACTTGATTATATTGTTTGGACTTGGACTATGAGCTGAGGGTCATGACTCGGACATTTGGACCAAATTCTATGACTCGATAAATCTTTAAAGGTTGACATTAAAAATAAAACTCGTAATAATATTATTAAGAATATAATCGTTTATATACGTATATCGACGTGTTAAACGTACATATATATATATAAATGCGTATATTAATAATAAAATGATCACGAGTAAACGTATAATAATAAAGCGATAGTTATTACACTATGAAAATGGTGCAATAAATGTCGGGACATTATTATAACTAATTACCATATATATATATATATATAATGACGAACTTTACGTCGAATAACTAACAACTAAAAACGTGATTTTAATTATAAACTAGAAACTTATCGAGTTATACGAATTTTTGGGTCTTTAAAGTCCAAGTGGGCCTTATATTGTGACTTCGTGTTGTCACGGATATATGACGGTTAATATAAACATTTTATATATCGAATGGCTTATTCTAGATCGAGTTATTTGACGATATAAAATGGATATATTAATGGGCATCGTATCCCACGACGCCCATAGGATGTGGTATATATTTTAGGGCAATGAATTATTATATGTCTCGTGGAATTTTGGCCGATTCGACAATATATATAGGGAATTCATTGGGCTACGACATATACCAAATAGAAATTTATGTGCAATGTGTTTTAGATTGGGTATAATTGTGGAACGATATATTACGTAAATAAATATGGGAGGTTACCAAATCGACGGATTTGATAAGCTTCGATAATTATTTAAATAATATATTGGGCTAACGTTAGACCTGTAGTTGTCTTATTATCGTTCTTTGTTGTGGCTTTTTGGTTTGCGCTGTGTCGACCCTACACCCGTATGGATACCAAACGTCGAATTTCAAATGAATATGAAGTAAACTCGAGAAATGGATAAATTTTGGAAAGTAAAATGAATTACGTTCGGGAATGGGAATATTTAATTTTGAGGAAATGATTTCTGAACGGGTTTAATATTGTTAGGAAGTGCCGAGTCAGTAGTCGCCGTTACGTGAGTTGCTTGAGATTTACTTACGTCTTTCTTCTATCATTTCTTTTGAGGATTTCTGGACTTGAGGTGAGTCATAGCCCCACTTTTACTCTTGAACTTTGTTTTCAATACTTGGGGTGAGAAACGTGCAAATGCTTTATGTGGACTATTATCGCTTTTTGATTTCAAAACTTGCTATGCTTATAGAACTAGGTAGAGCGAGGCCTAGACTAGATCTAGGTAAGCTATTTGATTTGGTTATTGAGCGAGGCCTAGTCCCGAACTAGGTAAGCTATTGATTGGTTGTTGAGCGAGGCCTAGTCCCGAACTAGGTAAGCTATTGGATTGATTTAGGAGCGAGGCCTAGACTTGAGCTAGGTAAGCTATTGATTGGATTGATTTGAGCTATAGCGTGCACCTATAGGGATGATTTGACTTGGTTGGATTATTTTGTTGGATGATTGAGCCCTAGTCTAGCTAGCAAGCGTTTGGCGTACATGTCCACTGTATTGAATTAAGAATCTAAACCTATGATCTCACCAGCGAAAGCTGACTTTTAGCACGTTTTCTCAGGTAATTAAGTGATGCTCTGCGGATGCTTGGGATTGGAGGCTTGGCATTTGGCACCGGTTATGGATCTATATTTCTAAAACTCTGATAACTATTGTGGACCTACATTTATGTTTCTTTGGGCCTGACTTTGGATGATTTTGGGATAATGTAAACTTTTAAACCTTGTGTGGTTGTACTTTATTATGTTTACTTTATCTCGTTCTTTTATGTCTTGTGTTTGGATACCAATCCCCGTAGCACCCCGAAAGCTTGTTGAGTCTTCCGCTGTATCAAATTTTGGGGGTGTTACAGATTGGTATCAGAGTCAAGGTTATAGAGAACTAGGTAAATAGACACCTAAACTATAACCGATTTTTATAGAAAACGATCCTCGACCATTGCCCGCCAGCCCGCCAAGCCGAAGCATCATTGTTGATTTTTGAGGTATTATGAGATTATTGAGATGATTATTAGAATTGGGATTCTTGAGATGATTTGAGGATTTGAGGTTTATTGATTTAGCGATATGATGGCGTTTTGAGGAATTATATGCGTTTTGAGGAATTATATGTGTTCTGAGGAATTATATGGCTTAAATGTTTTGAGAATGGTTTTAGTAATGCGGTATTTAAATCTCTCTTGATTATATACGATTTGGAATTTTATGATGATTTTGGATATGATATTTTGAGTTCACGGTTTAGTTGTTTTGAAACACTTACACCTACCCTACGCCGTTGTCACAGACTATGGCCTCCCATACGCCTGATGTCGTTGAGGATATTCTTACTACACCGGTATTGCCAGCACGGTTCACCATGGCCCCTGATGATCCTTACCAGGTTGCCATGCATTCAGCTACTATGACACTGACAGGTTCTACTTCAGCACCATCTGCTGCATCTACGCAGGGACCCTCATCTTCTCTAGGGCTCCCTGGTACATCGAGGCAGCTTAGTCTTCATCAGGCTTTGGTTCATGTGGCTCCACGTTTTGCCCATCGAGCCACGGCACGCATGTCGGTACGCCCTACTTCATCACCTTTACAGATTGATGCTCACTCTCTGCTGTCTGAGGCGCCACCCACATCATTGCGTCATCGTCCTAGATCACCTACCCCTTCACCACATGGTTCACCTAGTAGGAGACGACGATTGATGATGTACTCTTCCGATGAGGAGGAGGAGGAGTACGAGGGTGAGGATGAGGCTGATGACCATGAGGAGGAGGATGACCCTCAGGAGGTTGAGCAGGGTGATGATGATGACCCTGAGGAGGAGGATGACCCTCAGGAGGATGAGGTGCCTGATGATGATGATGTGTTAGTACCACCAGCTCAGGCTGAGGAGCCTGATTCACCTGTACATCTGATGGAGCCTGATTCACCTGTACATCCGATGGAGCCTGATTCACCTGTACACCCGATTGAGCCTGATTCACCTGATCATCCGTTTTTGTTTGAGTTGCCACCTGGTAGTCCCGCTGGGTCGGATGCATCTTCTGAGATTTCTGCTGAGCATGCAGAGTTGGGTGAGATTGGCAGGTTGTGGGCTCGGATTACTGAGCTTAGTGAGAGAGTTGCACGTGTATCTGATCGACTTGAGAGGGTTATTGGAGAGTTCATAGCGGATCTGAGAGTGGATATGACTGTAGTTGTGGGCAGGACTACTGAGATGAGGAGAGTTTTGATGGAGGTTCATGAGCATATCGATAGTTTACAGCGAGGTTTTGTTACTGCTCGTGAGGCTGACCGCAAGCTATGGCAAAGGAATGCTGAGCTGGAGAAGGAGGTGGCTGACCTCAAGAGAGACCGAGACACCCATAGCGTTGAGCTAGGATCGTTATGGAGGGATCTTGATGGCTTGAGGCAGGAGTTGAGTAGACTTCGCCAGCAGCGTGGCTAGTTGATTGGTCTATGTTGTCTTGTTGCTTTCTAAACCGAGGAGTGTTCGGTTAGAAAAGCTAGTTATCCTATTTTGATGTATTTTCCGTTAATTACTCGTCTTGTTGGAACGATTACTATCTTTGTGTTTTTGGTAGTTGGGATGATGTTGGATCTTTCTTGTATGATTGATGGTTATTATGATATGGTATTATGCGGTTTTTGGGTATTATGGAAATTGAGTTTCCTATTCGTCTTATTGATGTTTTATGGTGTATTGTTGATTCTCTTTCCATGACTTGGCTTCGTTGATTAAATTCTTGTTGAGCATATGATAAGCCCTATTGGAGACTCACGAACTTGTATGATGTTTCAGATCAATGGCACCCCGAAGAAACCCTGTTAGAGCTACTAGAACTGGACCTGCAACGACTACCCCTAGTCGTCGAGGACGCCGTCCAGCTCGAAATGTTGAGACCACTACTCCTGATAACCTGGACACTACTAACCGCAACGACAGAAATCAAAATGTGGATGTTCAGGGAGACAATGATCATGTTCCACGTAATGCACCTACTGTGGATCAAGCAATGATCAATCAACTTGTGGAGCAACGAGTTGCTGAGCTACTAGCTGAGTCAAATCATTCCAACAATTCTGCTGGAACTTTTCCACCTGTTCGTGCTAATGGATGTCACTACAAGGAGTTTAAGATTTGTGGACCGATTGAGTTTGGTGGAACTGAAGGGGTGGTTTACTTGGTTAGGTGGATTGAGAAGACTGAGTCTGTGTTCAATGTCAGTGGTTGTGCGGAGAATGCGAAGGTAAAGTTTGCTTCTTTTACCTTCAAAGATGAAGCCTTAACCTGGTGGAACAATTACCGTAACTCGGTTGGGAGTGATGCGGCTTATGCTATGACTTAGGAGCAATTTAAGTCTTTGCTGATTCAGACCTACTGCCCAAGGAATGAGATTAAGAAATTGGAGATTGAGTTCTGGAACCACAAGGTGAAAGGTACCGATATGGCAACTTACAATCGCCGTTATCGAGAGTTGGCCTTACTCTGTCCCGATATGGTTAGGACTGAGACCCAAAAGATCGAGAGGTATACCGATGGATTGCCGGTAGCTACAAGGAACGATGTGATTTCTGCTAAGCCTGCAAACATTCATGAGGCTATTACTATCGCTCAACAATTGATGGATTCTTTGGCATTGGAAGAAACTGAGAAAGATAAGAATGGAAAGAGAAAGAGGGACGATCACTCTAAGGGTAATGATCGTCGAAACAAGCGACAACTAACTACTAGAGCTTATGCCATGGGAGATGGAGACAAGAAGAACTACAATGGAGATGCACCCAAATGTAACCGATGTTACAAGCATCATTCTGGTCGATGTACTATAATGTGCAAGAATTGCTCTAAGATGGGACATATAGCTAAGGATTGTAGAGCTCGACCTCTTGCTATGGTCCAAGCTACTCCTGAAACTATGAACAAGGCAAATGTTACTTGCTATGGATGTGGAAAGAAAGGACACTATCGGAATGAGTGTAGGGAATCGTGGAACCGAGGAAATCAAGGATCGGGTGGTAATGGGTACAACAATGGAAACCGTGGAGCTGGAGGAAACCGTGGACGACAAGATAATGGGGACCAACGTGTGGAAGCTGGAGTTGCTCCTGGGAGAGTGTATGCACTCGGGAACGAGAGAGGAGAAGATCCGAACGTTGTTACTGGTACGTTCCTTCTCAATAATCGTTATGCTTCCATACTATTTGATACTGGTGCCGATAAGAGTTTTGTGTCCACTAAGTTTGCACCCTTACTTAAGAAACCCCCGATGGCCTTAGGAATTGGGTATGATGTAGAGTTAGCCAATGGAAACATAGAAAGGATTAAGACTATCGTTCGTGGATGCACGTTAAACTTTCTGAACCGTCCTTTCAACATAGATCTTCTACCCGTCACATTAGGAAGTTTTGATGTCATTATTGGTATGGATTGGTTGTCGAAGTATCGTGCCCATATAATCTGCGATGAGAAGATCGTGCGTGTGCCTTACGGCAAGGAGATTCTGAACATACCAGGAGATAGAAAGGATTTGAGAGGCCCATCTAGATTAGCAGTTATATCTTGCACTAAGTTGCCGAAGCTAATAGAAAAAGGAAGTTACCTTTTCTTAGCCCAAATTTCTGAGAAAGGAGAGGAGGAGAAGAAGGAAAGGTGCATTGGGGATGTACCTATAGTTCGTGATTTTTCGGACGTGTTTCCCGACGATTTGCCGGGAATTCCGCCTACTAGACAAGTGGAATTTCAGATTGAGTTAATACCTGGTGCTGCACCAGTAGCACGAGCGCCTTATCGTCTTGCACCGACTGAACTAGAAGGGTTGTCGAAACAATTAGCGGAGTTAGCCGAGAAGGGATTCATAAGACCAAGTTCCTCACCTTGGGGAGCCCCGGTCTTATTTGTGAAGAAGAAGGATGGATCGTTTCGTATGTGTATTGATTATCGAGAGTTGAACAAGTTAACGGTGAAGAATAGATACCCGTTACCGAGGATCGACGATTTGTTCGATCAACTTCAGGGATCGAGTGTGTATTCGAAGATCGATTTGAGATCGGGATATCATCAGCTTCGAGTGCGCGAGGAAGATATTCCGAAAACGGCTTTCAGAACCCGTTACGGGCATTACGAGTTTCAGGTGATGCCGTTTGGGTTGACTAACGCACCGGCTGTATTCATGGACCTCATGAATCGGGTGTGTAAGCCATACTTAGATAAGTTCGTGATTGTGTTTATCGATGACATTCTGATTTATTCAAAGAGTAAGAAAGAACATGAGGAGCATCTAAGACTTATCTTGGAATTGCTCAGGAAGGAAAAACTGTATGCCAAGTTTTCGAAATGCGAATTTTGGATTCCGACGGTACAATTTCTAGGTCACGTAATTGATAGACAAGGAGTTCATGTGGATCCTGCTAAGATTGAAGCGATAAAAGATTGGGCTGCACCTACGACACCAACAGAAGTTCGTCAATTTTTGGGATTAGCCGGTTACTACCGAAGATTCATTGAGGGATTTTCGAAAATAGCAAAACCGTTGACCAAATTGACTCAAAAGAGTGTTAAGTATGAATGGGGAGATAAGGAAGAGGAAGCCTTTCAGTTACTTAAGGAGATGTTGTGTAGTGCTCCTATCTTGGCGTTACCCGAAGGTAACGAGGATTTCGTCGTCTATTGTGACGCTTCACATAAAGGTTTAGGAGCTGTGTTAATGCAACGAGAGAAAGTGATAGCTTATGCTTCCCGACAGCTCAAGAAGCATGAGAAGAACTACACCACCCATGATTTGGAGTTAGGTGCTGTGGTTTTTGCTTTAAGGATATGGAGACATTACTTGTATGGAACCAAGTGTGTAGTGTTTACTGATCACAAAAGTCTGCAACACATTCTGAACCAAAAAGAGCTTAACATGAGGCAGCGACGTTGGATTGAGTTGCTAAGCGATTACGATTGTGAAATTCGCTACCATCCGGGTAAAGCAAACGTTGTTGCTGATGCTCTTAGTCGAAAAGAGAGAATTCCACCATTACGAGTTAGGTCATTGGGAATGACTATCGTATCGCCATTACCATCTCAAATATTAGAAGCTCAAACGGAAGCATTGAAAGCAGAGAATAAACCTGCTGAGAATATATTTGGGATGGCAGAAAATGAGAAAGGATTTGTTAAGCGTTCAGATGGAGTGTTATGTTTTGGAAATCGGCTTTGGGTACCATTGTATGGAGGGATTCGAGATCTGATTATGCATGAATCGCATAAGTCGAGGTACTCCATTCATCCTGGGTCGGACAAGATGTACCAGGATTTGAAGAAATTATATTGGTGGCCAAATATGAAGGCAGATATAGCACTATATGTTAGTAAGTGCTTGACTTGCTCTAAGGTTAAAGCCGAGCATCAAAGACCGTCAGGATTGTTGACGCAGCCAGAACTTCCAGTTTGGAAGTGGGAGCGGATTACGATGGACTTTATTACCAAATTACCAAAGACAGCTAGCGGTTGCGACGCTATATGGGTAATTGTGGAATGTTTGACTAAGTCTGCTCATTTCCTGGCGATTAGTGAAGATGATAGTGTGGAAAAACTTGCGAGGTTGTATGTGAAGGAGATTGTTTCTCGTCATGGAGTCCCGATATCTATTATTTCGGATCGTGATAGTCGTTTTACGTCGGCCTTGTGGCGATCACTTCAAACGGCTTTGGGAACGAGACTTGATATGAGTACTGCATATCATCCCCAAACCGATGGCCAAAGTGAGAGAACTATCCAAACTTTAGAGGATATGCTTCGTGCATGCATCATAGACTTTGGTAAGGGCTGGGAGAAGTATCTGCCCCTTGCGGAGTTCTCCTACAATAATAGCTACCACACAAGTCTTAAGGCTGCACCATTTGAAGCTCTGTATGGTCGAAAATGCCGTTCACCTATTGGTTGGGCAGAAGTTGGAGATAGCCAACTCACAGGCCCTGAGCTTATCTTGGAAACTACGGAGAAGGTAACGCAGATTCGAGATCGACTGCAAGCAGCTAGAGATAGGCAGAAGAGCTATGCTGATCAAAGGCGTAAACCCCTAGAATTCCAGGTTGGAGATAGAGTTATGTTGAAGGTCTCGCCTTGGAAGGGTGTGATACGTTTTGGGAAACGTGGGAAATTGAATCCCCGCTACATTGGACCATTTCGTATTCTGGAAAGAATTGGGCCCGTAGCGTATCGTTTGGAATTACCTATCGAACTGAGTAAAGTTCACGATGTGTTTCATATTAGTAATTTGAAGAAATGCCTTTCAGAGGAAACACCAGTGATACCTATCAAGGAAATTCGTGTGGACGAAAGTTTGAATTTTGTGGAAGAGCCGATTGAGATAATGGATAGAGAGATCAAACGACTCAAGAGGAGTCGTATTCCGCTCATCAAAGTTCGTTGGAATTCGCGGCACGGACCGGAATTTACGTGGGAACGTGAGGATGAGTTTCGGAAGAGATATCTGAAGTTATTCACTTCGTAGATGGGTTATTTCGAGAGAAACCCGGGACGGGTTCCTTCTGAGGCTGGGAGGATGTGACAACTGGCAAAATAGGGAGCCGTTTTATAAAACCCGCATTACATTTATATAATAAATATGAAATTTTTGGAAATTTATTGTGACGAGATATTTTACAAACGTTGGTACTTGATTTTGATCGTACAATGTTTATGGGAATTAGTTATTTAATTATGGTTTGTTTCGTTTCGTTCGTGATGATTTATTGTGAGATCGTTATTTTTTTGGCACTACTTTGACTCCGGCACTAGGTTGACCTAACAATTTAATTTCATTTTATAATTGGATCGGATATTATTATTTTGGAACGGGTTTGGTTTGAGAAAGATATTTGGTTATTTGAGTTTCGGGTTTGGTCCGCGTTATTTATCTCGGGTTACCTCACCCACTCCTCTAATATCACAAGAATTATTATTATTAGTATTTTGTTTATCATTTTTGGGCCTTGGGGGCCGGTTGGTTTGTTTGGGTATAATCACCCTCCACGCCACACACACAAAAACATACAAACACCATCTCTCTCTCTCTCCTCCATCCCCACATCTTATCACCCAAAACCCTAACACCACCGCCACCTTGTGCGGCCACCACAGCCGCCACCGCCTCTCCCCCATCTAATCTAACACCACCATCTTAACCCTTGTGTCCCGATCTATCTTTTGGTGTATTGCACGCGCTCTAAAACCTTCACTAACACCACGTACGAATTACCACATCTAATTTAACACCACCATTCTTGTTTCATCTTGTTGGGTTTTCTAAAGGAATCGAGTTGGAGCCAATTTTTGAGGTGAGTGACCACGAGTCCGACTCGTGTGTCTCGATTTGATACCCAACCCGTGGGTATATGGTTTTCTTGGATGGGTTTTTGTGAGAATAAAGTGGGAAAAATGATTTTTGGTTGAGAAAAACGCGTTTGGTATCCGGGTGGATTGTTTTGGGGTTCGAATTTGAGGAAGGACTTCTTGTTGATGGATTCCTTGGTTGGATTGGTGCTCGGATTTGAGCGTAGCCGAGACCCTCGAGGTCTCGGGGTTTGTTTTTGGTGGCTATTAGGTCGAGCCGAGGGCTATGGGGATCCTCCCCACTTCATCTTGTTGTTGTTGTTTGATTGTTGTCGAGACCCTAAGGGTCCGTTTGGTTTGGAATGGCTCGATGTGAGCAAGACCGTGACCCCCCTTGGGTCCGGTCGAATGAGTTGTTGTTTTCTTTTTATTTGGACCTTGTGGTCGTGTGGTATTTGGCCGAACACCCCCTAGGGGCTGTTTTGGTTCGAGCAAGCTCAAAGAGCTAGCCGAGACTCTTTAGTCTCGGGTGTGGCTCCGTTTTATGTCTTGAACTTATGATTGACCCGGGTTGACTTGGTAACTCAACCCGCCTATATTGGTTTCGGACAATATTGTTACTTGTGATTATTTATTCGGGTAATGTTCACCTTTTGGACATTTGGTTTATTATCTTAGATATGTTGCGGTATCTTGTGATTTTGAGTATATTGGAGATGTGTTGACGAAAGTGATTTGGGGACCGTTGTGATACGGTTATTAGATGACGGAGATAGGTTAGTCGGGTGCCGTAGTCGGACCCTCATGTTGTAGCACGTGGTATTGAGATTGATTTGGACGGAGTTATTATATTTATTATTGTGACTTGATTATATTGTTTGGACTTGGACTATGAGCCGAGGGTCATGACTCGGACATTTGGACCAAATTCTATGACTCGATAAATCTTTAAAGGTTGACATTAAAAATAAAACTCGTAATAATATTATTAAGAATATAATCGTTTATATACGTATATCGACGTGTTAAACGTACATATATATATAAATGCGTATATTAATAATAAAATGATCACGAGTAAACGTATAATAATAAAGCGATAGTTATTACACTATGAAAATGGTGCAATAAATGTCGGGACATTATTATAACTAATTACCATATATATATATATATATATATATATATAATGACGAACTTTACGTCGAATAACTAACAACTAAAAACGTGATTTTAATTATAAACTAGAAACTTATCGAGTTATACGAATTTTTGGGTCTTTAAAGTCCAAGTGGGCCTTATATTGTGACTTCGTGTTGTCACGGATATATGACGGTTAATATAAACATTTTATATATCGAATGGCTTATTCTAGATCGAGTTATTTGACGATATAAAATGGATATATTAATGGGCATCGTATCCCACGACGCCCATAGGATGTGGTATATATTTTAGGGCAATGAATTATTATATGTCTCGTGGAATTTTGGCCGATTGGACAATATATATAGGGAATTCATTGGGCTACGACATATACCAAATAGAAATTTATGTGCAATGTGTTTTAGATTGGGTATAATTGTGGAACGATATATTACGTAAATAAATATGGGAGGTTACCAAATCGACGGATTTGATAAGCTTCGATAATTATTTAAATAATATATTGGGCTAACGTTAGACCTGTAGTTGTCTTATTATCGTTCTTTGTTGTGGCTTTTTGGTTTGCGCTGTGTCGACCCTACACCCGTATGGATACCAAACGTCGAATTTCAAATGAATATGAAGTAAACTCGAGAAATGGATAAATTTTGGAAAGTAAAATGAATTACGTTCGGGAATGGGAATATTTAATTTTGAGGAAATGATTTCTGAACGGGTTTAATATTGTTAGGAAGTGCCGAGTCAGTAGTCGCCGTTACGTGAGTTGCTTGAGATTTACTTACGTCTTTCTTCTATCATTTCTTTTGAGGATTTCTGGACTTGAGGTGAGTCATAGCCCCACTTTTACTCTTGAACTTTGTTTTCAATACTTGGGGTGAGAAACGTGCAAATGCTTTATGTGGACTATTATCGCTTTTTGATTTCAAAACTTGCTATGCTTATAGAACTAGGTAGAGCGAGGCCTAGACTAGATCTAGGTAAGCTATTTGATTTGGTTATTGAGCGAGGCCTAGTCCCGAACTAGGTAAGCTATTGATTGGTTGTTGAGCGAGGCCTAGTCCCGAACTAGGTAAGCTATTGGATTGATTTAGGAGCGAGGCCTAGACTTGAGCTAGGTAAGCTATTGATTGGATTGATTTGAGCTATAGCGTGCACCTATAGGGATGATTTGACTTGGTTGGATTATTTTGGTTGGATTATTTTGTTGGATGATTGAGCCCTAGTCTAGCTAGCAAGCGTTTTGCGTACATGTCCACTGTATTGAATTAAGAATCTAAACCTATGATCTCACCAGCGAAAGCTGACTTTTAGCACGTTTTCTCAGGTAATTAAGTGATGCTCTGCGGATGCTTGGGATTGGAGGCTTGGCATTTGGCACCGGTTATGGATCTATATTTCTAAAACTCTGATAACTATTGTGGACCTACATTTATGTTTCTTTGGGCCTGACTTTGGATGATTTTGGGATAATGTAAACTTTTAAACCTTGTGTGGTTGTACTTTATTATGTTTACTTTATCTCGTTCTTTTATGTCTTGTGTTTGGATACCAATCCCCGTAGCACCCCGAAAGCTTGTTGAGTCTTCCGCTGTATCAAATTTTGGGGGTGTTACAGAGGATAAAGAGAGTGCCAACAAGTTTACCTTAATTGTGTGACTACTAATACACGTTGGTGTTTTGAGCAAAATAGTAGTTTAACAAAAAGTTGACAAAGCTTGGTTAAGTTCAACAAATTCAAAGATCATTATTGTAAGTTTGAGCTTGGCTCATGACAAATTTTACATGCTCGGATTAAGATCCAACCGTGGCAAGTTTTGAGCCTTATAATTCATTATTTTTTAACCAATTTAAGCTAAAAAGGATTATTTTATAGTGATTTTAAGCTAAAAAGAAAGTGCGATGTCGTTTTTAGTGATTTTAAAAAATGACTCAGATTGAATTGTGACAAGTTTCGAGCCTTATAATTCTTTATTTTTTTAACCAAATAAAGCCAAAATGAATTCTTTTATAATGATTTTAAGGTAAAAAGAAAGTTCAAATACGTTTTTCGTGACAAGTTTCGAGCCTTATAATTTATTATTTTTTAAATAAATAAAGCTAAAATGAATTCTTTTATAATGATCTTAAGGTAAAAGGAAAGTTCAAATAAGTTCGAATAAGCCAAAATGAATTCATTTATAATGATTGTAAGGTAAAAAGAAAGTTCGAATACGTTTTTCGTGACAAGTTTCGAGTCTTATGATTCATTATTTTTTAACTAAATAAAGAGCTAAAATGAATTCTTTTATAATGATCTTAAGGTAAAAAGAAAGTCCGCATAAGTTTTTTAGAGATTTTAAGCTAAAAAGAAAGTTTCAACACATCTTAATCTTAAACTTTAAATAATTTTTATTTAAGATGAATGTCGAAAGGATCTTTACAATTACAAAGGTACTTGAGTTGATATACCCACTTTCATTTCAGTCAACTAACGATGTGGGAAATTTGAGCATCACAACAACGTTTGTATTAAAAGTGATCTCGTGTAATCAAACATTTAAAAAGTGCATTTTTAGACATTAAACTAAAAAAAGTTTATATGTGAATCCTACTTGTGCATTTCGGTTTTTATTATTAATTTGTAACTTGTATTAATCAGTTGTATTATTTTTGTTTAACCACAAAAACAATTATTTAGCTTCCTATATTGGTTTGTAAGGATAAATTGTGATGTTACTGTTTAGGCTTAATCAACCAAATTTAAATGATATGGAGTGCTTTATTATTTGTTGACACTAGATGAAGGCGGCGGATGTGTAAAGAATTATGAAGGAGATGATGATGGTCTTAGAAGCCATTATAGAAAGATTAAGGTGATTGTGAAGTAGATTACAAAAGGTTAAGCAGTGATGGAACTAGGGGTTGTCCGGCAGTGTCACGGAACCCTATAATATTATGTTGGTAGAAGAACGCAAGACCCCAACTCGTCATACTTGAAGCAAAACTCAACTCACGCCCACGAGACCCCAACTCGTCATACTTGAAGCAATGTTCTATAGTCCCAACACGGATGTGGGTAGAAGACATTTTTCATAAGATTACGCATTGCTATTGTTCTGTATGCTTTTTTCGGTACATTTTTACAATAGATCGACCTAGCTACTAATTCGTTTCTCCTTCTTGCTATATCAAATTTCCATCTATATATTCTTATACAAATTATGTATCCGCATAATCAAATCACGCAATTGTGCATATTGATTATGATAACTTTGTACCTGTCTAGAGACCATTGAATCTTACCTATTTATTGTTCAAGCGAGAATTCTACCAAAACAAATGAAGTTCCAACAAAGAACAATCTTAAAGCTAGAAAAAATTAAACCACATGTCAACATCAGCTAAATACTCGTCTTTACACCAAAAGCATCCGTCACAGTTTCACATTTTAAGCATTCTACTTAATAGATGACGGATCAAACCAAGTTAAAAGTTAGGAATGATCTTCTTTACCTGGTCGAAAAAGTAGTCAACTTTGTAAATGCTTCAATGTGTTTAGATCATGTACTTCAAAATCATGTTTTCTGTAGCTTTTTCTCTGACTTTAGATCGACAACGACCACAATATGTTGTCAGAACTGAGTCTTCCCATGGCTATTTCAGTCAGGCTATCGGCAAGGGTTTGTGCAGCTGATGATTCATCGTTAGTGGCTGCAGACAGGCGTTTCCTGCGTACCCAAAGTCCATCACTTGCTATTATTAAGCACTCGTCCTCGTCGGTTCTTGTTGTGAAAGTTATTTTTGGCACGGGGATAATCCATGGTCTTAATTAACGGTCACCTGAAGTACACAAGAGATTGGTTAATTATAGATGAAAAACAGGTCAAGACAGGTTTGGGTCAAAATGGGTTGGCCCGCATTGAAGTACCATGTCTAGATATTACCCGTATCGTATTTTAGACCAAACGAAAACGGACCCCTATTATATTACAACTATGAAATTGGGAATAAAATAACGTACTAAGAATAATCCTCAAGTAACATACCAATTACATTACAAATCTAGATAATGTATTAATAATAATCATTACTAATTACATTAAGATTCAAATAACAGACTACTAATTATCATCGATAACATACTTTTTGCTTGGCACGCATATAAGCGGCATGGTATGTTTTTACCATACCACAAGGACATGTGCCACTACTTATTACTAATACCAACCTGTGATAATTAAATTCACCACAATATATAAACAAACACAATTTCTACTATGTGACCGATGCGGGACTCAAGACTTCATACAAGTTGCTCAAAGAGATACAACATCTTTGTTGCTGTAATAAGGTAATAATTATTTCTTTATATAAAATCTAAAAATCTAGAAAGAAATTTCACCTTAAGAAATACAAATAGCTGGGTGGATTGCTAAAACGTTAAAAGAAGTGAACTTGTATATTAGGAAGATATGTGTACTCGTATCAATTCAATCTTCGTCCGTCGGTTGCAATTTCATCCAATGATTTGATTGGAGTTGCTTTGAATGGTTAATATCTATCACTTTAAGTTTTCACATATTCACCATGTTAGTATAATAAAATTACGAATAACATGATGATACAAAAAGTTGAGAACTTAATGCTAATAGCAAAACATCCAGGTCACGAAAAGTTAAGACCTAATAACATGATGTTACAAAAAGTTGAGAACTTGTATGAAGGTAAATTTAAGCATCCCAAAATGCTAAGGTGCCACTACGTAATACTAATAGCAATCTATGACTATTATAACTCTTTGCACAATTCCTACTCTTTGGCTGATGCGGGATTCAAAACTTATTATAAAAGTTTTGATCAGATAAGCAACTTATTACAGTAATAAGTAAATAATGCACATCTTACTTTATTGACAGCTATTATCACAAAAAGGCTAGCTAGTGATTCGTTAGGTTTTATGAGTTCTAAAAATTTGCAAAGTGCAAGACCTATATCTTAGATAACCAAAGATAACATGAGAAGTTTTTTTAGTTGTATTCGACTATAATTTATTGTTTATTTAACTAATTATAATACCCGCGCATGCGCGAGTTTTTTTTAAAATTTTTTAATCATATATTTTTATATATTAAAAAAATAAATAATTTAATCTTTGTTTTGTTTGATTTATTATGTTTAATTATAGTTTTTTATTATTAAAGATGATTATTTTAAAATTTTAATCCTATTATTAATTGGATCTTAACTATATTTTTTGTATTTATCTTCTACTTGTGTTAATTGCATTTTATCTATATTTTTTTTATTTATCTTTTACTTGTGTTATGGATAAATATAAAATATTATCTAATAAGAAAATAATATTTTTTTTAAATACAATTATTACTAAATAAGGTATGAATGCATTTTTTTAAAATGGAAAATTCCCAATAGGGATTTTGTTTTATTATATAAAAGATTTCAGACGTAAACCAAACAAATAAAAGGATAAATTTTCTTTATCAACATCATTTGTAGAGGATGAGTCTTTTACTTAGATATAATACCACAAACAAAGATATCTTCGTGACCATCGCCAAAATATTGCATACGCAGTGAGTTTTGAATTTTGATAAAGAGTTCAGCGTGTTTGACTAGTGAATGGCAAGTTTTAAACCGTGAGGTGGTAATTCTATGCCAATAATTGTAGTGTTATCCTTAAAAATCAGATGAAAATTACTAAAACGGTCATATAATTTGATCAACTTTTGGTTTGTCTAACCGATAATTTCAGGACATTGGCTAAATTCAAAAGGTATAATTTAGGTGACTAAGATTGTGGGATGGTTAAATTTGATCATTGCACAAATTCAAGTGATTACGTTACGTCGTAAAAAATTTAGTATGGTATAATTTACATCGCACAAACTCAAGTTCCACTAAACAATACTAATAGCACCTTATTATAACCATATGCACTACAATATGTAAACAAGCAAAATTTCTACTCTTTAACCGATGTGGAACTCAAAATTCTATACAGGTTTTAGAAAGTTGCTTGAGAGACACAACTTATATGTTGTTTTTTTTTGGGTAAAGTGACTCAACACCAACTTATATGTTGTTGCAGTCTTCTTTATATGAAAAATTAAAAACAGATAGAAAGTTTACCTTTAGTAATACGAATAGAGTATAGAATATGGTGACACAATTTATTAACCAGGTGCGGAGTTCATAGGGTTACTAGTTGGTGTTGAGTCACGTCTAATCAGTCCACTTTAGAGCGTCTCCAACCATATGGATTTCATGGAGTTTATACCCTTAAAACATCATCAACCTACTCATTTAACAATATAAACCAACAATGTCCATACATGAAACCCATGAATTATTTGTCAATATTTTTTATTTCTAAAATGTTATATGTACTAACATAAAAGTTCCTACCATAGCTTATGCTTTGTATCAAAATTCCACCATAGCTTAACTCGAGCTCAGATTATTTATCCTATGAACTCTCTTAGCTAACTTGCACGGACCGAGGTATAGCCAATTGAGGGGGGTCATGTGACCTTACTAAAATTATAAAGTAGAGTGGGATTAGCAACTAAGAATTTGCAGTAACCATTCTAAACGGAGTTGTACGCTTTTTTTTTTTTTGGAAGCGAGTTACGAATTACTACGGATACTCGTCAAAAAGATTGAGAATTTGTATATATTAGTAGCGCATGATAATGTGAATCAAAAAGTTAAGAATTTGCATCAATTAGTGGCCCGTGAATCAAAAAGTTAAGAATTTGCATCAATTAGTGGCCCATAACGTGGTTGATTGTATGTTTTTACAATCTCACAAAGTCATGTGCCACTACTTAATACTAATATCAACTTGTGATAACCATATAATCCACAATATATAAACAAGCACAATTTCTACTATTCCACCGATGTGGGACTCAAGACTTCATAAAAGTTGCTCAAAGAGATACAACATCTTTGTTGCTGTAATAAGAATATAAGATAATAACTAGTTGAAAATCCGTGTAATACACGGGTAGCATAAAAAAAACTCTGAAAATAAAATATATAAATTTTCTCCCTATCATAACTAGTTTTGCTGATGTGTGTTTACATCTCTCAAAATGGATGGAATTTTAATGTTGTGATCCTTTAAATTAGCATGTCGTAATAAATAAACAGCCCCTTCATATCATCAATAGATTATTGAGAAGTAGTTATCACTCACAAGTTTCGTCAGGACAATCTCTTTTCTTTGTATTGTAAGTGTTTTTATTAATGTCAATGATAATGATGGAATATAACACAATAATCGGTATATGAAATGCTTAAAGGGAAACTGATTATAAAAGAAGGGGATCAAATCACCAACAATTTACTTTGCTGGTATTACGGTGGACATGATATGGAGTTATAAGTTCCCAAAAAAGCACCCTAAGTTTGGTAAAATGCTAAAACTAAAATACTAAATTCAACTTCAAGTAGTTGGCACCCTAAGTAATCTAGTTCTCATCATCAGCTGTGGTGAAAACCTCATTTATGCTGGTGTTTAACAATGTCAGTAGTTGCAAGGGGAGACACAATTCAAAGTGGAATGATATGAGTTGTATTTTGGATATGAACTCTCGGGGTCTGGTTGAATGTCATGAAAAAACGCTCCTTTACAAAATAGCTAGAGAATTAGTTGCAGTTGGTGTTGTTTTGTAGCTGGAGACTTTAAAGAGCCCTTTTGTGGCTTTCTTGATTGTGATCTCTAATATATGTTCTGTGAGCAAATATGTACTTTAAAGTGGTGTACGTTTTTGATCTCTAATATCACTGAAACTCCAAGAGAACTTCAAGATCATAGATTGTGATCTCTAATACATGTTCTGCTCATATCGATGCAGTTGGTGTACGTTTTTGCATCAAGTTTCTCAGCTGAATGCTCCCAAGTTGGTGAGAATACTCTTGAATTTGTGTTTAGAATGTTTAGCAGAATGGTTAGTCTTGGTTTATGTTGTTGTTTAGTGCTTTACTTTGGGTTATCTTGCATGTAAGTAACCCTTAGAAATAAGTGTGTATCCTGTATATATATTTCGGGTGCTAATATATTTTCACCCTTTTCACAAAAAACAAAAAATAAATTCTTACTCTTAACATCCTTTATTTTGACTTCTAATTATTCTAATCAGTAGCCAACAAGCAGCAACATTGGTTTAATTTGATGGACAGTTTACTTGCAGCAATTCCTGCTGGTTTATCTATGCCGTTGCTTCCAAAAGACGTATGTGAGATTATGCACTTAAAGCTGTCCAATCTGGATTGGGGAATGCTGCTGCAATTGTTGACGGATAATTAAATCAACCAATGTTGTGGATGCCAGCGCAAGGATTTCTTACTTTTACGAGCATAAAAGTTTTGGTCACCTTTACGAGCATGAAACATCTTAGAGCATATCAATTTCCTCCAACTTTGCATTGTCAACCTTCACACTTTACGTGATCATCCAAAGCAATCAGGTAACCTTCACCCTTTACGTGATCTATGAATGTCCCGGGACCCCGCGGGAACCCCCTAGTTCCGTTCCTGACTATGAAACAGGGAATCAAATAGCATACTAATAATAATCATCAAGTAATATATTAATTACATTACGAATCAGGCGAAAAGTCAGGAATTTGTATAAATTACTGGCCCTTAACCTCAGCGGCAAGGTTTGTTTTTACCTAACCACAAGATCATGTGCCACTACTTAATACTAATACCAAACTATCATAATTATATGCACCAAAATATATAAAAAAGCTCAATTTCTTCTATTTGACCGATGTGGGATTCAAGACTTCATACAAGTTGCTCAAAGAGATGCAACATCTTTGTTGCTGTAATAAGATAATAATTATGTTCTTCCTATAAAATCTAGAAAACAAGATAGAAAGTTTACCTTCAGAAATACAAATAGCTGAGTGGATTGCTAAAACGTTAAAAGAAGCGAACTTGTATATTAGGAAGATATGTGTACTCGTCATATCAATTTCAATCATCGTCCAATGGTTGCAATTTCATCCAATGATTAATTTGATTGGAGTTGCTTTGAATGGTTAATATGCATCACATTAAGCTTTCACTTATTCACCATGTTAGCATAATGAAATTACAAATAAAAGAAAGTATTAGTTACATCGTAAAACATCCAGGTCACAAAAAGTTAAGACCTAATAAAAAGAAAGTTCGCATAAGTTTTTTAGAAATTTTAAGCTAAAAAGAAAGTTCGAATACGTTTTTGCGAGATACAGATATATATAAAATAACTTCATAAGTTCCAACATTATGATGTTTTAACAATTTTGTGTTATAAAGTGATCTCGTGTAATCAAACATTAGAAAGGTGCATTTTTAGACATCTAACTAAAAGAGTTTATTTGTGAATCCGACTTGCGGATTTCGGTTTTTATTACTAATTTGTAACTTGTATTAATCATTTGTATTGTTTTTGCTTAACCACAAAAACCATTATTAAGCATCCTAAATTGGTTTGTAAATATAAATTGTGATATTAATGATTAGGCTTAATCAGCCAAATTTAAATTATATGGAATACTTTATAGTATTTTTTGACACTAGAAGGTCGCAGATGTGAAAAGAATGATGGAGGAGATGATGATGTCTTAGAAGCTATTAGAGAAAGATTAAGGTGATTGTGAAGCATATTACGAAGGCTTAAGCAGTGACGGAACTAAGGGTTGTCCTGCCGTGTCACGGGACCCAATAATATTATGTTGGAAGAAGACAAGACCCCAACTCGTCATACTTGAAACAAAATTCAACCCACTCCCACGAGACCCCAACTCGTCATACTTGAAGCAATCTTGTATACCCCCAACACAGGCGTGCGTAGAAGACTAGTGCCAGGTCTTTAGAACGTAAACCTATAAAACATGAATTCGATGAAGCACACATGGCGTTTGCCTATTTTCGGTTCAGACACGGCTTATTTCTACATGTTTCATAAGATTAGGCATTGCTATTGTTCTTTATGCTTTTTTTCTGTACATTTTTAAAATAGATGGACCTAGCTACTAATTCGTTTCTCCTTCTTGTAAAAGTACCGAATCTTGAAGATCAAAAAACAAATTAAACTATTTGTTTTTTAATAAATAAATTACATTATTAAAATTTTTTAAAAAAGCTTGCGCGTCCACAGGTATTATAACTAGTAACTACAATGGCAAATTCTATAACTCATCTTTGAAGTTTTTTTTTTTTTTTTTTTTTTTTTTTTTTTTTTTTTTAATTTTCTTTTTCACATTTAATGTTTCTTACATTCTGGTCTTCACTCAACTTAAACCAACTGGTATACAACATTCTAAACGTTTTCACAATATAACTAAGCCCAATGATCAAAGCCCAATTCTATATTAGGGTTTCTATGTATAAAAAACACTATATATTGCTTGCTGGAACATGCAAAACCTATGTACCGGAAACAACGGCTCCTGTGAAATGAATCACAACACCTGCAGCTGGAACATCATTCTCAGCAATCACAAATTCCTCTCTAATCGATCCAGTAGCATCAAGGTTTATATATCATCTTTTTTATTGTTTTGTTTCATTCATCTTCTTTATGTTGTACTCTTACACTATAATCCACACATGTAATCTTTTTTACATGTGTTTTACCACACATGTAACAAAGAATACAACCATACAGTTTTTTTTAATGCTTCTAGTAACACGATGTGATTATTAAAACATCAAAACACTCTTTTTTACAGATGCTAGTGTTAACTATCACACTCTAATTTCATAAATCCACAATATATATATATATATATATATATATATATATATATATATATATATATATATATATATATATATATATATATATATATCGTATCGTGAAATTCGATAGCTAGCATGTAGATCCACGTCACTTTCATATAAAAAGTATAAGATTATAATGTCCTACATAAAATTTTAACATTTTTATACATACAGCAAACTTCTATATCGCTTGTTTAATTCCAGATTTATAATTAGTTGATCTACTTGAGATATATACTTCATATAAAAAGAATTAGATCGTGCGTAATTGTAATCTTTTTTGGTTGGTAAAACACTTATTTCTTTAACGGTAAATGGAAAGTAATAACAAGGAGACATATATACCAAATTTTGATCAAATAGGAAGGAAAGTGATGGTTCTGATTAACTGGTATTCGCTTTTGCTTCTGTTTTCCTATTCGTCGATGGTCTTGTTATGGCATATAAGTGGATTTGTTTTATGTTTTTTAGACGTGAATTATATTTGACTCATTGTCGTCATTAGATCATTTTCAAAGGCCTTAATTGCTATGTCGGTCGGCTGATGTAGATTTCAAATTGAACTTTTGTTGATCAATATTATTGTATTCTTATCATCAGATGCAGATATTAAAAGTGGCGGGTGATCATCGTGTTGGCATATTTACAAAAGAGCGTCTCGGTCACCATTACCTCGGTCACTATTGGCAGGCCCACTACCTCCACCATCGCCTTGACCACCAATGGATTGTTAAAGAAAAAAATACAAAAGTTGCACCAGTCCATTCCAATAGCCAAAGTACCAAACTTACATAATAGTTTTCCTATATTACCACAAATCTAACCATGCCTATCGATCCCTCTTTCCACATTTATGACATTTTGGGTTTGTTTCTGAAAAAAACATGCATATAGCATCTGAGACAGCTCCTGAGTATCATAGAATCAAGCATAGATTCAGGTGTTGAATCTTTGTTTGTTTTTTGGTGGAACGATGATGCATTCCCTTGATTGCATGCCTCGTTCTTTATGTTGCTAACAGGCAAAAATTCATGCAGTGTCAAATTCAGACGAGATGAACTCTTCTTCAGAGTTGGGGCCAAATTGATATGGCTGTCGCTGCTTGATCCCACCAACAAGACCTTTTCAATCTACAAAAGGAATAAGAGGATTATTCATTTGTTAGAAGAATGAAATCTGTCTAAAGCCCAACAAAATAATCATATTAGATGCCTACTTATTATTACGGATAACAAAGAAATGTGGCAAGCAACATAAGAATTTATATATTAATGAATAGTAACAAAGAGTAGTATATGGTACTTTGTCACGCAGCCGTTTTCTTTGTTGATTAATGGAAGCGTCAATTACCAACTGACCCTTGGCAGGGTTGAGATCCTTACTTTCACTAACAGCCGTTTTCTTTTTACAATTTCAGTTACTTCTTGTTTGCGCCTAAATCTAAGGAACAATTAAGACGCCATTGTTAGGTTATCACCTTTGTAACGAAACGTGCATATATAAGAATACAACTTCATTATGAATTTAATTCTTTCAACAGGGCAACTCAAAATTAAACTACATAGAGCAAAAATTTTAACCACAACAAGCAAGTGGTGGATAAGTTGATGCAAAAGTTGCCTATGGCAAATATGACATATATTGTTTTCCAATGTTAACACTTTTTAGTTTACATATAGTTCCCAACATTTGAAAAAAATCTGAGTCATGAAAGTTTTTATAATAGACCGTGTTACGAGAAGCTAAAGATCACCTTTTTTTGGTTTCTGAAAACCCGTTTCTAACCTTGAAAAATAGATCTATGATTCGTGAAAAATCACAATATCAATATTATAGTATAGATGTAAGCTCAAGAAATCCGCAAAGAAATACGGATAATCCGAGGTCGTATTCCGTGTGAAGGGTGAATGGAATTCCGAATTTCCGATTCGGAAAACGTGTCGTGAAAAGTGGTAAAAAGTGATATATATGAGATTACACTAATGATATAGCAAATAAAGCACAATTAATCACTTAAACACGTATTGCAATTAAGGAAACTAAAAACGTCACGTAAAACCGAAACCGTACGCTAAAACGTTAAATAAACGTCAACGTACGAAATAAAACGCGAGTTTTAAGCTACACGACTCCTACGAACTAGGAAATAATTTCTAAAAATCAAAAGTGATAAAAGAAAATTTTGAGAAAAAGAAAAATATTTTTTTTGACTTTTTAATAATTTTTTATGAATTAAAAACTATTTTAACTAATTAAAAATTCAAAAGAAATTCAAATTAAATGAGAAAAATACAAAATAAATTTCTAAAATTCTAAAATAAATGAAAATAAATTTTAAAACTATTTTTGGATTTTTCTGGGGTTTTTCAGATTTTTTTGGATTTTTTAGTAATTAAAAAGTAATTAAAAATGATTAAAATTGAAAATTAAATAAGAAAAATAGCAAATGAACTTGGAAAAATCTGAAAATTTCAGGGAAATTCTAAAATAATATTCTAAACCTAGGAAAAATATAAAATTGGAAAAATAAGCACTGGAAGTGCTTATTGCTTTGAAACTGCTTATATTGAAGTGCTTATTAATAAGCAATGTTGACCAAAACTTAACCAAACTTTTACCAAATGATTTTTGTACTAAAATAAGCTTATAACAACAGCCCAGAAGTAACAAGATACCCAGAAATGCAAGTAATGATCAAATAGGGCCAAATAAGCACTTAGAATGAGAAATAAGCCAAGGTGAATAAGCAGAACCCAAACAACACTCGAAACAGATGCACTATATTGTAATAAGCTCAAATAAACCAAAAATTTCAACTTACAATCACTAATAAGCTATTGCAGCCCTATTTAGAAAGCAGATTTAAGCAGAAACACTCACAAAGATGGGGCAAATAAGCTGTGAGAATAAGCTATTAGGTGAAACTTTTTGGAACAAATTTGTACTATGCCAACCCAGGAACACAAATCAACCTTAAGATTAGATCCTTAATCAAGTTTGATAGCTTAAAATTGCTCAAGAACAAAGGCCTGAGCCTGTGGTGCAGGGCAAATATTGTCCCAATGAGCAGACTTCAAAGAGCTTTTTCAATAAGCTAATGACTTTCAAATCCAGAAATTCTTTTTCAGAAATGAAGAATAAGTACCAGGTTTTTCAAAACAACAAATTTTAACAATTTCCAAATTCTTTTGAGGCCTGCACAGACCTCCAAACTTTTGATCAAAAGCTGATTACTCAGCTTTGCTTGACTTTTTTATGAAAACAGAAAGTTGACTTAAGTGAGATTTGGTTACTTCTAATTGATTAATAAGTTGTAAATAAGCTATGTAAAGACTACTACAAGCTACTACTAACTTATAAGCTATAAACTTAAAGATTTCTAACCCCAATTCTGTTTACACTAACAGTTATGCTAACTTAGTTGATGATTTGACTTTTAAAACTAAAACCTACTGATTTTATGTATCAACTTACCCTATTTTATCCTAAGTAAACTTTGTGAACTCTTAAAACCTACTGAATCAAGCTTATACTAACCAAACAAACACAAACCAAACACCCCTTTATGGGTTTATCACAACACAGATATTACCACAGAGCTGGCTAAACCTCTCCAAACCAAATCACAAATGTTCAAACTGATGCACTATCATGATCTAAGCCAGAAACAACAATCATAAACATCTTTTATCAAGAAATCAAAGATCCACAGGTTGAGCTTATGTGAAACAGTTAAAAAGCAACAAGCACCAAGGACACTCAAATACTAGAAACAGCAACCAAATGTCAATAATAAGCTATAATGAGCAATAATCAAGAGTAATAAGCAATAATGATCAGATCTACTACTAGTACCAATAAGCTATAGGAGAATAAGAAATTAGAAAAGGTACTCACAAGATCAAGACCCCTCAGCTAGAACAGAGGGGTTTCACTATGCAAGCCTGTCTTTAGACAGGCCAATGGTCACCTTTTGGCTGCCTTTAACCACCACAAGCTCAGCTTATTGAAATAAGCTGAGCCTTTGACTTTCGTTGACTTTTTAAAGTCTTTGAAATTTTGGAACAATAAAGAAGTAACAATGATCACTATAAGCTATAGAAGCTTAAATGACCTTGAAACCACAATAAAACAACAAAAGAAAAAAAATCAAAAGATGAAACAGCGAACAATATTTTTTTTTTTTTGCTTTTTTTGTAAGTTTTTATATTTTTTTTTTGGATTTTCTTTGATAACAAACAACAATAACAAATAACAACTGAAACAGAAAGATTAAAGCTAACTAAGTAACAAAGAAATAAACTTGCTTTTGAAAGGAATAAGAAATAAATAAGCTGAAAATGAGTAATAAGCTAAAGAACAATAAGTAAATAAACTGAGGTGCAATAAGAAACTAAAAACAGACTTTCATTAATATTAAAAAGAGTTACAAAATAATTTTGGCAGAGTAACAATGCTAAAAACTCTACACCGATTACAATAAGAGGAGGGGGGTATATATAAGCTAGCAACTAGGGTTTGGGATGATTCTAGATGATGCTCAGTCCTTTCAATCTTGGCCATTGATCTTTATCTTGGTCACAAAGCTTGAATGTGGTCCCTTGATTCCCTGTATATGGAGCACGATTGCATTTAGCCTCTCCCATTGGTCCACGTATACCTAGCTTTGTCCTTCTCCATATCGTGCTTGGGAAGATGCTAAAAGCATGTGATTGGTGCATTGTATTACCCAATTGAGGTAATTGATGGTAAATTAAGGTTTGGGGGTTTTAGGGTTTATAGCACAGTGAAATCTGGGAACGGGGGTTGATTTGGGGGGCGGTAATTTTAAAAGGTAATAAATATAGTGGTGGGTCGGGTAAATTAGAGTTGGGCCGAGGTATATTAAAAGAGGATGGTGGGCTGTTGGGGTGTATGGGCTTAGGATGTGATCCGGTTGTGATGTTAATATGTTTAGGCTTAGTACTTTTATTGATAAGGACCAATTTTGTAATTGTGAAAACTGTAGGGACCAAATCTGTATACTTCTAAAACATTATCCCAAGGACTTTTGTTGTAAGATTCAGAATGATGGAGGACCACAATTGCCATTTTCTTCAAATTATGCTTAAGGGACCATAAATGCCAAATTCTGAAACTGCAGGGACTAAATCTGCCAATCTCCCAAAGTTTCTTCCAAGGACCAATATTGAACTTCCTGAATCCCCTGAGGACTTCAAATGATATTCTGAGCAATCTTTGATCATTTTGCTTCCCCGGCTACGGCTTTTGACCTTTTTCCAATCTCGTGCTCGTTTTTGTCAGTTTTGGCTTGTTTTCGTTCAGTTTTTACATATTCGTACCTGCACATACACAAATACAAAAACACACATTCTCTTGGCATTTTTGGTTAGTATTTGGTATTTTTGGTCTGATTTAAGGCCTAAAAGGATGAGTGATTAAGCACTCATCAAAATCCCCCAGACTAAGGTATTGCCGTGACCTCACGCAATGTCATCACCTCACGCTTAAGAGATAAATAATTTCAAAACCTCTTTTTACTGACGTTGTAAAGTAGCAATGACTTTCAAAAGAGATAGTAAAATCATTTATTCCCAAAAACGCTCCGTTTTCCGATTTTTCATAAATAATAACTACAACTACTCTTTTTGTATTTTTTTTTTTTTTTTTTTCATTTTTATATGTGACGGTTTATTTTGACTTTCATTACCAATTCATATCTGTTGATAATTTTCAGGGTCAACGAGTAGAAACACTTCTCACAGAGAAGAGACCATACGGATAAAAATCGTCATCCTTGATTTTTCACAAGCTCCCAAACTAAGCGTAAAATCGAGATCATTGTTTAACTAGAAGTTAGATGCTAACACTGCCCACAAAAGTTACTTGTGTATTACCTCTTGTCCCCAGGTCTTAAGTTTTGTATCTAAAGATTTTAATTGTTGAGAAATGAATTGCTTCATATTTTCTCGTTTCGATATTTTGTTAGTCCGATAAGAGCACAAAATTTGAACGCTAAGTAGTTTCCAAACTTTCCCTCGAAAATCTCTGCATACAAAAGTCGGGTCCACATGAAGGTCTCTGATTTAACACGATTTGTAGGGGCTCCCTTTTTATTTACGACCGAGACATACCATGTTTGATACCCGAAACGGAAGCTTTTTATTAGGGAAACCCCCGGAGTCGAAGTTTGGCATTTTTGCATAACTATAAGCACTTTAATAATATTTGGTCCTTAGTCCTTTATTTCAATTACAATCAACGGTTTTAAGCCGCCAAGATGTAAGAGCTTTATTATGACTTTTGGATTATATCCTTTGCTTTTTATAGCTTTGGATTCCTCTGCCTTTTTATTTGGCTTTGGATTATTATTATTGATATTCATAATCATATGCCAAACCCCAAGTCCTACGGCTTTTACTAAGATCACAACATCGGCTGCGAACCGGCAAGATGCAATAGTCTATTTTACCGTAACACTGGCAGTACCTCAATGTGTACCAAACCCTCATATGCAGAAATTTTGTTGGGAACGAGAAAAAACTAAGTATTGCCCAAACCGTATACACTTAATTAATCCTAGACATCTATTTATATATTGGTGACGTTTCTGATGGGAACAAGGAGGCCACAAGTACCTCTCGTGGGTTTTTTAAATCCCAGTAATGCGATCCGTGTATAGCACGAAACTTCTAAATAAACTCTATCATTCCTCGATCTCCGCAAATTTAAAATCCCAAATAATGAGATCCGCGGATGCTTAGCCATAATCTTATGATTATTTTGGTTAAGGGAGACGAGCTAGGGCTCAACACGCCCGGTCAAGTCGAAACATTTATTTCTACTCTCGCCGTTAGGAAAGTCAAAACAAGGTGTCAAATCTTATTATTCATATCATATCATTTTTTTTTTTTTTTTTTTTTTTTTTTTTGCATAATAAAGTGGTGACAAAAATTAAAATTTTTGGTGGAAAACGGAGTTGCGTAAGTTAACAGCTCAGACGATGGTACAGGTCAAATCGAATCGAAGATTCACCCCCCCAGACTAAAGTGAAACATTGTCCTCAATGTTTAAAGGGTAAAGGTAATCCTACGTAAAATCTAAGGCCGTTTATTAAGTATGCCAAGAGATAAACGTTAGTCGATAAGATTTTGGATATGGTGAATTTCCAATAGAGCAGCGAAGGATGAGACTCGAGTGGAGAGAACGACAAACCACGAGCACGAGAGTCCTCAAACTTCGGGGAAATTCCTGAACATTCACAAACAACCACGAAAACACGAGTTTGGAAAGGGTCGCCCACCTCACGTAACGTTATTCTTAGAAAATAGATAATATAGAAAATGAAAATGGATAAGCATGGGGTGCCTCCCATGAAGCGCTTGTTTTTGATCACCGAGTCACATGAGCTTGACTCGGTCCCCAAATTTAATCGTCCTTGGGGAAAGTTTGGAGATCCGGGACAACCATGGGTGGTATGTCCCCTCCAAAATAATGTTTAACACGATGACCATTCACCTTGAAGTTGGGACCGTCATTTTGAGCAAGCTCAACGGTTCCATAAGGAAAAACTTGGGTAATGGTGAATGGTCCAGACCAACGGGTTTTTAACTTACCCGAGAAAATCTTTAATCGAGAATTGAAAAGAAGGACTCGATCCCCAACATTAAAGACACGATCTTTAATTTTAGCATCATGAATCCTCTTTGTCTTCTCTTTGTAGATCAAAGAGTTCTCATAGGCTTGATCACGAAGTTCGACTAATTCATTCAATTGAACTTTACGGTGATCACCCGCGGTTTGTACGTCAAAATTAGCATGTTTCAAGGCCCAGTAGGCCTTGTGCTCAAGTTCAAGGGGCAAGTGGCAGGCCTTCCCGTAAACCAGCTTGTATGGAGTGCACCCAATGGGTGTTTTGTAAGCTGTACGGAAGGCCCAAAGTGCATCATCTAACTTGTCAGCCCATGAAGCACGGTTTTCTCCTACGGTCCTCTCTAAGATACGTTTCAAGCCACGATTGGAGACCTCAACTTGACCACTCGTCTGTGGGTGATATGCCGTAGAAAGACGATGTGTGACACCATATTTGAGCATAACCTTAGCGAATTGGTCATTACAGAAATGGGTCCCACGATCGCTTATAATAGCACGAGGTGCACCAAATCGGGCGAAGAGACTTTTGAGAAATTTCACAACAACTCGGGCGTCATTGGTGGGGAGCGCCTTCGCTTCCACCCATTTAGACAAATAATCGACGGCCACGAGTATATATTTGTTACCACGAGAAGACGGGAATGGACCCATGAAGTCGATACCCCAGACGTCAAAAATTTCACAGACTTGGATGGCATTTTGAGGCATCTCGTCCTTCTGAGTAATTTTTCCTTGACGCTGGCAAGAATCACATGATTTAACCAACTCATGAGCATCCCGGTAAATCGTCGGCCAGTAGAAGCCGGAATCAAATACTTTCTTAGCGGTGAAGTTGGCACCATGATGTCCCCCCGTGGGTCCATTGTGGCATGCCATGAGAATTTCAGCGGCTTCCGTGCCGTGAACACACCGCCGGATCACTTGATCCGCACAAATCTTAAACAAATAGGGATCGTCCCAGAAATAATGCTTAACATCTTTGGAGAATTTTTTCTTCTGCTGGAACGACATCCCTTTCCGGATAAAATTCCCCGCATAGTAATTCGCAAAATCGGCGAACCATGGGGTACTAGAATCACCATGTGATAAACTCCCCAGTGTTTCGAGAGGAAATGATTCGTTAATTTCCTTTTTCTCGAAAGCACTTTGATGGGGATTCTCTAAACGTGAAAGATGATCGGCAGCAAGGTTCTCAGCTCCCTTTTTATCTCGAATTTCAATTTTGAATTCTTGAAGGAGGAGAACCCACCGCATCAAGCGTGGCTTGGCATCTTTCTTAGCCATTAGATATTTAAGAGCCGAATGATCCGTATACACTATGCTTTTCTTCAAGAGCAAATAAGATCGAAATTTTTCAAAAGCGTAAATTACGGCTAACATTTCTTTTTCAGTAGTCGTGTAATGATATTGAGCGTCGGTCATAGTTTTACTAGCATAGTGTATCGGCTGAAAATGTTTTAGCTTACGTTGCCCCAGGACTGCACCAATAGCATAATCGCTCGCATCGCACATTAGCTCAAAGGGCAAGTCCCAGTCGGGGGCAATTAAGACCGGAGCTTCCGTTAACTTCTCTTTGAGTATATTAAATGCTTCGATGCATTCATTAGAAAAGATAAACGGAGCATCTTTTTCAAGTAAGTGGGTCAGGGGCCGGGCTATCTTAGAAAAATCTTGAATGAAACGTCGGTAAAAGCCGGCATGACCCAGAAAACTTCTAATTCCTTTAACGGTGGTGGGATGAGGTAATTTAGCAATCACATCGACTTTTGCTCTATCGACCTCAATCCCAGATTTTGATATCTTATGGCCGATGACAATGCCCTCTTTGACCATGAAATGGCACTTCTCCCAATTTAGAACCAAGTTGGTGTCCTCACACCGTTTTAGCATACTTTCTAAATGGGAGAGGCAAGAAGTGAAAGAATCTCCATAAACCGAGAAATCATCCATGAAAACTTCCATGGTTTTCTCGATCATGTCCGAGAAAATAGACATCATGCACCTTTGGAACGTGCCGGGAGCATTGCATAAGCCGAAAGGCATACGACGATAGGCAAACGTTCCATAGGGGCAAGTGAACGTAGTCTTTTCCTGGTCCGGAGGGTCAATTGGTATTTGAAAATACCCGGAAAATCCATCAAGAAAGCAATAGAACTCATTTCCCGCTAGGCGTTCTAGCATTTGATCCATAAATGGAAGTGGGAAATGGTCCTTACGAGTTGCATCATTTAATTTTCGATAATCGATACAAACTCTCCATCCGGTAACAAGACGTGTCGGAATTAACTCATTTTCATCATTAGTAACGACGGTCATTCCACCTTTCTTCGGTACGCAGTGGACCGGGCTAACCCAGGAACTATCCGAGATTGGATAAATCATTCCGGCATCGAGGAGTTTGATAACTTCCTTTTTGATAACCTCATGAATTTTCGGGTTAACCCGTCGTTGTTGCTGAACGGACGGTTTGTAATTATCTTCAAATAAGATTTTATGCGTGCAAAAACGAGGGTCGATACCCTTTATGTCGGAAATTTGCCAAGCGATGGCATTTTTGTGCTTCTTGAGCACATCTACGAGACGGTTCTTCTCCTCATCTTTTAGTTCTTTTGAAATTATGACGGGAAGTTTATCGGTTCCTTCCAAAAATGCGTATTCAAGATGAGGAGGTAAATCCTTGAGCTCGGGCTCCGGAGGATTCTCCGTAGACGGCTTAATTTCTTTAAAATCGGCCATTTTTAGGTCCATCGGAGGGAGGGACGGGTTGGGATCTTCATTTAATAATTTTTCAATCAAAAGAACATCTCCCTCCGGGTCACAAACGGAATGATCAATTTCCGGTGAAATCGAATCATTAGCAAGAAAGGCCTCGATCTCTTCCAAGATGAAATCACTCCCCTCAAACGGAGTGAGGGAAGGGGAAGGATCGGAAATGATAGGTTCAGAAGAATGAGTGGGATTGCCACTCGAAGCATGTTCGGTAAAACCAAGTAACTCTTGAGCATACTCCTCCGTAACTTCGTCGATAACGTCGATTCGGTTAACGGAATATTTGTCATAATCGGAGGAGTACCTCGCGGTTTGATCCAAATTAAAAGTTACGGCTTCGTTACCCACGCGGAGGGTAATTTCTTCATCGAAAACATCAATTAAAGCACGGCCGGTCCTTAGGAAACCTCTTCCGAGAATGAGAGGAACCCGTGGATCGGCATCAAAATCAACCACGACAAAATCGGCCGGGAAATGAAATTTTCCCACATTAACAAAGACATCCTCGGCTATTCCCATCGGGCGGGAAGTAGTTCGGTCGGCTAGCTCGAGGGTCATGCAAGTCGGAGTCAAATCGGGTAAAGACAACTTTTTCCAAAGGGATAACGGCATAAGGTTAATGCTAGCACCAAGATCGGCCAAGGCGAAGCATTGAACCATCCCAGGAAAATTACATGGAATGAGAAATCGACCGGGGTCTTCAAGCTTTTCGGGAAGCTTTTTGAGGATAACCGCCGAACAATTCTCATTCATCTGGGTTCGTGATATCTCAAACAATTTTTCTTTGTTATTCAAAAGACCTTTTAGCATTGAGGCAAATTTAGGCATCAAAAGTATGGCATCCGCGAGATTTATATCAAAATGCAATTCTTGAAATATTTGATAAAACTTTTCCATTTGGTGTTTGTCTTTCTCGCGGTGCTTTTGTTCATTCAATCGTGACGGATAAGGCAAATTTGTTTTGACGGGAGTTTCTTTCTCAGTTTCATAAACAATTTTATCTTTTCCTTTAGACGTTGAGACTACCGGAGGTTGGATGTTTTCGGTCCTTCCATTATTAATAGGAATTCCCGTATCCGTTGTCACCTCGGTTTCACGGGCGACTACCTTGGGAGGAAGAGAAGAAGAGGTAGTCGGAGCCGTCGGTTCATTGATTACAATGCCACTCCTAGTCGTGATCGCCTTAGCATCGCCCCTCGGGTTAGCGATCGTGTTGCTTGGAAGAGTTCCCGAGCCCGAGGGTCGATCATTTAAAGACTTCTTCAATTCGGTCATTTGATTAATTAGCATTTTATTCATTTCCTCTTGACTTTTCATAAACTGCTTAAGTAACTCATCCGAAGAAGATTGATTTTGATTTTGATTTTGATTCACAACAGGATTTTGAAAGTTTTGACCACGATTGTTGTTGTTAAAACCTTGATTTTGATTTTGAAAATTTTGGTTTCCATGATAATAATTTCCATGATTAGCATAGTTTCCTTGAAAATTCCCTTGATTCGGGCCTTGATTATAATTTCCCCGATTTTGATTTTGAAAACCCTGACTTTGATTTTGAAATCCATTGTTAACCCGATTTTGATTAGCATTTTGATTAAATTGATGGTTTCGGTTTTGCACGTTTTGATTCACTTGATTAACTTGAGACGGTTGATTAAAACCGGGTGGTCCAACATAATGGTTCGAACGGTAGCTAAGAAGATTTCGGTCACCCTGTGGTTGGTATCCGTTACCGCCCATATTGTAGGTTCCCGAAGTAGCATACACATTCTCGGGAGTGCAGCCACCGGTGGCTGGGCACTCAAAATACGAATGAGGACCACCACAAGTCTCACAAACATGATTAACCATATTGACTTGATGGTTCTTGACTTGATTTGGACTATTAGACGTTTGATGCATTCGTAAAACAGCCGTCGATAAATCATCGAGTTTCTTAGTGATGGCGGCTATTTCGGGATTAGACGTTGAAGAATTGTGAACAACGGTTGTTCTCGACTCATTCCTCTCGGCAGAGGAATCCCAGTAATTGTAGTGAGCGGTCATATTTTCGATGAGTTCGTAACAATCTTCAGGACGTCGTTTCATAAAAGTACCACCCGCAGCTGCATTGATCGTGTCCCGATGTCGTAGAGTCAAACCATTGTAAAACGTATCGATTATCGTAACAAGAAGCATGTTATGGTTTGGACACCGATCAATAGCAAGCTTATAGCGTTCCCAAGCTTCGAATAAAGATTCGTCGGGAAGCTGACGGAAATTGCTAATATCGTTTCGGAGTTTCGTCACCATCGATGGTGGAAAATATTTCGCCAAGAACTTCGATACCATTTCTTCGAAGTTATGAATCGAGTTCTTGGGAAGACGATCAAACCAAGCGGTAGCATGATGCGTCAAAGAATAGGGGAAGAGAGAAAGACGAAGGGCGTCATCGGAGACCCCGTGTTGTTTCATACTTTGGGTGACGGTTAGGAATTTATCGAGATGCTTGTTTGCATCGTCACCCGGTAAACCGTGAAATTGGCATGAATTTTGGACTTGTTGAATCATGTGGTGCTTAAGTCCAAAATCCGTAGCCTCGATATTGAGAGGGGCAATCGGACCGCCTCTACCGTGCATTGTCGGTTGACACAGCTCCTCCATTGTTCGGAGATCAGGAGCTGGTGCATTTTCAATACCCACCGGAGGGTGTTGATTGTCGTGTTCCATTTCCGTGAGATTAGGGAAACGAACTTTGTGTGTGTGACGTATCAAACTCTCGGGGTTCGATAATGGAGAAATAAGACGTTTAGAAGATGAGCGGGTGTTCATACACCACAAAAATCAAATTTTCAAATTTGAAAAGGAAAATCTTTTTGTATTTTCTTGTAAAACCCCTTTTTTTTTTTTTTTTTTTTTTTTTTTTTTATATAAAACTTTTTCTTTTGTTTTTCTTTTTCTACGTTACGTTAATTGAAACCGTTTCCCTCAAATCTACTCGCGACGGAACGGGAGAGAAGAATGAATCTCTCTTCAGCTTGCAATTTAATGTCAAAGCTATCCGTATTTTCCGCTTATCCGGTCGTAGAATTAAAGTAGTTCGATTAACAACTAATTTCACGCTTTTGTTATATTGTTAAGCTTATTTGGTTTACAACGCTCCTCCTTTCGGTCGAGTCGAGGCAATAACTTTATTATTTTTTTGGTATTTTTGTGAAAACACTTTAGGAAAAGTGTTTTTGATTTTTCGATATTTATATAATATATACAAAATAGAGGAAGGCTTATCAAAACACAATTTTTCAAAAACGAATATTCAAAAATTCACTTCAAACCTTCCCCGGCAGCGGCGCCAAAAATTGATTCGTGAAAAATCACAATATCAATATTATAGTATAGATGTAAGCTCAAGAAATCCGCAAAGAAATACGGATAATCCGAGGTCGTATTCCGTGTGAAGGGTGAATGGAATTCCGAATTTCCGATTCGGAAAACGTGTCGTGAAAAGTGGTAAAAAGTGATATATATGAGATTACACTAATGATATAGCAAATAAAGCACAATTAATCACTTAAACACGTATTGCAATTAAGGAAACTAAAAACGTCACGTAAAACCGAAACCGTACGCTAAAACGTTAAATAAACGTCAACGTACGAAATAAAACGCAAGTTTTAAGCTACACGACTCCTACGAACTAGGAAATAATTTCTAAAAATCAAAAGTGATAAAAGAAAATTTTGAGAAAAAGAAAAATATTTTTTTTGACTTTTTAATAATTTTTTATGAATTAAAAACTATTTTAACTAATTAAAAATTCAAAAGAAATTCAAATTAAATGAGAAAAATACAAAATAAATTTCTAAAATTCTAAAATAAATGAAAATAAATTTTAAAACTATTTTTGGATTTTTCTGGGGTTTTTCAGATTTTTTTGGATTTTTTAGTAATTAAAAAGTAATTAAAAATGATTAAAATTGAAAATTAAATAAGAAAAATAGCAAATGAACTTGGAAAAATCTGAAAATTTCAGGGAAATTCTAAAATAATATTCTAAACCTAGGAAAAATATAAAATTGGAAAAATAAGCACTGGAAGTGCTTATTGCTTTGAAACTGCTTATATTGAAGTGCTTATTAATAAGCAATGTTGACCAAAACTTAACCAAACTTTTACCAAATGATTTTTGTACTAAAATAAGCTTATAACAACAGCCTAGAAGTAACAAGATACCCAGAAATGCAAGTAATGATCAAATAGGGCCAAATAAGCACTTAGAATGAGAAATAAGCCAAGGTGAATAAGCAGAACCCAAACAACACTCGAAACAGATGCACTATATTGTAATAAGCTCAAATAAACCAAAAATTTCAACTTACAATCACTAATAAGCTATTGCAGCCCTATTTAGAAAGCAGATTTAAGCAGAAACACTCACAAAGATGGGGCAAATAAGCTGTGAGAATAAGCTATTAGGTGAAACTTTTTGGAACAAATTTGTACTATGCCAACCCAGGAACACAAATCAACCTTAAGATTAGATCCTTAATCAAGTTTGATAGCTTAAAATTGCTCAAGAACAAAGGCCTGAGCCTGTGGTGCAGGGCAAATATTGTCCCAATGAGCAGACTTCAAAGAGCTTTTTCAATAAGCTAATGACTTTCAAATCCAGAAATTCTTTTTCAGAAATGAAGAATAAGTACCAGGTTTTTCAAAACAACAAATTTTAACAATTTCCAAATTCTTTTGAGGCCTGCACAGACCTCCAAACTTTTGATCAAAAGCTGATTACTCAGCTTTGCTTGACTTTTTTATGAAAACAGAAAGTTGACTTAAGTGAGATTTGGTTACTTCTAATTGATTAATAAGTTGTAAATAAGCTATGTAAAGACTACTACAAGCTACTACTAACTTATAAGCTATAAACTTAAAGATTTCTAACCCCAATTCTGTTTACACTAACAGTTATGCTAACTTAGTTGATGATTTGACTTTTAAAACTAAAACCTACTGATTTTATGTATCAACTTACCCTATTTTATCCTAAGTAAACTTTGTGAACTCTTAAAACCTACTGAATTAAGCTTATACTAACCAAACAAACACAAACCAAACACCCCTTTATGGGTTTATCACAACACAGATATTACCACAGAGCTGGCTAAACCTCTCCAAACCAAATCACAAATGTTCAAACTGATGCACTATCATGATCTAAGCCAGAAACAACAATCATAAACATCTTTTATCAAGAAATCAAAGATCCACAGGTTGAGCTTATGTGAAACAGTTAAAAAGCAACAAGCACCAAGGACACTCAAATACTAGAAACAGCAACCAAATGTCAATAATAAGCTATAATGAGCAATAATCAAGAGTAATAAGCAATAATGATCAGATCTACTACTAGTACCAATAAGCTATAGGAGAATAAGAAATTAGAAAAGGTACTCACAAGATCAAGACCCCTCAGCTAGAACAGAGGGGTTTCACTATGCAAGCCTGTCTTTAGACAGGCCAATGGTCACCTTTTGGCTGCCTTTAACCACCACAAGCTCAGCTTATTGAAATAAGCTGAGCCTTTGACTTTCGTTGACTTTTTAAAGTCTTTGAAATTTTGGAACAATAAAGAAGTAACAATGATCACTATAAGCTATAGAAGCTTAAATGACCTTGAAACCACAATAAAACAACAAAAGAAAAAAAATCAAAAGATGAAACAGCGAACAATATTTTTTTTTTTTGCTTTTTTTGTAAGTTTTTATATTTTTTTTTTTGGATTTTCTTTGATAACAAACAACAATAACAAATAACAACTGAAACAGAAAGATTAAAGCTAACTAAGTAACAAAGAAATAAACTTGCTTTTGAAAGGAATAAGAAATAAATAAGCTGAAAATGAGTAATAAGCTAAAGAACAATAAGTAAATAAACTGAGGTGCAATAAGAAACTAAAAACAGACTTTCATTAATATTAAAAAGAGTTACAAAATAATTTTGGCAGAGTAACAATGCTAAAAACTCTACACCGATTACAATAAGAGGAGGGGGGTATATATAAGCTAGCAACTAGGGTTTGGGATGATTCTAGATGATGCTCAGTCCTTTCAATCTTGGCCATTGATCTTTATCTTGGTCACAAAGCTTGAATGTGGTCCCTTGATTCCCTGTATATGGAGCACGATTGCATTTAGCCTCTCCCATTGGTCCACGTACACCTAGCTCTGTCCTTCTCCATATCGTGCTTGGGAAGATGCTAAAAGCATGTGATTGGTGCATTGTATTACCCAATTGAGGTAATTGATGGTAAATTAAGGTTTGGGGGTTTTAGGGTTTATAGCACAGTGAAATCTGGGAACGGGGGTTGATTTGGGGGGCGGTAATTTTAAAAGGTAATAAATATAGTGGTGGGTCGGGTAAATTAGAGTTGGGCCGGGGTATATTAAAAGAGGATGGTGGGCTGTTGGGGTGTATGGGCTTAGGATGTTATCCGGTTGTGATGTTAATATGTTTAGGCTTAGTACTTTTATTGATAAGGACCAATTTTGTAATTGTGAAAACTGTAGGGACCAAATCTGTATACTTCTAAAACATTATCCCAAGGACTTTTGTTGTAAGATTCAGAATGATGGAGGACCACAATTGCCATTTTCTTCAAATTATGCTTAAGGGACCATAAATGCCAAATTCTGAAACTGCAGGGACTAAATCTGCCAATCTCCCAAAGTTTCTTCCAAGGACCAATATTGAACTTCCTGAATCCCCTGAGGACTTCAAATGATATTCTGAGCAATCTTTGATCATTTTGCTTCCCCGGCTACGGCTTTTGACCTTTTTCCAATCTCGTGCTCGTTTTTGTCAGTTTTGGCTTGTTTTCGTTCAGTTTTTACATATTCGTACCTGCACATACACAAATACAAAAACACACATTCTCTTGGCATTTTTGGTTAGTATTTGGTATTTTTGGTCTGATTTAAGGCCTAAAAGGATGAGTGATTAAGCACTCATCAATCTACAAGTTTGCTATTGAATTTACGATACACGATATAGATATTAATTTTATCAGATTTAGTAAGCCTGGGTTAAAATAAACGATGTTGAACATGTTAGCTATCGAAATAACGATACATGATATATGTGTGTGGATTTATCACATTAAGAATGTGATAGAAACTCGCATCTGGAAAAAAAAATTGTTTTGATTTTTAATGATCAGATCGTGTTACTAGAAACATAAAAAACTGTATGGTTGCTTTCACTTTTCATGATTAGATGGGATCATTTGATACGTAATTGTAACCATTTTTGGTTGCTGAAAAACTTTTTTTTGAACGATAACTGGAAATAATAAAAAGCATTTATATCGTAATTTGATCTAAATAGGAAGGAAGGTGATGGTTCTGATCATCTAGTTTTCACCTTTGCTTCTGTTTCGCTATTTTTCGATGGGTTTTTTTACAGTATATCAATGGATACTTCTGTGTTCTTTTGGACATTAATTATAAAAGACTCAATCTAGTCATTAAATTGTCAATTATATAGTATTCATTATAGTCATTACATCATAATCCAGGACCTTTAGTTACCATGTGGGTGGGCGATTGTTGATTAAAAACTACACTTTTGTTGATCTTCTTCGTTTTGTTTTCATCAGATAAATAGACCCATGTGCCATGTGACGATATATGTTCAACAAGGATACTCACATTATAGATAAAAATAACATACTACAAGGCTTGCCTTAACAACCTGCAAGTATTTCAATCTCTTATGTTCTGTGTGCTCTTATTTTAGTAAACGTTTTGTAATTTTAATATAAAATACATACATAAACTAAAGTATGGCGTGTTTCATGGTTTCATGCTTTGAGTTGTCTTCATACATGAATTTTTCAGTGTTTCTTAATGCTATATATGTTGAAAGTTTCTTAATGCTATATATGTTGAAAATTCGAACCGTAGGTTGAAGACACATAGATCTAGTATTTCACCAGAGGGATCTTGCATCGGAGCTTCCAGGAAGAAGATATAGTTTGTCGAATTTACTGATCTGGTTGGTGTCTTGTTTGTCGTTTTCGGTTATTGTTTGGCTATCGTTGTGTAGATTACAAGGTTCAAGGTTTCTAGGTTTTCGAGTCAAGATTACATGGGCAACAAGGTTCTTGAAGTTGTCTTGCAAGGAGGTGGATCGAATCTCCTAGGGTTATAGGAAATCGTTTTCTTTTGTCACAAGGTTTTTGAAGTTTCGGTTTTGAGCTTCAAAGGTGACAAGGTTTTGCAAGAAGTTTTAACTTCAAGTTTTCGATTTCTAGGAGTTCAAGTCTTGGTGGTTCTTGGAAGACAAGTAAGGTTTAAATTTGTCTTGGGATTCAAGAAAAGTGATTACTTCGAGTACAAGGTATATCAAGGTTGTAGACTTGAGGTGGAAAGATCGAAGCTTTATGGTTTTTCTAAAGGTTAGTAGATCAAATTATTACAAGAAAGCGGGTTTAGCACACGGCTTGCGAGACTTGTTGGTAAAGTTGGTTAAAAAGCAACTTAACAAGGTTTGTAACAAGGTTAAAGAAGAATGGCTAGTATGAATACTAGGTTAAACATCGAAAAGTTCGATGGGAATATTGTACAAAAACATGGAGGTTCAAAACAAGTTGGGTTCAAGCAACTTGGTCTTTGTGTTAAAACAAGGGTCCATGGAGTACATGTTCAAAAGCGTGTTTGGTTTGAGGTGGAACTACAGGGAGCTCAGGAAAATCGTGAAACTGAGGTAATTCAGGAGAGTAACGATCATGCTGTAGTTGCTCAAAGAAAGTTGGAGGTTAAACAACTTGAAGAAAAGACAAACACGGACTGCTTGGTAAAAGAGCAGGAAAAGGTACACCTTGGTATAAAGGTGGGGGCGGACATTACGGTAACCGGAGTACAAGGTTCAAGAGGGTGCAGAGGGTAATGTTGCTGAAAGGTATAGAGGTGACAGTAATATGGCTGCTTTAGGAGTTGCTAGAGTGATAAAAGAATATGCACATGAGTCATTAACTTTCAGGAATGCAGTTGCTTGTGAGGTAATTTCCAAGTGGATGGTTGTAATGAAAGGAAATATGGATACTCGGTCTGGTATGTGTATGCTCAGCAACAGTTTCAGACGAAGCAGTGACGACAGCTTCATATATTACTGGAATTATGCACCAGTTTTGTTTATATATCTATTCCTCTATATAGATTATATGGGATTTACTTGTGAAAGCAAGGCTGAGATCTGGGTTACCAAGGGTTTGCTAGATGAAGCAAAGGAAATTATACTTGGTATGGAGATCTTCAGGACTCAGAGTGGTAATACTCTGAGGGTGTCACGATTCAGGTTTTCCAACGGGATGTCGGTTCGGATATTGCTGGGGGACACTCTACGCTGTCGTTAGAGGATGGTCTATCAGGGAATCGTGATGAAGAAAAGAAGAGTAAGGGGTCATGTATATATGCAGTTGGAAGTCATGAGTATCAAGTGGTCTGCACGAGACCTGACATAACATCTGCGGATGTGGGAATGTTGGATAGGTTTGATCGTGGATTACAGACGGACGTACAGGCTTTTTTGGACTATGACTACGCCATGGGTAGATCAATCACAATGTACGGGTTTAAGATACAGGAATGTGCTGTGAGCTGGGAAGCTATGTTGCGACACATGATGACTTTGTTAACAACTGAAGCGGAGTATACGACACTTACCGGAGAATTGAAGGAGAATACATGGCTAAAGGGACTCTCTACAGAGTTAGGATTTGAGCTAACGTTAGTAGCGGGTATTGCTACTGGTGCCTTGACGAAGGCGGTCCCCGGTCCGAGGTTCCAGCACTGGTTGAAGCTACTGCGTATCGGAGAAGGCTAACTATTACCACTAAGGTGGAAATTGTTAGAATATTAGTGTGTAATAGTTAGGATATAAGTTTAGGGGGTTAATTGTATTTTAGCTCAAACTTAAGGAGGTTAGTCATGTATTTGGAAAGTTCCTAACCTCCTCAATTGTAGAATCCTTGTTCACCAAGGATTAGGTTTCTCCCCCTCATTCTCTATAAATAGGGATGAGGGGGTGAGGTTTTATTTGTACCTTTTTTTCTTGCTCACGCTTAATAAACGTTTGAGTGTAAAATATCTCGTGTGTGTTGGTGCCACTCGGCATTAAGGGCTCATAACCCTTTGCCGAGGTCTTGTTGGAGTAGTTCTTGATTCGTGGTTCCGCTCTAGAAACCGGTTTGTTGGATTTCTTCCAACACCAACAAATCGCATACAACAAATGACGATATATATCTAGATTGATCATGAAATGTGCACGTTTTTGTAAAAAAAAAATGTTATATATACATAGATACATCTAACATAGTGAACTCGGAATAAAAGTCACATGTGACAACCGGCAGTTTAGGGAGCTATTTTTTAAAACCCGCATTACAACTTAAGTTCGTTTATAATTTTTATTTGAAATTTTCATTTCACAACGAACTTGTAAGACCTATTTTATGGATATTATGATTGATGACGTTATGGAATTCGTGAATTATGTTCAATTCATTTTTGATTATGTGATCGGTGATGTATATTTGAATTCTCACTTGGTACTACGTTGACTTTGGCACTAGGATTACCTAACGATAATTTTATGATTCGTCTTAACGAGTCCGATATATTTTTAATTATTACGAGAGGTTCTCGTGTGATATGGAAGTTTTAAAATGAGTTCGGGTTCGGGCCACATGTTTTTACAGTTACCCGTGTTACCCGCCCCACCGTAATAATATCCTTATTATTACTATTATTATTATTATCCTTATTATTATTATAACAAAAAAAAAAAAAAAAAAAAAAAAAAGTTAGTATAAGGGGCGTTTGGCCCGGTTTTTACCCACACACACAACACAAACACAAACTCACTTTACTCTCATCTCTCTCATTTCTTCCCCATCCAAAACCCTAGCCGCCGCCGACACTATTCCGGCCACCACCGCCGTAAATCCGGTCACCCAACAAAACTAACACCACCAATCTACTCCTCTCCTTCCCCTCTTTCTTTTGGTATAAGAAACGCGCCCTAAAACCCTCATTAACACCACCAAATCTATAGTTTTCGAATCGAAATTTTGATAGTTTTCTAGATCCGAGCATTTGAAGTATTTAGAAGGTGAGAAGAAACATTTTCAAGGTTTTGGGAGCCACGAATTTGTTTTATTTCGTGGCTACACGAATTATTTAGTGTGAATCGAATGGGTTTTCAAATGGAAATGATGTTTTGATGATGATTATCACGTTTGGTATCCGGGTTTTTGTGGGTTGGTCGATTTGTGATGCGTGGTCGACCCCTAGCCGAGGCCCTCTCCTCGACTTCTTTTGGTTTCGGGTCGATGTGGTCTTTTTGACCCATCTTCCTTGATGGTTGACCATTTGTAGTCATATAGATTATTTGGTTATTGCTAGTTTGGCCATGGGTTGATTATATTTGTGTGGCCGACCCTGGTGGGAATCGAAGACCCAAATGGGTCGATTGGTGATACTTTTGGTTATTGATGCCGCGACCCATGTGGTCGAAGGGCAGTTTGTTGGTGCTCGTTGGAGCTTATTTTTTTGCGACCCGTTGTTTGGTTCGAGTCCTTGTGACTCGAGGTGTGTACCGCGACTCAATCGAGTCGTATAGACCCGGGTTTGGCTTGGTAAACCAACCCGAGGATGGACCTTGTTGATGATTATTTTTCTTCTACTTGTTATTGTTATTTGTTATGTGAACTTGCGTATATTTGTTGTTGTGATATTATTTCTCGGCCGAATACTTTGGGTCGAATTGGATCGGTTATTGATTATGGTTTTGGTAATTGAGAAGTTGTTGGCGATTGGTAAATGTGATATGAGGACCGGTTATGAGACGGTTGTTAGATGACGGAGATAGGTTAGTCGGGTGCCGTAGTCGGACCTTATTGTTGTAGCCCGTGGTTGAGATTGTGATTTTGACGGAGATTTATTATTTATGACTTTTCCTTATTGTTGGACTTGGACAATGAGCCGAGGGTCATGACTCGGACATATGACCATTTCGTATAACTCAATAACTAATAAAATTGAAACGAGAATAATAAAACTCGTAATAATCATTATTGATAATATGAACGTTTATATGAAAGTATATACGTGAATAACGTATATATAACTATATAAACGCGTATATTAATAATAATAATAATCACGAGTCGTATTATAAATAATACGATTAGATACATATTAGGCTACGAAAGTGGCGTAATATTATTAAACGTATTACTATTATAAAAATTGTGTTATAAACGGGAAACTCCCGACAATTATGAAACGTTTAATAAAAAGTCATTTCGGATATATATAACGAATAAATTTATTGAGTTAGGCGAAATTGTTGTCACTCGGGTCCAGGTAAGTTATTATTTGTGACATTCGTGTTGTCTCGGATATATGACGACTAATATGGACGTTTTCTATAAGTAAATAACCACTCAACCGTAAGGTTGAGCCGGGTTGTTTGATTATATGAAACGAATATATTAGTGGGCATCGTATCCTACGACGCCCATAGGTTGTAGTATATGTAAAGGGTAATAGATTGCGAGTGTATATATCGGGAAATCTGGCCAATTCGACGATATATACGAGGAATTTATTAAACTACGATATATACTATATAGTAATTATGTGCTATGTGCTTTATATGTGCTTTAGGTTGGGTGTAATCTTGGAACGGTATATTACGTAAATAAATATGAGGATTATCAAATCGACGGATTTGGTAAACTTTGGCGATTTATTTAAATGATATATTGGGCTAATATTAGATCTATAGTTTATTTTATCCTTCTATGTGTGATCTTGTTGGTTTGTTTTGAGTCGACCCACCACCCGTATGGATACCAAACGCAAATACACCAAACTAATACGAAATGGATTTTCGGAAATAAAACGGATTCTCGTCCGGGTTTGGGAATATTATATGTTTGAGGAAATGATTTCTGAAAGAGTTAATATTGTTAGGTCGTGCCAAGTCCGTAGTTGCTGTTTCGTGAGTTATCATACATCTTATTTCTACCTACCTCGTCTTGCTATTTTCTGGACTTGAGGTGAGTCATAGCCCCACTTTTACTCTTGAACTTTGTTTTCAATACTTGGGGTGAGAAACGTGCAAATGTTTTATGTGGACTATTATCGCTTTTTGATTTCAAAACTTGCTATGCTTATAGAACTAGGTAGAGCGAGGCCTAGACTAGATCTAGGTAAGCTATTGATTCAGTTATTGAGCGAGGCCTAGACTTGATCTAGGTAAGCTATTGACTTGGTGGTTGAGCGAGGCCTAGTCCCCGAACTAGGTAAGCTATTTGATTTGGTTATAGAGCGAGGCCTAGACTAGATCTAGGTAAGCTATTGATTTGGTTGTTGTGCGAGGCCTAGTCCCCGAACTAGGTAAGCCATTGGATTGATTATAGAGCGAGGCCTAGACTTGAGCTAGGTAAGCTATTGATTGGATTGATTTGAGCTATAGCATGCACCTATAGGGATGAGTTGATTTTGGTTGGATTATTTTGGTTGGATTATTTTGGTTGGATTGTTTTGGTTGGATTATTTTGTTGGATGAGTGAGCCCTAGTCTAGCTAGCAAGCGTTTTGCGTACATGTCCACTATATTGAATTAAGAATCTAAACCTATGATCTCACCAGCGAAAGCTGACTTTTAGCACGTTTTCTCAGGTAATTAAGTGATGCTCTGCGGATGCTTGGGATTGGAGGTTTGGCATTTGGCACCGGTTATGGATCTATATTTCTAAAACTCTGATAACTATTGTGGACCTATATTTATTTTTCTTTTGGGCCTGACTCTGAATGATTTGGGATAATGTAAACTTTAAAACCCCGCGTGGTTGTATTTTATCTTGTTTACTTTATCTCGTTCTTTTATGTCTTGTGTTTGGATACCAATCCCCGTAGCATCCCGAAAGCTTGTTGAGACTTCCGCTGTATCAAATTTTGGGGGTGTTACATCACGAGATGCATTTTATTAATTCTAGTGAAAGTGACAGTAGTAGATCTGATTCCGGTGGAGGTGTAGACGATAGTGAAGTGACGGTAAGTTATCTGGACCGAGCTCTTGTGCCGATGGTCATAGGCAGACCCTCCATGTGATATAATGGTTGGATAGACAACTGTGTTGTGTTGTGGAGAGCAATTTGTTTGATGGGAACCACATGAAAGTTTCCAAGTCTCCTTATGAGTTATGACGTTTGAAATGGGCAAAGGATGATTGGAGGAGAAAATTTGGGTGAGCCAAAAGTCTTGATGGTCTTAGTCAATGTGGAACAAAAGTGATAGGAATTTGTATGTTTATTGTGAATGTGATAACCTGTTAAATGCTAGTCACATAAGAATTCATGTCCCATTAGCCCAATCGTACCAAACGGTTCATATCTAAAAGAGGTTGAGGTAGGAAAATATGGGTGTCGCCGGAATATATGGTTGTTGCCCGAGGTGTTGATGACGATGGTCAAAAAAATACGAGTCGCACAACTTGATAGCATATTCGCACATTTAATTGACACGTGTCGCACATTAAAAAGAGTGTATTTTGGTCTTTTTAACACCGTCTGCTGCATCTACGCAGGGACCCTCATCTTCTCTAGGGCTCCCTGGTACATCGAGGCAGCTTACTCTTCATCAGGCTTTGGCTCATGTGGCTCCACGTTTTGCCCATCGAGCTACGGCACGCATGTCGGTACGCCCTACTTCACCACCTTTACAGATTGATGCTCATTCTCTTCTGTCTGAGGCGCCACCCACATCATTGCGTCGTCGTCCTAGATCACCTACTCTATCACCACATGGTTCACCTAGTAGGAGACGACGATTGATGATGTACTCTTCCGATGAGGAGGAGGAGGAGTACGAGGGTGAGGATGAGGCTGATGACCCTGAGCGGGAAGATGACCCTCAGGAGGTTGAGCAGGGTGATGATGATGACTCTGAGGAGGAGGACGACCCTCAGGAGGATGAGGTGCCTGATGATGATGATGTGTTAGTACCACCAGCTCAGGCTGAGGAGCCTGATTCACCTGTACACCCGATTGAGCCTGATTCACCTGATCATCCGTTTTTGTTTGAGTTGCCACCTGGTAGTCCAGCTGGGTCGGATGCATCTTCTGAGATTTCTGCTGAGCATGCAGAGTTGGGTGAGATTGGCAGGTTGTGGGCTCGGATTACTGAGCTTAGTGAGAGAGTTGCACGTGTATCTGATCGACTTGAGAGGGTTATTGGAGAGTTCATAGCGGATCTGAGAGTGGATATGACTGTAGTTGTGGACAGGACTACTGAGATGAGGAGAGTTTTGATGGAGGTTCATGAGCATATTGATAGTTTACAGCGAGGTTTTGTTACTGCTCGTGAGGCTGACCGCAAGCTATGGCAAAGGAATGCCGAGCTGGAGAAGGAGGTGGCTGACCTCAAGAGAGACCGAGACACCCATATCGTTGAGCTAGGATCGTTATGGAGGGATCTTGATGGCTTGAGGCAGGAGTTGAGTAGACTCTGCCAGCAGCGTGGCTAGTTGATTGGTTTATGTTGTCTTGTTGCTTTCTTAACCGAGGAGTGTTCGGTTAGAAAAGCTAGTTATCCTATTTTTGATGTATTTTCCGTTAATTACTCGTCTTGTTGGAACGATTATTATCTTTGTGTTTTCAGTAGATGGGATGATGTTGGAACTTTCTTGTATGGTCGATGGTTATTGTGATATGGTATTATGTGGTTTTTGGATAGTATGGAAATTGAGTTCCTATTCGCCTTATTGATGTTTTATGGTGTATTGTTGGTTTTCTTTCCATGACTTGGCTTCGTTGATTAAATTCTTGTTGAGCATATGATAAGTCCTATCGTAGACTCACGAACTGGTATGATGTTTCAGATCAATGGCCCCCCGAAGAAACCCTGTTAGAGCTACCAGAACTGGACCTGCAACGACTACCCCTAGTCGTCGAGGACGCCGTCCAGCTCGAAATGTTGAGACCCCTACTCCTGATAACCTGGACACTACTAACCACAACAACAGGAATCAAAATGTGGATGTTCAGGGAGACAATGATCATGTTCCACTTAATGCACCTACGGTGGATCAAGCAATGATCAATCAACTTGTGGAGCAACGAGTTGCTGAGCTACTAGCTGAGTCAAATCATTCCAACAATTCTGCTGGAACTTTTCCACCTGTTCGTGCTAATGGATGTCACTACAAGGAGTTTAAGATTTGTGGACCGATTGAGTTTGGTGGAACTGAAGGGGTGGTTTACTTGGTTAGGTGGATTGAGAAGACTGAGTCTGTGTTCAATGTCAGTGGTTGTGCGGAGAATGCGAAGGTAAAGTTTGCTTCTTTTACCTTCAAAGATGAAGCCTTAACTTGGTGGAACAATTACCGTAACTCGGTTGGGAGTGATGCGGCTTATGCTATGACTTGGGAGCAATTTAAGTCTTTGCTGATTCAGACCTACTGCCCAAGGAATGAGATTAAGAAATTGGAGATTGAGTTCTGGAACCACAAGGTGAAAGGTACCGATATGGCAACTTACAATCGCCGTTATCGAGAGTTGGCCTTACTCTGTCCCGATATGGTTAGGACTGAGACCCAAAAGATCGAGAGGTATACCGATGGATTGCCGGTAGCTACAAGGAACGATGTGATTTCTGCTAAGCCTGCGAACATTCATGAGGCTATTACTATCGCTCAACAATTGATGGATTCTTTGGCATTGGAGGAAGCTGAGAAAAATAAGAATGGAAAGAGAAAGAGGGACGATCACTCTAAGGGTAATGATCGTCGAAACAAGCGACAACTAACTACTAGAGCTTATGCCATGGGAGATGGAGACAAGAAGAACTACAATGGAGATGCACCCAAATGTAACCGATGTTACAAGCATCATTCTGGTCGATGTACTATAATGTGCAAGAATTGCTCTAAGATGGGACATATAGCTAAGGATTGTAGAACTCGACCTCTTGCTATGGTTCAAGCTACTCCTGAAAATATGAACAAGGCAAATGTTACTTGCTATGGATGTGGAAAGAAAGGACACTATCGGAATGAGTGTAGGGAATCGTGGAATCGAGGAAATCAAGGATCGGGTGGTAATGGGTACAACAATGGAAACCGTGGAGCTGGAGGAAACCGTGGACGACAAGATAATGGGGACCAACGTGTGGAAGCTGGAGTTGCTCATGGGAGAGTGTATGCACTCGGGAACGAGAGAGGAGAAGATCCGAACGTTGTTACTGGTACGTTCCTTCTCAATAATCGTTATGCTTCCATACTATTTGATACTGGTGCCGATAAGAGTTTTGTGTCCACTAAGTTTGCACCCTTACTTGAGAAACCCCCGATGGCCTTAGGAATTGGGCATGATGTAGAGTTAGCCAATGGAAACATAGAAAGAATTAAGACTATCGTTCGTGGATGCACGTTAAACTTTCTGAACCGTCCTTTCAACATAGATCTTCTACCCGTCACATTAGGAAGTTTTGATGTCATTATTGGTATGGATTGGTTGTCGAAGTATCGTGCCCATATAATTTGCGATGAGAAGATCGTGCGTGTGCCTTACGGCAAGGAGACTCTGAACATACCAGGAGATAGAAAGGATTTGAGAGGCCCATCTAGATTAGCAGTTATATCTTGCACTAAGTTGCCAAAGCTAATAGAAAAAGGAAATTACCTTTTCTTAGCCCAAATTTCTGAGAAAGGAGAGAAGGAGAAGAAGGAAAGGTGCATTGGGGATGTACCCATAGTTCGTGATTTTTCGGACGTGTTTCCCGATGATTTGCCGGGAATTCCGCCTACTAGACAAGTGGAATTTCAGATTGAGTTAATACCTGGTGCTGCACCTGTAGCACGAGCGCCTTATCGTCTTGCACCGACTGAACTAGAAGAGTTGTCGAAACAATTAGCGGAGTTAGCCGAGAAGGGATTTATAAGACCAAGTTCCTCACCTTGGGGAGCCCCAGTCTTATTTGTGAAGAAGAAGGATGGATCGTTTCGTATGTGTATTGATTATCGAGAGTTGAACAAGTTAACGGTGAAGAATAGATACCCGTTACCGAGGATCAACGATTTGTTCGATCAACTTCAAGGATCGAGTGTGTATTCGAAGATCGATTTGAGATCGGGATATCATCAGCTTCGAGTGCGCGAGGAAGATATTCCGAAAACGGCTTTCAGAACCCGTTACGGGCATTACGAGTTTCAGGTGATGCCGTTTGGGTTGACTAACGCACCGGCGGTATTCATGGACCTCATGAATCGGGTGTGTAAGCCGTACTTAGATAAGTTCGTGATTGTGTTTATCGATGACATTCTGATTTATTCAAAGAGTAAGAAAGAACATGAGGAGCATCTAAGACTTATCTTGGAATTGCTCAGGAAGGAAAAACTGTATGCCAAGTTTTCGAAATGCGAATTTTGGATCCCGACAGTACAATTTCTAGGTCACGTAATTGACAGACAAGGAGTTCATGTGGATCCTGCTAAGATTGAAGCGATAAAAGATTGGGCTGCACCTACGACACCAACAGAAGTTCGTCAATTTTTGGGATTAGCCGGTTACTACCGAAGATTCATTGAGGGATTTTCGAAAATAGCAAAACCGTTGACCAAATTGACTCAAAAGAGTGTTAAGTATGAATGGGGAGATAAGGAAGAGGAAGCCTTTCAGTTACTTAAGGAGATGTTGTGTAGTGCTCCTATCTTGGCGTTACCCGAAGGTAACGAGGATTTTGTTGTCTATTGTGACGCTTCTCATAAAGGTTTAGGAGCTGTATTAATGCAACGAGAGAAAGTGATAGCTTATGCTTCCCGACAGCTCAAGAAGCATGAGAAGAACTACACCACCCATGATTTGGAGTTAGGTGCTGTGGTTTTTGCTTTGAGGATATGGAGACATTACTTGTATGGAACCAAGTGTGTAGTGTTTACTGATCACAAAAGTCTGCAACACATTCTGAACCAAAAAGAGCTTAACATGAGGCAGCGACGTTGGATTGAGTTGCTAAGCGATTACGATTGTGAAATTCGCTACCATCCGGGTAAAGCAAAAACGTTGTTGCTGATGCTCTTAGTCGAAAAGAGAGAATTCCACCATTACGAGTTAGGTCATTAGGAATGACTATCGTATCGCCATTACCGTCTCAAATATTAGACGCTCAAACGGAAGCATTGAAAGCAGAGAATAAACCTGCTGAGAATATATTTGGGATGGCAGAAAATGAGAAAGGATTTGTTAAGCGTTCTGATGGAGTGTTATGTTTTAGAGATCGGATTTGGGTACCATTGTATGGAGGGATTCGAGATTTGATTATGCATGAATCGCATAAGTCGAGGTACTCCATTCATCCTGGGTCGGACAAAATGTACCAGGATCTTAAGAAGTTCTATTGGTGGCCAAATATGAAGGCAGGTATAGCATCGTATGTTAGTAAGTGCTTGACATGCGCCAAGGTTAAGGCTGAACACCAGAGACCGTCAGGACTACTAACGCAACCAGAACTTCCAGTCTGGAAATGGGAGCGGATTACTATGGACTTCATTACCAAATTACCGAGAACAGCTAGCGGTTGTGACGCTATCTGGATAATTGTGGATCGTCTGACCAAGTCTGCTCATTTCTTAGCTATTAGTGAAGATGATAGTGTGGATAAGCTTGCAAGGTTATATGTGAAGGAAATTATTTCGCGTCATGGAGTCCCGATATCTATTATTTCGGATCGTGATAGTCGTTTTACGTCAGCTTTGTGGCGATCACTTCAAACGCCTTTGGGGACGAGGCTTGATATGAGTACTGCATATCATCCCCAAACCGATGGTCAAAGTGAGAGGACCATTCAGACGTTAGAGGATATGCTTCGTGCATGCATCATAGACTTTGGTAAAGGCTGGGAGAAGTATTTACCCCTTGCGGAGTTCTCCTATAATAACAGCTACCATACCAGTCTTAAGGCTGCACCCTTCGAAGCTTTGTATGGCAGAAAGTGTCGTTCGCCTATTGGTTGGGCAGAAGTTGGTGATAGTCAACTTACAGGCCCTGAGCTTATTTTGGAAACTACCGAGAAAGTGACTCAGATTCGTGATCGGTTGCAAGCCGCCAGAGATAGGCAGAAGAGCTACGCCGATCAGAGACGTAAACCTTTAGAATTCCAGGTTGGAGACCAAGTGATGCTGAAAGTCTCGCCTTGGAAAGGTGTAATACGTTTCGGGAAACGTGGTAAACTCAACCCACGCTACATTGGACCATTCTTGATCTTAGAAAGGATTGGGCCCGTGGCTTATAGGTTGGAATTACCGTCCGAACTGAGCAAAGTTCACGACGTGTTTCACGTGAGTAATTTGAAGAAATGTCTTTCTGATGAAATGCCCGTCATTCCAATGAGGGACATTCGTGTTGATGAGAAACTGAATTTCGTGGAGGAACCGATTGAGATTTTAGATCGTGAAGTTAAACGACTCAAGAGGAGTCGCATTCCGCTCGTCAAGGTTCGTTGGAATTCCCGACATGGACCAGAATTTACGTGGAAACATGAGGACGAGTTCAGGAAGAGATATCCGAAGCTTTTCACTTCGTAGATGAAATTTTTCCGAGTGAAACCCGGGACGGGTTTCCTTCTGAGACGGGGAGGATGTGACAACCGGCAGTTTAGGGAGCTATTTTTTAAAACCCGCATTACAACTTAAGTTCGTTTATAATTTTTATTTGAAATTTTCATTTCACAACGAACTTGTAAGACCTATTTTATGGATATTATGATTGATGACGTTATGGAATTCGTGAATTATGTTCAATTCATTTTTGATTATGTGATCGGTGATGTATATTTGAATTCTCACTTGGTACTACGTTGACTTTGGCACTAGGATTACCTAACGATAATTTTATGATTCGTCTTAACGAGTCCGATATATTTTTAATTATTACGAGAGGTTCTCGTGTGATATGGAAGTTTTAAAATGAGTTCGGGTTCGGGCCACATGTTTTTACAGTTACCCGTGTTACCCGCCCCACCGTAATAATATCCTTATTATTACTATTATTATTATTATCCTTATTATTATTATAACAAAAAAAAAAAAAAAAAAAAAAAAGTTAGTATAAGGGGCGTTTGGCCCGGTTTTTACCCACACACACAACACAAACACAAACTCACTTTACTCTCATCTCTCTCATTTCTTCCCCATCCAAAACCCTAGCCGCCGCCGACACTATTCCGGCCACCACCGCCGTAAATCCGGTCACCCAACAAAACTAACACCACCAATCTACTCCTCTCCTTCCCCTCTTTCTTTTGGTATAAGAAACGCGCCCTAAAACCCTCATTAACACCACCAAATCTATAGTTTTCGAATCGAAATTTTGATAGTTTTCTAGATCCGAGCATTTGAAGTATTTAGAAGGTGAGAAGAAACATTTTCAAGGTTTTGGGAGCCACGAATTTGTTTTATTTCGTGGCTACACGAATTATTTAGTGTGAATCGAATGGGTTTTCAAATGGAAATGATGTTTTGATGATGATTATCACGTTTGGTATCCGGGTTTTTGTGGGTTGGTCGATTTGTGATGCGTGGTCGACCCCTAGCCGAGGCCCTCTCCTCGACTTCTTTTGGTTTCGGGTCGATGTGGTCTTTTTGACCCATCTTCCTTGATGGTTGACCATTTGTAGTCATATAGATTATTTGGTTATTGCTAGTTTGGCCATGGGTTGATTATATTTGTGTGGCCGACCCTGGTGGGAATTGAAGACCCAAATGGGTCGATTGGTGATACTTTTGGTTATTGATGCCGCGACCCATGTGGTCGAAGGGCAGTTTGTTGGTGCTCGTTGGAGCTTATTTTTTTGCGACCCGTTGTTTGGTTCGAGTCCTTGTGACTCGAGGTGTGTACCGCGACTCAATCGAGTCGTATAGACCCGGGTTTGGCTTGGTAAACCAACCCGAGGATGGACCTTGTTGATGATTATTTTTCTTCTACTTGTTATTGTTATTTGTTATGTGAACTTGCGTATATTTGTTGTTGTGATATTATTTCTCGGCCGAATACTTTGGGTCGAATTGGATTGGTTATTGATTATGGTTTTGGTAATTGAGAAGTTGTTGGCGATTGGTAAATGTGATATGAGGACCGGTTATGAGACGGTCGTTAGATGACGGAGATAGGTTAGTCGGGTGCCGTAGTCGGACCTTATTGTTGTAGCCCGTGGTTGAGATTGTGATTTTGACGGAGATTTATTATTTATGACTTTTCCTTATTGTTGGACTTGGACAATGAGCCGAGGGTCATGACTCGGACATATGACCATTTCGTATAACTCAATAACTAATAAAATTGAAACGAGAATAATAAAACTCGTAATAATCATTATTGATAATATGAACGTTTATATGAAAGTATATACGTGAATAACGTATATATAACTATATAAACGCGTATATTAATAATAATAATAATCACGAGTCGTATTATAAATAATACGATTAGATACATATTAGGCTACGAAAGTGGCGTAATATTATTAAACGTATTACTATTATAAAAATTGTGTTATAAACGGGAAACTCCCGACAATTATGAAACGTTTAATAAAAAGTCATTTCGGATATATATAACGAATAAATTTATTGAGTTAGGCGAAATTGTTGTCACTCGGGTCCAGGTAAGTTATTATTTGTGACATTCGTGTTGTCTCGGATATATGACGACTAATATGGACGTTTTCTATAAGTAAATAACCACTCAACCGTAAGGTTGAGCCGGGTTGTTTGATTATATGAAACGAATATATTAGTGGGCATCGTATCCTACGACGCCCATAGGTTGTAGTATATGTAAAGGGTAATAGATTGCGAGTGTATATATCGGGAAATCTGGCCAATTCGACGATATATACGAGGAATTTATTAAACTACGATATATACTATATAGTAATTATGTGCTATGTGCTTTATATGTGCTTTAGGTTGGGTGTAATCTTGGAACGGTATATTACGTAAATAAATATGAGGATTATCAAATCGACGGATTTGGTAAACTTTGGCGATTTATTTAAATGATATATTGGGCTAATATTAGATCTATAGTTTATTTTATCCTTCTATGTGTGATCTTGTTGGTTTGTTTTGAGTCGACCCACCACCCGTATGGATACCAAACGCAAATACACCAAACTAATACGAAATGGATTTTCGGAAATAAAACGGATTCTCGTCCGGGTTTGGGAATATTATATGTTTGAGGAAATGATTTCTGAAAGAGTTAATATTGTTAGGTCGTGCCAAGTCCGTAGTTGCTGTTTCGTGAGTTATCATACATCTTATTTCTAGCTACCTCGTCTTGCTATTTTCTGGACTTGAGGTGAGTCATAGCCCCACTTTTACTCTTGAACTTTGTTTTCAATACTTGGGGTGAGAAACGTGCAAATGTTTTATGTGGACTATTATCGCTTTTTGATTTCAAAACTTGCTATGCTTATAGAACTAGGTAGAGCGAGGCCTAGACTAGATCTAGGTAAGCTATTGATTCAGTTATTGAGCGAGGCCTAGACTTGATCTAGGTAAGCTATTGACTTGGTGGTTGAGCGAGGCCTAGTCCCCGAACTAGGTAAGCTATTTGATTTGGTTATAGAGCGAGGCCTAGACTAGATCTAGGTAAGCTATTGATTTGGTTGTTGTGCGAGGCCTAGTCCCCGAACTAGGTAAGCCATTGGATTGATTATAGAGCGAGGCCTAGACTTGAGCTAGGTAAGCTATTGATTGGATTGATTTGAGCTATAGCATGCACCTATAGGGATGAGTTGATTTTGGTTGGATTATTTTGGTTGGATTATTTTGGTTGGATTGTTTTGGTTGGATTATTTTGTTGGATGAGTGAGCCCTAGTCTAGCTAGCAAGCGTTTTGCGTACATGTCCACTATATTGAATTAAGAATCTAAACCTATGATCTCACCAGCGAAAGCTGACTTTTAGCACGTTTTCTCAGGTAATTAAGTGATGCTCTGCGGATGCTTGGGATTGGAGGTTTGGCATTTGGCACCGGTTATGGATCTATATTTCTAAAACTCTGATAACTATTGTGGACCTATATTTATTTTTCTTTTGGGCCTGACTCTGAATGATTTGGGATAATGTAAACTTTAAAACCCCGCGTGGTTGTATTTTATCTTGTTTACTTTATCTCGTTCTTTTATGTCTTGTGTTTGGATACCAATCCCCGTAGCATCCCGAAAGCTTGTTGAGACTTCCGCTGTATCAAATTTTGGGGGTGTTACATCACGAGATGCATTTTATTAATTCTAGTGAAAGTGACAGTAGTAGATCTGATTCCGGTGGAGGTGTAGACGATAGTGAAGTGACGGTAAGTTATCTGGACCGAGCTCTTGTGCCGATGGTCATAGGCAGACCCTCCATGTGATATAATGGTTGGATAGACAACTGTGTTGTGTTGTGGAGAGCAATTTGTTTGATGGGAACCACATGAAAGTTTCCAAGTCTCCTTATGAGTTATGACGTTTGAAATGGGCAAAGGATGATTGGAGGAGAAAATTTGGGTGAGCCAAAAGTCTTGATGGTCTTAGTCAATGTGGAACAAAAGTGATAGGAATTTGTATGTTTATTGTGAATGTGATAACCTGTTAAATGCTAGTCACATAAGAATTCATGTCCCATTAGCCCAATCGTACCAAACGGTTCATATCTAAAAGAGGTTGAGGTAGGAAAATATGGGTGTCGCCGGAATATATGGTTGTTGCCCGAGGTGTTGATGACGATGGTCAAAAAAATACGAGTCGCACAACTTGATAGCATATTCGCACATTTAATTGACACGTGTCGCACATTAAAAAGAGTGTATTTTGGTCTTTTTAACACCTGACTACTAATGTACTTTAATATTAAATAAGTGAACACGTGTCGCACATTAGCACAGTCACACATGACTATTTTGAGAATATATTTTTTTTACTTGATGGTGACCTCACCCATTATTTTCGTAGAATTTAAAGAATTTCCTCTTAAAATAATATTTGAAAAAATTATGGGTAATATAAAAATATCAAAAAGCCAGATAACGATGAAAATACCCTTTTTTTTATTAATGTCTTATACTATAAAGACATGTGGACGCTTTTTATGACTATATATATACATCTCATATTTCATTTATTGATCACACTTGGAACTTTATACAAGTCCCAATATTTCACAATCAAATACTCCCTCCGTCCCAATTTTATTGTCCACGTTTCCTTTTTGGGTTGTCCCAATTTAATTGTCTACTACTAAAAATAGATAAGAAAATTTAACCAAGTTTACTATATTACCCTTGTTTAAAATTATTATTACATATCATAAAGAAGACTTTAATTAATTATCTAAGGGCAAAATTGTCATTCTGTCAAAAAGTAAGAAAGAGAAAGCTGTAATAAATGTACTTTTATTAAACTGTGTGTTTTTTGTCGGGGGACAATAAATTTGGGACGGAGGGAGTATCAAACATGGATGATTCCTTTGATCTTGACCTATCTTTAACCATGGAAGATTATCAAAATGCGATGACCACGACCACGAAAATGCCTAAACCGCCATCGCCGGAGGAACTTCAAGTTCATGTTTTCGTGTTGCCAAGTGCTGTGGATCCATTAGGAGTTTGTACCGTGTGCATGGAAGGATTTCATTCGTTGTGTACAAATGGTAAGCAAGCACCTTGTGGTCATGTCTATCATTTCGATTGTATTACAAAATGGCTTTCTCTTCATAATTCTTGTCCTCTTTGCCGGTGTAAAGTTTCAGGCCATGAGATAAGTTTGTAATGTTCTGGTTTTGATGAAGTAACCGATGTGAGTCATGAAATAATATCACAGAACATTGTTGTTAGTTATATTCTATGTTTTGGCTTGTTGTATTTGACATATATGAGGTTTTTGATCCATTGAAACGGATGAATTGAAAACAGTCAAGTATGAGTTTATTGTATCTCAGCTCATTGTATTCGTGTTATTAACTATCGGCTTTTCATTCAAGCACAGTGATCGACATTGGATTTATTTTATTAGCTAGCGATCGGCTTTTCAATTCAAGAATAACATGACAATAAGTTTTTGTCAAATCCTCTAAGATCCGTTTATGATATTCAAAAATGGCGTGGCAACAAATAAATAAACTGCTGGAATTGGAGAGTTCCATCTCGTGGTCGCTCGTTAGATGATGTCATGTCCTTTATTTGGTGATACTTGTGATTGTTGGTGGTGGAGTTTATATAGCTCTCAGAAATTCAGTGTTGATAATCTTTTGACTATAATGCATGACCGTATTTTAGACTCCTCGAACTTGGGCTGCCATCACAACCCAACCTTTCCTCTAGGGGTGTTTAGGTGTTGTCCACTCTTTGTCCTCTTTGTAACTCGGAGATTGAGCTTTTAGATCACTACCTTGTCAATTGTCTTTTAGTGAAATCGGCTGGGAACTGGTGGGGTGTGGATTTGTCGCGGTTTTCTTTGGATGACTTTATCTATGGGTACGGGATCTCTTTCGCTAACAAGTGGGCGCCAATGCTTTCCTTGGGTTACTTGGTCCCTTGTTTGGTATATCTGGAAGTGGCGGAATGAAGTGGTCCACAAGTCTCCCGATGATGTGCCTTCTATTCTCCGTAAATATCTTTTTCCTCATCTCCAACAGATGGCTCAATTATGAGTTTCAAATAGGTGTTGACCGGTCTATGTGAATGTCTTGTCCCACCCTTTGTGTTACTTCACTTGGGAATTAGGGTATGAGTTGAGATCCATGAAGAACTTATACATGCCATAGAACCTATCAACCAATCATAGCCACCCATTTATATTTTTCACTTTTTTTTTTCAAAACAACATATCTTGCAAACGGTAAATCTTCAAGCTACAAAAAAATACCATCGCGATGAGAATTAAATGGTCTTTCTACAGATATGCATTGTTATATACTTTCGACGAACTTTTTTTTTAATTCCGCCCAGAAAGAATCATATATGATTCGTAAAAATCATATATGATTTGTAAAAAATCATATATGATTAGATTCTTACGAATCATATATGATACGAATCATATATGATTCGTAAGAATCATATATGATTTGTTAAAATCGAATAATATATGATTCTTATGAATCATATATGATTTTTCTGGGCGATAAAAAATTCATTGAAAAAAAAAGTTCGTCGAAAGTATATAACAATGCATGTCTATAGAAAGATAATTTAATTCTCGTCGCAATGGTATTTTGTTTGTAGCTTGACGATTTACGGTTTGCGAAATATTTAAGTTTTAAAAAAAGGGGTGGAAGTTTATTTTTTTATTTTGATAAAAAAAAAATGAGTGGATAAGATTGTTTGATGGGTTCTATGGTAAAAGTTGGATCTATAAAGAACTTAACCAATGACTATAAGCTCGGCGCAAAGATGACGTTTAAAAAGAATAATAAGCACAGGAAGCCTCTTAAAGACATCACTAATCTCGTCGTCAAATCTCTGAATAAGTCTTCACAGAGTTTGCCATCACGTTTGTTTCCGTTGTTGCAATCACATTTAGTTTGGAGGAGCGTTTCTGTTAACAAGGGGCGCGTTGAGTTGTTGAGATTTAATTTTAGATAGCAAATGCAACATTATCATTTATTACATAGAAATAGAGTTATGTACAGTTTACAAGGATGTTACTGTATCTGCAGTTGCAATTCTTTAACTTATTAATGAATGAAAGATACAAATTATCATACTTCTTGTATATGGTTTGTTCCAGTCAAGACTTGGCATTACATTATCAACGTAGATATAAAAACAAAACCACAAAAATTAAAAACGGAAATGTACATATACTTTGTTGACTTCAACTTTTCCTTGTCAAGACTTATAAGGTGTAACCAGGATAAGAATGAATACATTTTGTGGATGTAAATTTTCCATTGACCACAATGACTTCCAAGTCTTCTGTGACATCATATAATGGACTAATTTGTTGATCATTTGAACCCATCTTTACACTTTGCATTTTACCACTACTAAAAATGGCGAATCACTGGTTTTTGTTGATCTTTCTTGTTTCAAGTATATATTTTGTTGCAAACATACATACTTGTTTGTGTGCTCCAAATATCTCGGCAGTTTGCTCTAAGCAAGAGCAATTAGCTCTACTCAAGTTCAAACACAGTGTCTACGATGTCTATGGTATACTGTCATCATGGGTTGGTGATGACTGTTGCCAGTGGGAAAGAGTCCATTGCGACAAAGTAACTGGGAAAGTTGACAGCCTTCATCTCAGAGGACGTGAAGACAGCATAAGTGGAGAGGAATACTTGATTGGTAAAGAGGTCATCGCTTCTTTAGAAGACTTGAGGCATCTAAAATTCTTGGACTTGAGTCTTAATGATTTTCAAGGAAGCCGGATCCCTGAATTCATTGGATCCTTCAAACAGCTAAGTTACCTCAATCTCTCCTTTGCCTATTTTTCTGGTGCTATTCCTCCTCACATCGGAAATCTTTCAAATTTAAAAGTTCTTGATCTCGCATCATTCCGAGACGGTGACACACTCCGTGACACACTGATGTCAGATGACATGTCATGGATATCTGGCCTTTCGTCACTTGAGTCTCTTGACTTGAGTTATGTTAATCTTAGTAAGGCTCAAAACCGTGACATGGTGCTTTACTTGATGCCTTCCTTAGAAATATTAAGTTTGTCAGGATGTTGTCTTACAAATTCTGATCTTGGTACTCTTGGTAACTCGAGTACAACACTGGCCAACATTAAGCATCTAGATCTTGGTGACAATCATTTCAAAGGTCAATTTCCAGGCTTTTTTCAGAACATGACATCCCTAGAATTCCTGGACCTTTCATACTTCAATTTCAGTCTTTCACGGAATTCTACAAACTTTCTAAGCACGATCCATTATTTTCCTCAGATGCGTTTGTCAGATTGTGGGCTCCAAAACACGCATCTAACTCCCAATCATCTTAATTACACTACAGTTTCTATCCTCCAACACCTGGATCTTAGCTATAACCTAATTGAAGGCAGATTTCCATCTGCTTTAACAAACATGAGTTCTCTATTATCCCTTGACCTTTCATCAAACATGTTGAATTCATCGGTTCCTATCATTCCTAACCTTTTAAGGCTTGATCTCTCAGAGAACAAATTTGAGCATATCGAGGATGTTGGAATCTGGAGACAGTGTCACTTGAAAGAACTGACTATGTGGAGCAATTACGTTCGTATTGAAATGACTGATTCGCCGAAAAATGTATCAGAATGCTCCCAATACGCTTTTGAGAGGCTGAACTTAGTTAGGAGTTTAAAAGGTGCATTTCCTGCAGAATCCTTGGGAAGAATGGCCAATTTAAGAGGCTTAAGTTTAGGGAACAACGAATTAACAGGTCCAATCCCTGAATCTCTGGGAAGATTAAGATTATTGGAAGAGTTGGATCTTTCTTATAACCAGCTAACAGGTCCAATCCCTGAATCTCTGGGAAGATTAAGATTATTGGAAGAGTTGGATCTTTCTTATAACCAGCTAACAGGTCTCATTCCGACATTCTTTGGGAAACTTACTACACTTGACCTTTCTTTCAATCACTTGAACGGTTCAATCCCAGAATCCTTTGGAAGTTTAACTGATTTAATAAAATTGGAACTTGGTTCAAATCAGTTAACTGGCCCACTCCCAACATCTCTAGGAAGACTTGTTTCATTACAAGTGTTTTCAGTGTCTTCAAACTCGTTAAATGGGACTGTTCCAGTTTCTATTGGGCAATTCACCAAACTCAGATATCTTGATATTTCTAACAATTCTTTAGAAGGAGTAATTACTGAAGCCCACTTTGCAAAGCTTTCGATGTTGAAGTACTTGTATACCTCTTCTAGCAGTAAGCTGACATTCAATGTTTCATGTGAGTGGAAACCTCCATTTCAATTGACAAGTGCTGATCTCAGTTCCAGCAAGATTATAAATGGGTTTCCACAGTGGCTCCGAACACAAAAGAAACTTCAATATTTAAGGTTATCTAATGCTAGCATTACAGGACCTTTGCCGACATGGTTGCGGAAGTTGCCTGCCATTGTTGTCTTAGATCTCTCTCACAATAAACTCAGCGGACCTTTAACAAACCTTCCTAATGAAGGATCTTACGCACTATTTCTGCAAGATAACCTTTTCAATGAGTCGATTCCTATTTCATTGTGTAGATGGACTTATATGGAATATCTTGATCTTTCCAGAAATAGGTTAACTGGGAGAATTCCTGAATGTCTTGGGAATATGCGACACTTGCGGACCATGCAATTGAGCTCAAATCAATTATCTGGTGTCATTACAAGTTCTATGGTACCACAATCATCAATGTTAATATGGCTAACCTTGAACGACAATCATTTCACGGGCGAGCTTCCTCGAGAATTGGAGAATTTGCGAGAATTGCAAATCTTAGATTTGGGTGATAATGGGTTTTCTGGGAACATACCTGAATGGATTGGAGAAAACTTAACAAAATTGGGAGTTTTCAGGCTACACAAGAATAACTTCACTGGAAGTATTCCTCGATCTTTGTGCAATAATTCCTATCTTCAAATTTTGGATGTGGCACACAACAACTTAACGGGGCCAATCCCTCATTGTCTAGGAAAGTTGGATGGTATGATTAATGGTAGCTCTTTTGAAAGATATTCTGATGTTCATACTGAAGAAAATCTGAATCAGGTGATGAAAGGTGTCTCTCTTGAATATAAAACAATATTCAAATATGTCAAAAACATGGATCTTTCAAGCAATAACCTTGTCGGAGAAATACCTGTCGAGCTTATGTCACTTTGTGCATTGCTGGGTCTCAATTTGTCTAATAATCATCTCAACGGTGGTATTCCAGACAGCATTGGAAACATGAAGGCGTTAAATTCTCTTGATTTCTCAGGAAACCAGTTGATCGGTCCGATCCCTCTGAGTATTGCAGCTTTGAATTTTTTGAGCTATTTGAATTTGTCACACAACAACTTGTCCGGACGAATTCCAACAGGAAATCAATTGCAGACCCTTACGGATCCATCAATATATGTCGGGAACAGAGACCTATGTGGTGCTCCATCACCAAAGAATTGCTCCAATAATGAAGACCAAACAGCAATGCACAAAAACAACTCCAAAGCAGCTAATCATAAGTCAAACAAGGTATGGTTCTATATTGACATAATGTGTGGTTTTGCAGCAGGGTTTTGGGGTGTTATTGGAGTTTTGTTGTTCAAGAAACATTGGAGACATAAGCTTTTCATGTTTGCTGAGGAAACCGTGGACAAGATATACGTCGCAGTTGTGCTAAGAATTGACAAGATGAAGAGAGGCAGAGAATCCACATAGGTCATCGGGAATGCAAGTAATTCTCGGTCATATATATTATTACATGGTATTTTGCCTTTAAATTATGTTGTCCTTATTAATATTGTGTTGATGATTCTCTTTATAATTTGTAAGGCATTTGTCATATGGGTGACATATTCAAATGCATAGTTTAATAAATCATCAAATTTGTATAACAATTGCTATTTATGTTTATATTCCGTTAAATATGTGCATTGAAATGGTGCTTTATATGTTTCAGTTGTATATGGCTGCGTTTTTCACTACTGCTGCTACTGCAAATCCATCACATAGCAGATGTGCCTTTGTTGCTGTAACTGATGTTTGTGACTGCATTCAGCTATTTGCTATGTGCAAACTAAACACTTTAATTTTATTTTGAGTTAAATTCCATATTTTGATTGTAGAACTAATATTTTGTAAATGTTTTCTAAAAAGGATTTATATGCCAAGATGAAAGCACATTGTTGTTAAACTTCTGTAAATTTCATAACCCGTCTCTGATAATGAGGTAGCCTTAAAACAGATAGGAAATATTAACAACCCAAAATCTAACAGTAACAAGTATCGTTACATCATTAGCTGTTCTAAAATCTCTGTAGAAAAGTAGCAATGGAATTATTAACCACTATAAAGATTAAATCTGATATGAAGCCTGCAATAGATCGATATTGCCTGTAATGAACATCCACTTTTTTCGTCTTAGCTTGGATCTTTATATTTTGGTTACTCCTTTATTCAGAATGAATGGAGCATTTAAACTTTAAATTGTCCATGCATCTTGGGTTTATTTACTGAATATCAACCTTGTTGAACAGCAGACAAATGATTAAAATGTAGGATTAACATGAAAAATCTGTCGAAGAAAGTCAGTGGTAGCGATCGGGTATCAATGGCTATTCGGGGGGGGGGGGGGGGGGGGGGGGGGGATTTGGAGTAGGAAATAAGATTAAGTTACTAACAAAAGGGAAAAAATGCTGAAGGCTGATCGATAACGAGTGTTTAAGATTGGGGACAATAATTTCAACGAAGTGAGTTTTAGTGATTGGGAACTCGTAGAAGAAAAATTATGAACAGGAGAAAAGGGTAGCCACGAAATGTCGAAGAAAGTCAGTGGTAGCGATCGGGTATCAATGGTGGCTCGTGAAGGCGATACTTGGGATTTTTCAAGGACGTTCAAGATGGGAAGGGAAGCCATCTTGAGGGACTCACTCTAACAGCTCAAAATGATCAGTCGCTCCTTTTAGCGATGATCACTAATGTCTCTAACGAGATTTGAATTATAGTTTATGAATATTTTTGTTAACCTTTGCTCAAACTGTTTTTACCTCAAGAAATCGTAAAAAGACAAAAAAGTCAGAATGGTGGTGAAAATATGTGGACACCAATAATTCATTTTGTGCCTCCACGAGTACCATGTGTCAAAATCAGATATGGACATCGTTAGTTACAACTTAAAAGTAACAAAGTTTGGTTTAAATTACGTAATGGAGGATCAAATTTTTCTGCAATTGTGAAAAATTTGATATTTAATCAAATTACATACAAAATGTTCTAATAGTGTCATTATAAGATAAAAGTAATTACGTAAACCGACACTATCTTGGCTCACTTTTTAAGCCGAGTATTTGACAGGGAAAATGATTGACACACCCTTAAATTTTATTTGGACACTCCACTGTATCCAATAGGCAGTTGTACTTTAAGTATAATCTGTTTTAACTGCTTGTACAGTAAATGTTCTAACAAAATTTTGAACTGGGTTTAGAGTTGCAAATCAGTATACTTGGTTGATTTATGGGGTTCGAGTTTCTACCTAATGTCAAAATGGGACTTATTTTAACTCATTGCAGCCTTGTAGGCAAGAAACAAATGTGTATTTTTTACATATAGTATGTAGCATAGTCTTCGATTTTAGGATTATAGGTAAAGCTACGTGGTGTAGCATGTCATCTGCCTATTTTCGGTTCAGACACAGCTTATTTCTACGTATTTCATAAGATCACACATTGCTATTGTTATGTATGCTTTTTTCTGTACATTTTTACAATAGATGGACCTAGCTACAAATTCGTTTCTCCTTCTTGTTACGTAAAATTTCCGTCGATATATTCTTATACAAATTATGTATCCGCATAATCAAATCACGCACTTGTGCATATTGATTATGATAACTTTGTACCTGTCTACAGACCATTGAATCTTACCTATATATAATTCAAGCGAGAATTCTACCAAAACAAATGAAGTTCCGACAAAGAACAATCTTAAAGCTAGAAAAAATTAAACCGCATGTCAACATCAGCTAATTGCTCGTCTTTACACCAAAAACATCAGTCACAGTTTCACATTTTCAGCATTCTACTTAATAGATGACGGATCAAACCAAGTTAAAAGTTAGGAATGATCTTCTTTACCTGGTCGAAAAAGTAGTCAGCTTTGTAAATGCTTCAATGTTTTAGATCATGTACTTCTAAATCCTGCTTTTTGTAGCTTTTTCTTTGACTTTAGATCAACAACGACCACAGATATGTTGTCAGAACTTTGTCTTCCCATGGCTATTTCAGTCAGGCTATCGGCAAGGGTTTGTGCAGCTGATGATTCATCGTTAGTGGCTGCAGACCGGCGTTTCCTGCGTAAAATCCGGCGAGCCACCTCACCGACCTCATTGTTTGTCATGACATCCCAAAGTCCATCACTTGCTAATATTAAGCACTCGTCCTCGTCGGTTCTTGTTGTGAAAGTTATTTTGAGCACCGAGATGATCCATGGTCTTAAGTAACGGTCACCTGAAATACACAAAAGATTGGTTAATTAGAGATGAAAAAACGGGTCAAGACAGGTTTGGGTCAAAATGGGTTGGTCCAGGTTAGGTTAGCCCACATTGAAGTACCATGTCTAGATATTATCCATATCGTATTTTTACCCTGACAAAAACGGACCCCTATTTAATTTTTATTAGCGAGGATTATTTCCAGTGAGTAAAGTTACAAAATCTAGATGATATGGAAACATCTTAAATAAGCTTTTGTACTCATACCTACTATAACAGTATGTGAGGCGTGACCCAGCCAACCCTTTTCGACACGCACTAAATTTGTTGACTATTTTGACTTAATCCCCTCTAACCAGGTTCCCAACCCGGTCACTTCAGCACATATAAAGACAATAGCTAGAGAAAAGTGATGTACGAGATACCTATGGCTCTGGACATAGCAAGGACTCCTAATACTCTTGCTCCGTTCCAGTATATGACTTTGCCGTCCTGTTTTTCGATTCTCAATAGTTCATCTTCTCTATCAGGCTACAAAAGCAGCAACAAAGCAGATGTCATGCAACCTTAGTTTGGAAAGATTGATACATATGTAAAGGTTTCTGTCAATATAAATGATATTGTGATCGCCAAATCAGTCTTGCTAAAGGTGGCAAAATGAGCGCCAAGATAATGGGTCAAAACTCGTAATTCTGTGTGCCCGGCTTGACCCAAGATACTTTTTCCTAACAGTACAAGTGATCTAGGAGGTTTTAATGCATTTAACTTGTATGTGGTGTGTCTAACTGTCTTAAGAGCAACATGAATTAACACAATTGGTCTTAGAATGTTGAGACCTTCTGATCAACTGTCAAAGGAATAGTCTCCGTTCCACGGCACGACACTGCTCGTGATTCACCACATTTGGATACGATGATTTGGCAGCCACGTAGATAAGACAGACACAATGGCAGTTGATCCTGCTATTTCTGGTGCTGCTGCATGTGTGAGCACTTCATTATCAGCCCTCTCAAAGCTGCTCGACAACACTGCTTCCCACTTTTGCTTCCATTTAAAGCAATCAACCGCTTCTTGATCCCACTCTTCTGCTATTACTTCATGCATTCGCTCCGCGCAAAAGTTTGCCACCTTTATTAATACACCATCAGTCAAGTTATAAAAGACACTTTCTCAGTATGCAAAGTAATAACAATGTGAAAGATGTAAAAGTACCGAATCTTGAAGGTCAAAAAACAAATTAAGCTATTTGTTTTTTAATAAATAAAATACATTATTTACTACGGCAAATTCAATAACTCATCTTTGAAGTGTTTTTTTTTTTTTTTTTTTTTTTTTTTTTAATTTAATGTTTCATTCTGGTCTTCACTCAACCTAAACCAACTGGTATACAACATTCTAAATGTTTTCACAATATAATTAAGCCCAATGATCATGGCCCAAAGTCTATATTAGGGTTTCTATGTATAAAAAACACTATATATTGCTTGCTGGAACATGCAAAACCTATGTACGGGAAACAACGGCTCCTGTGAAATGAATCACAACACCTGCAGCTGGAACATCATTCTCAGCAATCACAAATTCATCACTAATCGATCCAGTAGCATCAAGGTTTATATATCCTCTTTTTTATCGTTTAGTTTCATTCATCTTCTTTATGCTGTACTCTTACACTTTTTATATGAAATATCTCAAGTAGATCACTTTTTTATTGTTTTGATGATTGAATAATCACATCGTGTTACTAGAAGCATTAAAAAAACTGTATGGTTGTAATCTTTGTTACATGTGTGGTAAACACATGTAAAAAAGATTACATGTGTGGATTAGATTGTGTCACGAGATCCGTAATTTTAATCTTTTTTGGTTGGTAAAACACTTGTTTTTTTAACGGTAAATGGAAAGTAATAACAAGGAGACATATATATCAAATTTTGATTGAATAGGAAGGAAAGTGATGGTTGGTATTCGCTTTTGCTTCTATTTTCCTATTCGTCGATGGTCTTGTTATGGCATATAAGTCGATTTGTTTTATGTTTTTTAGACGTTAATTATATTTGACTCATTGTCGTCATTAGTTCATCATCATCAAAGGCCTTAATTGCTATGTCGGTGGGCGGATGTTGATTTCAAATTTAACTTTTCTTGATCAATATTATTGTATTCTTATCATCATATGCAGATATTAAAAGTGGCGGGTGATCATCGTGTTGGCTTATTTCCAAAAGACCGTCTCGGCCACCATTACCTCGGTCACTATTGGCAGGCCCACTACCTCCACCATCGCCTTGACCACCAATGGATTGTTAAAGAAAAAAATACAGAAGTTGCACCAGTCCATTCCAATAACCAAAGTACCAAACTTACATAATAATTTTCCTATATTACCTCAAATCTAACCATGCCTATCGATCCTTCTTTCCACATTTCTGACATTTTGGGTCTGTTTCTGAAAAAAAAAAAAAAAAAAAAAAAAAAAAAAAAAAAAAAAAAAAAAAAAAAACATGCATATAGCATCTAGACAGCTCATGAGTATCATAGAATCAAACATAGATTCAGGTGTTGAATCTTTGTTTGTTTTTTGGTGGAACGATGATGCATTCCCTTGGTTGCATGCCTCGTTCTTTATGTTGCTAACAGGCAGAAATTCATGCAGTGACAAATTCAGACGAGATGAACTCTTCTTCAGAGTTGGGGCCAAATTGATATGGCTGTTGCTGCTTGATCCCACCAACAAGACCTTTTCAATCTACAAAAGGAATAAGAGGATTATTCATTTGTTAGAAGAATGAAATCTGTCTAAAGCCCAACAAAATAATCATATTAGATGCCTACTTATTATTACGGATAAGAATTTATATATTAATGAATAGTAGCAAAGAGTATTATAGTCTTGGTACCTTGTTACGCAGCCGTTTTCTTTGTTGATTAATGGTAGCATCAATCACCAACTGACCCTTGGCAGGGTTGAGATCCTTACTTTCACTAACAGGTATTGAGTTCAAGTCCCAAATCATCTTTTTGCAGGAATTAGAGGATGGTCCTCAAGTTTTACAGTTTCAGTTACTTCTTGTTTGCGCCTAAATCTAAGGAAGAATTAAGACACCATTGTTAGATTATCACTTTTGTAACGAAACATGCATATATAAGAATACAACTTCATTATGAATTTAATTCTTTCAACAGAGCAACTCAAAATTAAAGTACATAGAACAAAAATTTTAACCACAACAAGCCAAGTGGTGGATAAGTTGATGCAAAAGTTGCCTATGGCAATATGACATATATTGTTTTCCAATGTTAACATGAGGTGAGATCTATGCAAAACAAGTATTACTTAAAAAACAAATAAGTCAATCTCAACAATCCATCCACCTTTCATCTAATGGCTATGATCAAATCAAAAAATAACAAAGGGGAGGGGGGGCAAAAATGGCATTTTAGCTCATTTAATATAAAAACCCACTTTCCATTTTTTTTAAAAAAAAATAACATATCTTACAAACGGTAAATCTTCAAGCTACAAAAAATACACCATCGCGACGAGAAAAAAATTATCTTTCTATAGATATGCATTGTTATATACTTTCGACGAACTTTTTTTTTTTCAAAATACCGTCCAGAAAAATCCAACGGGATTTGTAAAAATTCCCATGGGATTCGTAAAAAGACGATTTTTTTCTCAAAATTTCCGTCCAGAAAAATCCCACGGGATTCGTAAAAATCCCATAGGATTCGTAAAAAGGCGATTTTTTTTAAAAATTTCCGTCCAGAAAAATCTCACAGGATTTGTAAAGAAATCCCACAGGATTCGTAAAAAGATGATTTTTTTTTTCTTCAAAATTTTCGTCCAGAAAAATCCCATGGGATTCGTAAAAATCCTATGGGATTCGTAAAAAGACGAATTTTTTTTTCTTTCAAAATTTCCGTCCAGAAAAATCTCACGGGATTCGTAAAAAGACGATAAATCACAAAGGATTCAGTATGAATCCCATGGGATTCTTTGGTGCATCCCATGGGATTCATAAAGAAATCCCACGGGATTCGTAAAGAAATTCCACGGGATTAACAAAAAGACGAATTTTTTTTTCAAAATTTCCGTCCAGAAAAATCCCACGGGATTCGTAAAAATCCCATGGGATTCGTAAAAAGACGATTTTTTTTTTAATTTCCGTCCAGAAAAATCTCACGGGATTCGTAAAGAAATCCCACATGGTTCGTAAAAAGATGATTTTTTTTCTTCAAAATTTCCGTCAAGAAAAATCCCATGGTATTCGTAAAAATCCCATGGGATTCGTAAAAATCCTATGGGATTCGTAAAAAGACGAAATTTTTTTTGTTTCAAAATTTCCGTCCAGAAAAATCTCACGGGATTCGTAAAAAGACGATAAATCACAAAGGATTCAGTATGAATCCTATGGGATTCTTTGGTGCATCTCATGGGATTCATTGTGAATCCCATGGGATTCTTTGGTGCATCCCATACGCTTAATAAAGAAATCCCACGGGATTAATAAAAAGACGAATTTTTTTTTCAAAATTTCCGTCCAGAAAAATCCCACGGGATTCGTAAAAGAATCATACGGGATTCGTAAAAAAATCACTTATGATTTTTTATTTTTAAAAAAGCACAAGTGATTTGTAAAAATGAGTAAATCACTGTTTTTTACTTTCATGTCACATAAAAGATACTCGTCAAGTATTTTCATGGATAATATGGGATTCGATATGAATCACAAGGGATCAGAGAAAATCACTTGGTATTCTATATAAATCTCATAAGATTCTGTATAAATCCCATGGGATTCTGTATAAATCCCTATAGGATTTTCATTTTACTTTATATAAAATGGAAGTAAAAAATCACTTGGAGATTCTATTTTTATTGTGTAATGTTATGAGAAAAAATCTTGTTCATTTTGAATATATCTTGTTTACTTTGAATCTATTATTATTATTATTATTATTATTATTATTATTATTATTATTATTATTATTATTATTATTATTATTATTATTATTATTATTATTATTTATATATATATAAAACATCACTTTCATTAGAAACAAAACTATAGGATTACAAGAAATTAGTGGGGAGCCTCGAAACTATCTGGGCTCCCACACCTTTAGCAATGGCAAAAGGACTAAATCTTTTTAAAATTTCTAAATGAGGTATACATATGTCTTTGGGAAAATTATCTAAAAAAGCATCATATTTGACACTTTTTACCATTGTGTGTACTCAACTTTTTTTTTTCTTCTAAAGTATCACTATACTTTGTAATTTGGTACATTGTATGTACCCGGTGACCTTCTATCCAGTTAGCCGGTTATACTCTTATTTTTGTTTAAAAAACAAATGCCACCTGGATATATTATATCCAACTAGGATATAATATACACGACAATACGACATAACACACACACAAAAACACACACTCTGGACCACACCTTTCTCTCTCACCTTATCCCCAAAATACCCGACCAAACCCTAATCTTTATTCCTTCCAATTGACAGTGATTTGTCGATCAATGAGAAAGTTTTGTGATAAATGGACCGAGGACATATGCCCTAATATACAGAAGATTTTGGAAGCAACCAAAGATCAGCATAGGTAATCATATTTGACCAAAGTTATTATGTGTATTAACAGTTTAATCACCCATTTGACCTAAATTATTATGTTTCTTAACAGGTTCTGGCATGTTATATCAACTGGAGGTGGTCTTTTTGAAGTTAGGAATGGAAGTGAGGCTTTTGGAGTGGATGAGCAGCGTAGGACATGCACTTGCAGGCTTTGGCAACTTTCAGGTTTGCCATGTTGTCATGCAATAGCTGTTATATTTAGGTTGCATAAGAGTGTAGAAGAGTATGTCCCAGCTTGTTTTAGGAAACAAGCTTTTCACGGCACTTATAATCAGTATCTCAAACCTTTAGGTGGAATGAGTTTTTGGCCTGACTGCTCTGACATGCCTAGAGTTTTACCACCGAAACCCAAGAAAATGCCCGGTAAGCCAAGAAAAAAGAGAATTAGGGCTCCCCATGAACACAAAAACACAAGCAAGGTTTGTAGGGCTGGTGGAACAATGACATGTTCTAATTGTTACCAAAAAGGTCACAACAAAAAAGGTTGCCAAAATCCTACTGTCCATTTACCACCTGAAGAGCCAAAAAAGAAAGGTAGGCCAACAAAGAAAAGGGTAGAGGAACCAACAATAGTTGATGAGGATTTGGAAGGTGTTGGGATGTCTAGAATGTCAACTGACCATGTTGTGGATGAAAGACCTGTTGAGGCTGAGGTTGGGGGTTCTAGCATGAAATGTTCTAATTGTAAACAAAACGGACACAACAAAAAAAGTTGCAAAAATCCTACTGTTGTCTTACCACCTAAACCACCAAAAAAGAGACGTAGGCCAACCAAAAAACAAGTAGAAGGTCCTTCACTAGTTGATGAGGATTTTGCAAATGTTGTGGATGAACCACATGTTCAGCCAGAGGTTGGAGTTGATGAAATATCAAATCGGGATTTTGCGGATGTTGTGGATGAACCACATGTTAAGCCAGAGGTTGGAGTTGATGAACCACATGTATCTGGTATTGGTGTTGGGGGATCAGGCATTGTTGAGGGTTCTAGCAGAAGAGGTAGAGTTAAGACAACAGTCAAAAGAGGGGGACCAGGGTATAAAAGGCACAAAATACATGCTGGAAGGTTCACCACATTGAGTAGATGGTTTGGAAAAGGAGAAGATGATATGGATTCAAATCCTATAAGTGGCTCAGATGAACCCAACCATAATGCAGGTACATTTTTTTTCCATTGACCCAGCAAGTAACAATAAAGTTAACTTAATTACTGCAAGTAAGTAATGAACTTTTCTATCCTAATGCATGTACAGGTTATTTTCCAGTCACACAAGAGAGCATCAACTTGTCCAAGAAAGTGCCTGGAATTGGTTCAAGTTCTTCAAATGCACTTGACTCGGAGTAATTTGTCTTATCAGTTATCTACTTAATTATGTAAATTATGGATGTTATTACTTTATGCTTGGTCAAAACTATGTGTCTCATGTGCACTGAATATGTGCCTTTCTTTTGTTCATATGTGCCTTAATGGTGTGCACAAAAACTATTGATCAAATATGCACCGAAGATGTGCCTATCTTTTGTATATCTATGACTCTTGACTAATGTGTAATGAAATTCTGCACTGCAAATGTGCAACCCTTTTGTATCCTTGTTTTCTTCATTATGCATATAAGTTGGAAATGATGGATTAGGGGTTTATTGGAATGGAGTGGTGGGGAGAGAAGGGGAATAATATATTAACTTGGGTGAAAAGGACAAAAATTAAAAAAATATTGGAATGTAGTGACAAAAAGAGAAGGGGAATAATATATTGGGAAAAGGACAAAAAAAAGAATAAGAAAATAAGCTTAGTTGGCATGGAACCGGCTCCACGTAGGACAAGCCCGGTTAGAAGGTCACCGAGTACATACAATGTACCAAATTACAAAGTATAGTGATACTTTAGAAGAAAAAAAAAGTTGAGTACACACAATGGTAAAAAGTGTCAAATATGATGTTTTTTTAGATAATTTTCCCTATGTCTTTCATAGATAGAGATGACTCGATATACATTTACAGTTTTACACACAACACCTATCTAAACCTACTAAAGCAAATGTCTTTAATAAAGCAAATGTATCTGTTCTTCTATCTTAACATTTGTCATTTTCTTTTTCTTTTTTTACATCTGTACTTTTCCATTCTTAAATTGATTGCTGTACATTTTTTTTCTTGCAATATAAGTTGCTTTACTTTCTCATGGCCTTCATACCTGTTTATGCAGAGAAACATTTACAATTTTCAAACACTAGAAAGAGAACCATAAAGTCAATACGATCCATTATACTTTATCCTTATCTGAACGCTCCGCAATTAAAAATTCAATTGTGTCATCTCTTTTCCCCTTAGTTGGTTTCATCTCACCCTATTGACTTGATTAAAGTGAGAATGCAGTTGCAAGGTGAAGCGTTGCTGTTCACGTGCCTGCTTTTGCTCTCAATGGTGGCGCATCGATTCACACGTCGATTGTTGTTCAAGCGCCGATGCAAGTTATTAGATCTCAATGGTGGCGCGTTGCTTCTGGCCGAATAACTGAAGCTTCGTACCCCCCCCCCCCCCCCCCCCCCCCAATATTTTCCGAAAACGGAACATCATCGGAATTGTTATATTTGGTATTTACGGTTGACGGAAATTCTTGTTAAAAGAAGAAGTGATGGAATGGAAAGGATGGGGATGTGAGAGAGATGGTGTGGATTTGTGTAGAGTGTGTGTTTAAGGGGTTAGGTAGAAAATATTTAATGACTAAAATGCCCTCTTAGTATATTTGTCTATTTTAATCTAAACCATTTGATGAAAAAAAGATGGATGGTTGAGATCTTATTATTTGTACTTTAGATAAATGTTGTTTCGTATTTAACTTTTCTCATGTTAACATTTGTTAGTTTACATATAGTTACCAACATTTGAAAAAAATAAGCTTGATTGTTTTTATAATAGATCGTGTTACTGTTACTAGAAGCTAAAGATCACCTCTTTTTTTGGTTTCCGAAAACCTGTTTCTAACCTTGAATGGAAAAATAGATCTACAAGTTAGCTATTGAATTTACGATACACGATACACGATATAGATATTAATTTCAATCAGATTTAGTAAAACTAGATTAAAATGAACGATGTTGAACATGTTAGCTATCGAAATAACGATACATGATATATGTGTGTGGATTTATTACATTAATTAAGAATGTGATGTTTAGCACTAGCATCTGAACCAAAAAAAAAAAAAAAAAAAAGATTTTTTTGATGTTTTAATGATCAGATCGTGTTACTAGAAGCATAGAAAATTGTATGGTTGTTTTCACTTTTCATGATTAGATGGGATCATTTGATACGTAATTGTAAGCATTTTTGGTTGCTGAAAAGCTTGTTTTTGAACGATAACTGGAAAAGGATAAAAAGCATTTAAATCGTAATTTGATCTAATAGGAAGGAAGGTGATGGTTCTGATCATCTAGTTTTCACCTTTGCTTCTGTTTCGCTATTTTTCGATGGGTTTTTTATAGTATATCAATGGATCCTTCTGTGTTCTTTTGGACGTTAGTTATATAAGACTCAATCTATTCATTAAATCGTCAATTATATTATATAGGATTCATCATAGTCATTACATCATAATCCAAGGCCTTTAGTTACCATGTAGGTGGGTGATTGTTGATTAAAAACTACAGTTTTGTTGATCTTCTTTCTTTTGTTTTCATCAGATAAATAGACATATGTGACGATATATGTTCAACAAGGATACTCACATTATAGATAAAAATAACATACTGTACAAGGCTAGCCTTAACAACCTGTAAGTATTTCAATCTCTTATTTTACTAAACGTTTTGTAATTTTAATGTAAAATACATACATAAACTAAAGTATGGCGTGTTTCATGGTTTCATGCTTTGAGTTGTCTTCATACATGAATTTTTCAGTGTTTCTTAATGCTATATATGTTGAAAGTTTCTAACACAATCAGATATGGCATAGCAACATTTGGATCTCTTATTTTTTGGTACTTGTCCTTTAACAACTACAATCATATTCACTTTTTCTGTAGAATAATGAACAAACTAGTTAAAAAATACAACATACATATTTTGTTAAAAACTATATATTTTCCAAAAGGTTGAAGTTTTGTTTGTTCATTTATGCGTCTATTTAATATCGACTACAAAGTTCAAATCGCATCATGTCATACAGAGCATACCACTAGCAGTTTCAGAAACACAATATCAAACACAAATCTAAACTTGCATTACCAGAATATCAAGAATATCATACAGAAATCATATTACAATGCATTTCAAATTTGAAATCATTATCCACCATTGCATGTACTTAATACCAAAGTTTGTCCTGTAGCACTAGTAAAATGAGATAGTCAATCCGTCTTCTATAACTCTCGAATACTCTGTCATCATTTCCTATAGTCAAAATAAATCTAGTTAAAACCTTTTCATGTATTTGCACAAAAATAAATCAGGAGTTTATAGATGCTTGTATATATTCGAATAGTAGAAAAAAATGCAATAGATTTGAATATTTTTTCCAAATGCATACATGTAATATGAGTAACGTGTTGACGACTTCCACCAGATGGTAGATTCTTTGGCGATCGCAATAACAAGGCGACTTCATATCTCCTCACACTTTTTCTAAAGTATAAGCAAAACTTACACTTTTCGAAATGTGTAGATAAAACTTAAACTATGCTCACACTTTTTCTAAAAGTATAAGGGTACGTATGTGGACTTTTGCTCACACTTATTACATATGTCATTAAAAGAGGTGTCACAGAAAAACCTTTTTCTTATAGTTGTAATAGAAATCTTTTGGAATTTTCTCCCGACAAATCACATACATCAAATGAAGATATATTTCTAGATTGATCATGAAATGTGCACGTTTTCGTAAAAAAAATGTTATATATACATAGATACATGCTAACAATAGTGAACTAGGAATAAAAGTCACGATGTACATTTTATTAATACTAGTGAAAGTGACAGTAGTAGATCTGGTTCCGGTGGTGGTGTAGACGACAGTGAAGTGACGATAAGTTATCTGGACCGAGAGGCAGACCCTCCATGTGATATAATGGTTGGATACACAACTGTGTTGTGTTGTGGAGAGCAATTTATTTGATGGGAACCACATGAAAGTTTCCAAGTCTCCTTATGAGTTATGACGTTTGAAATGGGCAGAGGATGATTGGAGGAGAAAATTTGGGTGAGCAAAAAGTCTTGATGGTCTTAGTCAATGTGGAAAAAAGTGATAGGAATTTGTATGTTTATTGTGAATATGCTAGTCACATAAGAATCCAGGTCCCATTAGCCCAATCGTACCAAACGGTTCATATCAAAAAGAGGTTGAGGTAGAAAAATATGGGTGTCACCGGAATATATGGTTGTTGCCGGAGCTGTTGATGATGGTGGTTAAAAAAATACGAGTCGCACAACTTGATAGCACATTCACACATGGGATAATTGTTTTTAAATGTATCGAACTTGCCACCTTTTACTATGTTGTGTAATGAACTTTTTTTTTTCCTATTGTGTGTATCAAACTGCCTAATCCGTTCTATTCAGTGAATGCTAACGTGATTAGGGTTTTTCCGTTAGAGTAAATTGCATAAATCGTCCTTTTCTCTAAAAAATTGCTAACGGTCGTTTAACAAAGGCAATGTTAGTCCATTTACCAACCATCATTTGCAATGTTAGTCCTTTAACAAAGGCAACGTTAGTCAATATACCATCGCCACCACCCGCCACCACCACCCACCATCGCCACCTCCACCACCCACCGTCGCCACCACCACCACCGCCGCCACCACCACCACCACAACCGCCGTTGCCACCACCCACCACCATCATCACCACAGTCGCCGCCACTACCACCACCACCGCCGCCACCACCACCACCTCCATCCACCACCACCCACCACTGCCACCACCACCCACCGCCACCCACCAACACCCACTGCCGCCGCTACCCACCGCCACCCACCACCACCCATCACCACCGTCGTCGCCCACTCCACCGCCGTCGCTGCCACCACCACCGCCACCAACTCCACCGCTGTCGCTGCCATCACCACTGCCACTACCACCCACCAACACCCATTGCCACCGCTACCACCAACACCCACTGTGTTGCCACCACCACACACGGCCACCCACTGGCACCACTGCCGCCGCCGTCGCCACCACCCACCGCCACCCACGTGTATAAAAACACACGTTCTTATACGCGGGTGTAGGTGGATGGAGGTGGTGGTGGTGGCGGCGGCGGTGGCAGTGGTGGTAGTGGCGGCGACGGCGGTGGTGGTGGTGGTGATGGGTGGTGGTGGGTGGCTGTGGGTGGCAGCGGCAGTGGGTGTTGGTGGGTGGCGGTGGCAGTGGTGGGTGGTGGTGGGTGGAGGTGGTGGTGGTGGCGGTGGTGATGGGTGGTGGTGGGTGGTGGTGGTAGTGGTGGGTGGTGGTGGGTGGCGGCGGCAGTGGGCGTTGGTGGTTGGCGGTGGGTGGTGGTGGTAGTGGTGGGTGGTGGTGGATGGAGGTGGTGGTGGCGGTGGCGGTGGTGGTAGTGACGGCGACGATGGTGGTGGCGGTGATGGTGATGATGGTGGGTGGTGGCGACGGCGGTGGTGGTGGTGGCGATGGTGGGTGATGGTGGCGGGTGGTGGCGATGGTATATTGACTAACGTTACCTTTGTTAAAGGACTAACGTTGCAAATAATGGTTGGTAAATGGACTAACATTGCCTTTGTTAAACGGCCGTTAGCAATTTTTTAGAGAAAAGGACGATTCATGCAATTTACTCTAACGGAAAAACCCTAATCACGTTAGCATTCACTGAATAGAACGGATTAGGCAGTTTGATACACACAATAGGAAAAAAAAAGTTCATTACACAACATAGTAAAAGGTGGCAAGTTCGATACATTTAGAAACAATTATCCCTTCACACATTTAATGGATACGTGTCGCAGATTAGAAAGAGGGTATTTTGGTCTTTTTAATACTTTTGTAATAAGACAAAAAAGAGAATATATTAGAAACACCCAACTACCAATGTACTTTAATATTAAACTAGTAGAGTACTCGCGCGTTGTAGCGTCGAGTACTCTAAAATTAAATTTTTTTGTGAATCGTGTATTTTAGTTTATTATTTTCTTTTTGATAATAAATTTGCGGATATCAAGAATTTCGTTTACGCCGTGCCCGTTGGCTCTCGAGCCAGTTTGGCCCTCACCCGTTTGGGCTCAAGCCCATTTGGCCCGTTGCCCGTTCGGTCCTGAATATTTGTATAATGTTCTTTATTATTTATATTTGTGACATTTAATGTATGAATTATGTTTAATTTGGTTATACAATATTTTCGATAATTTATATTTGTTATGTAAGGGATGTTTTAATAATAGTATTAATTGTGTTTATTAACTAATTAATTAATTGACTACATTAAATATCATGAATGTGGTGTTTTTTTTAATATGTGCATTAAAGTAATGTACACTATGTTTCTTGTCTTGTAAGTCTGAAAATTATGTGTATTAAAGTGGTGTACATGCATCTTTCCTATTAAAGAAAATTTTTTTGGTTTTAAACATTTTAAGACTTCTAAATATAAAAGTCCTAAATACATTATAAGGTAGTATAGATAAATGGACATTGTCACAAATTAACACAGTCGCATATGATCATTTTGAGAAGACGGTTTATTTTTTTTACTAGATGATGACCTCACCCATTATTTTTGTACTATTTAAAGAATTTCCTCTTAAAATAATATTTGAAAAAATTATTTTTGTCTCATACTAAAAAGACTTGTTGACGTTTTTAATGAATATATAGACATATCATATTTCATTTATTGATCACTCTTAAAACTGTATACAAGTCCCAACATTTCACTACCAAATATCAAACATGGATGAATCCTTTGATCTTGACCTATCTTTAACCATGGAAGATTATAATAATACCACGACCACGAAAAGGCCTAAATCGCCATCGCCAGAGGAAGTTCAAGTACATGTTTTCGCGATGCCAAGTGTTGTGGATCCATTAGGTGTATGTACGGTGTGCATGGAAGGCTTTCATCAGTCGTGTACAAATGGTAAGCAAGCACCTTGTGGTCATGTCTATCATTTCGATTGTATTACAAAATGGCTTTCTCTTCATAATTCTTGCCCTCTTTGCCGGTGTAAAGTTTCGGGCCATGAGATAAGTTTGTAATGTTTTTGTTTTGATGGAGTAACCTATGTGAGTCATGAAATAATATCATAGAACATTTTCATTAGTTATATTCTCTGTTTTGGCTTCTTGTTTTTGATACATATGAGGTTTTTGATCCATTGAAACCGATTATATACGTGTCATTAGCTATCGGCTTAATCAAGCACAATGATCAATTATATGAAATAACTAGGACTAGATCATGATTTACTAGTGTGGCATAAACTACTCAAACTACACAATGATCAATGCTTATGAGAATCTACACTTTGGGTTCGTGTACATAATAAGTCACTGGCTTTTCAATTAAGCACGACGCGTTCATGTAAGTTTTACATGTTTTCATGAATAATTAATGTGGCATTACTAGTAGAGAGACAGCTGCTGTATCAATTCCTAAGATCCGTTTATAATTTTCAAACAATGCGGATACAAAACTATTATTTAAATTTATGTTTTTCCACACGTAAATTATAAAAAACTAAGGTCACTGTCACAATTGTTATTTAACTATAACGAGATAATTTTATTTAATTAGCTATACCTATACAAAGTAAGTCACCAAAATAAGTATCGAGAAAAGACTCCAACAAAAAACCCTTTTGTGATTCACGTTTAATATAGGGTTCAAATGATTGTTTTACCAATTGGTTCACCTTTAAATTACAAGATTTAGAAACATTTTTTTTCCGGATATAAACCTAGGTAAGATCTAATTTTTACTCGAACTAAATTTTTAAGCATTGGAAACTTGTTTCTTCTTCAAGTGACAATTAGTGTTAATTAATGTAAAAAGTTCACCAACTTGATAGTTTGGTGGCTTTGCCTTAAATCTCTTAAGTTATACTTTACTCAGGCATGGACCGGGGTGGGTCCCGGGACCACATGTTGAATTTTGCGGTTTAGTGTTACTTATCTCATTTTTTTTAAATGCACTTGGTTTAAAAAATTGTGTTCATCGTTTCGTATAATTTTTCGTAAATGCAGCCGATCAAATTGTGTACTCGTTCCGTCCCTGAACTTACCTAAAACCAAGAGAAATGATTTGCCCATCAGTGATTTAAGGGATTTTTTAGGATGTGCTTAAAGGTACACATTTAAGTTTATATAAAAATAGAGTCAGAAATTATTAAATTCAAAACTATATTTATTTATTGTAATTTGTGATTATTTTTAATGAGAATTAAATGTTTTTTTTATATATATAAAAGAAAAGTGTTAGCTAAACAACTCATAATTTAGTAAGAGGTGATTTGTACACTCTTTATTTTGATTGAGACACTCACTTTACAGGTATACAATGCATATGATGCGTAGGGATTGCACCAGGCTTTACCTCTCGAGGGATCTCGAGAAGCTTACAACCCCTACCAGGCAGTATACTTGATCGTTGTAGTATAGTATAGTGACAAGTACCGGGGGATTGATCGTTCAGCTAGGAATAGTGTCGCTAGGATTAGAAAACCTAAATACTAGTTCTAGAGATGAGGGATGATTCTTTTTGTATTTTTTATATATTTTTTTAAAGCAAGTAAATATCTTGGGTTTGAAGGATTTGGGCGGAATTAGTTGCTAGTCAACTAACCCAATACTAAAGATGCAATCAAAATAAAATACTAAAAATGAAAATAAAACTAAATTAAACTAAGGTTGTGAGCAATAAGTGGAGAAATGTGTTCACTTAGATTTCACTACTCCCTAGATATCTTTTACACGTTAATTACTTGTTATAGTTGCGTGGATAACGGATTGTATTCCTTAATACCATTCATGGGGTGGCGTACTTAACTCCCCAATCCTATGAGTGCCTACTTCACTCCTATGTCGAGCCGGCTAAGGAGCTCCTAACATGGGATCATTAGTATTTACTCATGCATTAAATACAACCAATAAAACCTAGTACACATCGGTTCATGTTTCCTAAGACGTTCAAGCATGTTACCATTTGGAGATCTGCTAGTTTTCTTAAGCCTAACATTGAAATCATTCATCCAATACAACCATAAACAAGTAATCAACACATAATCAACATCTAGGTTTCATTAGATCTAAGCAAACACAAGATAAATCTAGCCTAACATGGTGGAATCAAGACAAGCACAAGATATAGACAACCAACACATAGACATATTGATTGAATTAAAAGAATACTTATCTCAATAACACATGTAAGAGTTCAAGGGCTGAAAACCCTTAAAAAACCTGTAAAATATATATATGGTTCGGCCTTAGGGTTTCTCCAAACTTGTTCCTCTTAATGAATGAAAATTAGAAAACTATATATAGATAATAGAGTCTGACGGCGTCAAGAACAACCTTGTGACGCCATCATCTCGCCGCCTAAATAATCATCGGACTGCCTTGATCTACATCTGACGCCGTCATGTATACCATTTTTCCAGGCCGTCACACATTTAACTCTTGACGCTCTTCTTTGTGACGCCTTCATTTCTGTACTGGGCCATCATGATCTTTACTCTTGACGCCGTCACACACTGTTCCCAGCTTGGAAAATTAAGTCTTTGGCGTTTTCTTCACTTTTATGCTCCAAAAACGTCCGAATTGCCTCCTTTTCCAGATTTCACTCCCAAAGTACCTAAAATCACAAAAGGAACGATTTAGGGCAATATTTGATCAAATAAATTCAATTCCGGGCTTAAATGACCCCCTAAAAGTGGTTCATTTTTCGCCTCATCAGCATACTGTAAAGAGTGTACAATTATGTTATGCATAACATAGGGTGTTCCAATCAAAATCTTTAGTGTGCAAATCAATTCCCTAATTTAAAGAATTCCGGCCGCCATATCCCTTCACTTTTCCGGCTATAGAACCACCCTCACACGTCCTCTCTACACTAGTACGATTCCTTTTCGTGCTTAGGGTATGCAATACGTTTGTTGGGGTTGGTTTTTTCTTCAAGGGAGATGGCGGCTGTATGCTTTTCTTGTTATATTAATATGAATTCTCCATGTTTATCACTAATCGACTCCCTATCCTTATTGCGATCATCCTTGATCGCTGTTGGTTATTAGGGTTTCGATTTTATGGTTTCTTTTCTAAAATAAATCCTAAACGTTTTTATAGTCGGTTCCTTCAAACCGATCCTTTATTTAGGGTTTATTTTTTTGGTTCTTATTAATCCTTAACGATTTCAACTAATCGTTTTTAGGTTTTTTCTCTTCTTGGTTTTGGCTTGATCGTATGGAGATGTATGGGTCAATCATTGTCGCACGATCTGGTGAGGATGAATGGATTGACATGTTCATAGGGTTCTTATTCTTGGTCGATCTATTGGTTATTACTGCTCGTTCATGCTTATGAAACCTTTATTAGGGTTTCGAATTTATTTATTTGGGATGGAGCTGCTGTTCTTAACGATTGACGAATTCCTATTTACTTAGGGTTTCGTTTCTACTGCATTCTGTAAGTAAACCCGATTAGGGTTTTCTCGGATTTGTGACCTGCTCATGACGCTGTATGTAACCCGTATTAGGGTTTGTTTTTTGGTTGTATGTTCTACATCGGATGATTGGTATTATGTACGTGGGTTTGGAGAGAGTTGTAAGTCTGCTATAGGTGGTTAATTGGAGGTTGTACCTGCTGGTTGAAGTGTCGATGGTAAACCCTTGATGGGACGATTTGTTACTTATCTAACTTGGGTTTGATCGGTTTTTAATCTTCACGTGGTACATTTGAAGTTGCACTACTGCTGGTCGTCTTTGCTATTACTGTATACACATTCTAATTTCATTGTGGTGTGTTTGTTGATGACGCTTAGATGCTGCTACTATGGAAGTGCATAGGTTCGCTATTTCTGGAAGTTAGGGGTGAAACCCTATTGCATGTTACAAGTCAGATGATTACACAAGTTTGGTTCGTAATGGTGTATCATGTGTATGGGGCTTGTGTTGGTTTTGTTTGTGGTGTTTGTTGCTACTACAAACAGATTATATGTTGAAGATTGCTTGGATGTTTCTACGCGGATTCTTCATGGAAGTTAAGGTGGACCGCCAAAGTGATATAGAAGGCTCAAGTGTTTTTCTTGAGTAGTATTGTCTATTTTTAACTACTTTTTTCATTCTTGGTAGGTTCATTTTATTGTAAGTTATAAGAATGGTGTGTCATTCTTATATTCGAGTCTGTAAGTGTCCTAAGGGACTGAGGTGAGGGATATCACCCTCATCCTATGTACTTCAACGTTTTTTGGTGTAATGCATTTTACCGGGGTGAATTAACCCTTTTACCCAAAAAAAAATTCCCTAATTTAATAGCCAAGGCTATATGGGAATCGATTCATCCTCAAGGATAGGAGGTTGAGTGGTTTCGCATGGTTTGGTTGTCATTTTGTATTCCAAAACACGCATTTAATTTGTGAGTTATTATGGCTCGTAAACTTAAGACACAAGACAAGTTGAGGCAATGGGATGTCGGCGAATCCCTCGACTTAAACCTGCTTCGGTGTCCTTTGTGTAAGATAACTTGGGATTAGTATGAGCACTTGTTTTTCGAATGCCCATATTCTTTAAAGGTATGGATTCTTATTACTGTTATGGCTGGGATGCATAATACTGCTTCAAAATTAGAAGACATCACATCATAGGTGATCTCCGTCTCTTCCAAGCGTTCTTTGGTTAGTGAAGTTTCTCGGCTTATGTTCGCGGTTGCAATTTACTTCATTTGGCAAGAGAGGAATAATCGCTTATTCTTTACAGACACGAGGAAGGAGGAGTGAGTGTGTGAAGTCATTTTCGAGACTGGTAGAATGAAACTCATATCTTTGTGGTTCAAAAGAAGTTCCAATGTCATGAAGACCTTGCAATATTGGAACATACCTTCTGACGTCACGTAGTTTTCTTTTTCTTATTATTTTTTTCTTTTTTTCTTTTCTTTTTTCATAGATCGCTTAGTGTTTTTATTTTGGCTTTCCCTATTTTAAGCCCAAGTGATCTAGGCTTTAGTTATGTTTAGTGGCTGCTTGTTTCGAGTGTGTTCGAAGCAATGATGTTTCGCTAAGGCAAAGTGGTCTATAGAGTAGTGCAAGTCCACTCTCTCATGTAATGAACTCTTTATTCATTTATTTTATTCACCGGGATTCGAAAACCCTTTACCCAAAAAGAAAAAAATAATAAAAAAAAATAAAAAAATCATTTGAAATTCTTAATTTTTAACAACCAAAAGTTTGTAATTATAAGATGTAATCCATAAGCAAATAACTTAATATATTAGAGCACTAGCTTCATAACCCGCCCGATGGGCGGGTACGTTTCATAAAATTGTTTGTCATTTTTTTTACTCGGAAAATAAATAATGAATAAGTCAAATACGTTGAAGGCAATAAATTGAAAATCACAAATATATTGCTCATGTATTATACATAAAAATAACAATCATAAGTATGATAATAAATTAATTATAAAACAAAGTATATGACAGAATAAAATTTAATAAGTTGTACACTCTTATCTCCCGTATCAGGATTTCGTGGATATAGCATTTCTGTTGGTTCGTCGTAACTCAAACTGACATCCCGACATGTGATATTCACATGATAAACAATAAAAGATGTGTTAAAATATCCTTGCTGACATGTCCAGTCTAAGTATCGACGATTGATTGGTGCATGTTAGAGCTACATTTAACATTTTCATTGCCTCTTATTTTGGATAGTGTGAATCAAATCTCGGGCACGCCAATTCAAGTAGAGTCCCTTGCTCTTGTAGAACGTAAGCCTGCAACTTCAGGCAAGACATGTTAAAATAAGCAATAAAATGTTACTCAAATTTATCTCATCGTAACAAAAGTTGAAAGTTACCCAATCAAGAAGGTAAACAAACTCCTCTTTTGTCCGATAATTTGTATTGATTTTCCCGCTCACAATCTTTAAAGCATTAATTCTGTAATTCTGAGGCTATAAACATCTACTTTATCTGCCAAGTATCCTGTCACAAAATATTTTGGAGCCATATATCAGCTCAAAAATTGCACCATCGACATCTCATATTCACAGAAAGTCACACTAAGGCATATCAAATAATGTCCAAAATGTTGAGGTGGGTGTTTGGGATTTTCTAAGCAGGAAGTAAAAGCTAATCTGCTTAAAAATAAGCACATACCTATGTGGTTACTTTTAAGGGCTTCTATTATAGTAACTCTAAACAAATAAGTAATCTTGTCTAAGCCCTTAAGGTTCTACATCTGCTCAAAATAATCACATACCCCCTTGATAAGCAATTCTAAACACCCTCATAACGCAAGATGAAACTTACATTGTTCTAGCAATTCGTGCATTGACGTGTGCGTCCTCTTCTTCATCAAGTCGCGGCAGATCAAAAACTGAAATTTTCGCATCAACCCTATCACAAAATTCTTTCCAAGTCGCATTTTCCCCAGACCTCTTCTGAAAGATGCGGAGCAAAATGTGAGTTGCTGTTTCAGCATGATTTTCGTACCTTCCAATGAAGCATCACCTGAATATAGTATATAGCATATCTGGTGGTAGAAGAAAGTATTATATTAGTATATAGTTAATCGATAACATATACACCAATCTTATTAATTAGCAACAATGGGCAAAACATACCGCAAGCCAATTATAGCCACTTCCTCTTGTATTTCTTTTGTAATTAGTTGTTTCAATAAACCATATTTGTATCTTGCCAAGGCCCACAGTTTGTGGCCATGCTTAGTCAAAGCCTTTCCATATACACCAATTTAGTTCCAAGTTACCAATGGCATTCAAGAGTGAGCTTCCATGAAACAAAGAATAATATTAGGGCACATAAAATATCAAAAAGATATTGGTGTGATGATAATCGAATGTATTTTCAATGAGTTATTTCGAATAATAAAGTAAAATACGACATGAATCAACTGTGTAACGGTTATGTGCTTGTCTTTGTATTTCGCTGACAATCAATTACATATCGTAGTATGTAAGGATGAATAAAACTAAATAAATCTATATAATATTTAGTTGGTTGACATAAGAAAGAAGTTATATCATTAAAAATCATGTGGATTCTAAAAAGATCATGATTCCTACTTCTACAATAAATCTAATGTTTTTAAACATAATTAAAATCATACATTTATCTAGAAGCCTTTGTAAAGAACTAAATAAATATACATTTCAAATTAAAGATGAGGAATAGTGTAATTTGGCATGAATTCAAGGTTCACGTTTGAAAAACTACAATTATATGGCTGCAATACTTCGCAACCTAAATGACACTTATAGGCTTTGATGGGAGCCAAAAAATACTTATACTAATTAATATCAGCGGTCGTTTAAAAACCTAAACTGCTAATACATCAATGACGACGACCATTCGACTTTTATCCATTCATATGAACTGCCCATCCATTATACACCCAACTTATATAAGACTTGTGGTCATATCTTTACACCTTTTGGTTGCTCAACTCAGTTAATGATATAACCATTTATTTGATGGCAAGCATTAAGGATACCAGAGTGATAACAAAAAGACCTTCCTCGTATAGAAAAGTTTTACACGTTTTGAGAAATGACTATTCAACAAAGTCTGCAGCAGGCCACGTCATTCGTTACACCAATATAGGTGAAAGATCAAACTTTAAAATATGAGTATGACCCCCAAAACCTTTTATAAATGTAGCATTTAGCATTAAGAGAAAAATTAACCTTGAATATGGGGAGTCCAAGTCCACTATGAGTATGTCCACTTTTGTAAAAGCATATCCCATTAAGTTGATCACATCAGTGACATGTACCTACCTGATATGTTAAGAAAAAACAGTGAGATTTTGATCTCTAATATCGAATTATTACCAAGAGAATATTTCCAACGTCGAAGAGTCGCTAAACATCATTACCAAAACAAACAACTACAGAGATCACAATAGGAATACATAAATGTTCAATGCTAGTATAAAATCATTTAAGTTGCAACAGTAATGATCAACCATCCTTAAGATAGTTGTTTTTTGTGTTTCATTTTCAGTATGTTGTATAATACCCATCAAGTAATGTTCATGTACTCAAATATTTAACAGGTGCTTGCATCCTAAAGTTCTATCAATCTTCTCCTTACTGGAGATCGTATACAAAACAGACTACCTATCTTGTCATGCACACACACACACCAAATATCACAAATGTGCCTTTATGCTTAGTGCAAGTAAAACTTCTAACATTAAACAACATAAAAAATATATATTTCATTTTAAATAATCCATAATTAAAAAGTGCTTCTCCATACATATGCAATTGTAGATCTACCAAATAAGTACGCAAGCACAAGTAAAAAAGATGCAATAATGTATCAGGTATTGTCTATTATGTAGTGGTTCGATATGGATGGTTACCTTTAGTTGAAACACTGGTCAATAAAGATATTTGAAACTCACCCCATGCTGATTGTACTTTCCACATATAGTTCTGCAAGATATATGAGGCCATCACTACTTTTTAAAAGAACCCATGATGATCCTGCGGTTTATGTGTTTAATAGTTCAATATAACTGACAATAGAAGTGTTCATGCTAAACAGATAAATAATAACAGATCATAATCAAACCAAATATCCATCGTACCAGTTACATTAACATAATATAATGCTTTATCATGATATGTTTTATGAAGCAAATGAGTAAAATGCACATTCCGTATATACAGTCTTAATAGAGCATTGTTTATATTAACTGAATTTTAACAAAAAGTTTAACAAATTAAATTTGCAACTTATTTTGGAGTCACTCATGTTAATAGGCTGCATAATATATTCATTGCAAAATCACATATTCAAATGAATTACATAAATATGCAAGTGATTCAATCTTTAATCATGTTAATTAACATGCATTGTATAATGAGACGACCATGGTGCAACAATATTACAAACATATACTTTAAGTGTTCAGTCTCAATAACTCATCTACGTTTAAAAAAATGGCACATCCTGTTTGTTTTTCATGTTCAAATATTTTCATATAGTCCAAAACTTTTTTTTTTTGAAAGCAATGAATCTGATTAAGAAGCTCAACCAATAACAAATTCGTATCATTGTGATGTGAGCATCCACAAATTAATATCTTTTGAATTCTGCTTGTGAACATTTTGCATAGAATGGAGCTTTGCGGGAAAAAAAATCATAAGCATTTCATCAAACACTTAACATACATCATCAAAATCACAAAACCATTAACCAAGTGAAAACCCCATCTCAAACTTTATATCAAAATCACCCATCATACATAACATGTTTAATAGCATGAATTTAATAAATTTCAGATTCTAACATATAAACAAAGTCATCAATTGTTATTATCTTATCAGTCACACAATTAGTCTTCATCAAATAAACAAAATTTAATTGTGATTTCAAAACAAACATGGTTAGATATATGTTTTCCTAAATTAAATTCGACATAATAGAAAACCCTCGAAATTGAATTAAAAAAATTGTGATTGACATAGAAGTAGTTAACTTCTTACTTGCGTTATTGTGATAAAAATCTTGATAAATTAATTGCATACCCAAACATTCCTTGATGTTAATTTTGATGGTTTTAAGGTTATTTCGTTTTTCTGAGATCGGTGGTTTAGAACGGAATGATAGGAATATCAGCTTCAGATTTAAATTATGAAATGAAGATAGGTTGATTCGCTCCGATTGGGAAATATATGAAATCTGATTTGGGTAAAATATTTTGATTGAGAATTTAATGAGGATTGCTAAATTGTAGCTAAAATCAGTTTTGAAAATATGTAACTGATTTATGGATTCGAATTTAAGCATCTATAGTTTTTTTTCAAATCTTTCAACATAAACACTCAAGTGCTCTAGTGGTTGAGTGTTTGTTGTTTGTTCGACAGGTCTCGGGTTCGAGTCCCATGAGTTGCAAAATTTTTAAAAATTTACAATTTATGCATGAAAAGTGATTGCCATGTAGGCAATGACATGGCATATTGTTGAATATGTGGCAATGAGGTGGCAAATGTTACAGGTTGATGATGTGTCATGGTTAGCCTATTATATAGTGTAGGATATAAGTTTGTGGAATTGATTTTTTTTTCCTTTTTAAAATAGATTAATTGACTTCGCAATACAATTTCTGGTTTACAATTTTCTTCATTAATTATTGACCCGGTTCGGATGAGTGAATTATCTTCATCGATGTGGGATAGCATCAAGGTCGTCATTCCAATTTTCTTCTTTCATTTTTCTTTCTTTTTAACCTTACATTATCAAAAATGTTTCTTGATTCTATGTTTCATGAGTTACTCAGGTCAGCTAGGTAAAAGATCAAAATGAGCCGAGACTTAATGGCGCGAGCTCGTGACTAAAAGAAATATTGGTTAAAATGAGCTCGATCTCGAGCTTCAAATATCGAACTCGATTAAGCTCGCAAGACTACATATTAACATATATCATATAACTTTTGAGATAAATAAGCAATTAAGATACGACATAAACCAAAATATGCTCAAAACAAGCCGAGCTCGAACTCGAAATTACTTAATGCTAAAAAAGCCGAGCTCGAACTTCAAATTGCGTAATGCTAAACCAGCTGAGCTCAAGCCTTGTTGAGTTCGCGCTCAGGTCGGTGTTTGCAACCCTGCATTTAACTAATTTCAGTAAGCTTTTTTTTTTTTTTTTTTTTTTGAACAAAACATTTGCTCAAGTGAGTAAAGAAATTCTTTGCTTAAGCATTTTAATACCGCTCTCCTCCCCAAACAGAGGTGTAGGCTTCTTATGAATCCCAACACATTTTGGGGTAAAGTTGTTAAAGGTCTCTATTTTCTAAATTGTGGTTTCCTTGTAGCGAAGAGGGGTTCTCACCCATCATGGATTTGGAGTTCTCTCCTTCACGGACGTGACTTGTTACTTCAAGGAGTGAGATGGAAAGTTGTGATTGTCGAAATATTTCATTTTGGACTCAGAAGTGGATTCCATATCCTGAAGATTTTTACATTCGTTCTCCCTTCGGTCCTTTTAGTGCAGGTAATAGCGTGTCAGATTTTATTCTAAATGGTGAATGGAATTCAAACAAGTTATACGAGAGGGTTTCAAAAGAAGAGGTTGATATTATTATGCAAATTCCAATATCAAAATCTGGATCCCTGGATAAGCTTGTGTGGCACTTCGATGCTAAAGGTCGTTACACTATCAAATCTGGCTACCAACAAGCAATCTTAAAGAGACATACACCATCCTCTAAGGAAGAATCAACTTCTAATCCTCCATCGGTTTTCTGGAAGAAAATTTGGAAAATCCGAGCTCAACCAAAAGTGAAGTTATTTCTATGGAAAGTCATTTCAAATTCTGTAGCATCAATGGAGAATCTATTTAACGAAATTGTTCTTTGTCTCTTTCATGTCTAACTTGTAATGAACACGTGGAATCAATTTAACATCTATTATTCGAGTGTGCTTGGACTCGCGCTGCCTGGTTTGGTTCTCCCTTATCTTTCAGGTCTCACCATACATGTACTAACATCTCACACCGTATTCAAAGCTTTATCGAAGACAGTCAACCGTCTCTCGAAGCTACTAGAACTCTCTCTGGTGTGGCTACTGTTTGTTGGTCTATTAGGTTATCAAGAAACAAGTTTATTTACGAAAATGTAACCATTTACCCAACTGCCACTTTAACTTCTATTTTTGCTAAGCTAGCAGATTATGAAGAACTTGTTTCTCATAACAATACCCCGCCCTCTGGTATGATGTTAAGTTTTCCTAACCCCGCACCACAATCTTCTCCGTTGGGGATTCCCCCCCACGAATCGTTGGTGAAGATAAACTGTGATGCTGCTTTTAAAGACTCTAAATCTGCGTATGGTATTATTGTTCGAGATTCTGCAGGTTCTCTCATTTGTGTAAATGGTAAGTCGTGTTTTGCCACATCCCCCCTTCATGCTGAAGTTATCACTATTCATTATGCATGTTATTTAGCATATAATCAAGGGTGGCGTGGTGCTATTGTGGAATCAGACTCGCAATCGGCGATTTCTTTATCGTCTTCAGAAGTTGTCCCACCTTGGAACCTAGGTGCTCTTATTGATGGCATCCGTACTTGGTCGAAGAACTTGCAACTTACATTCTCGTGGGTGAATTGGATAAATAATCAAGTGGCTCATTGGATTGCTCAATTTGCTTTTTCTTCGAATCAATGTATTATGTGGGATGTTTCTTTTCCTTGTGGACTGACCTCGCTTGCGAGGAGTGTTTTGTTTAGCTCTTAGTTTTGATTATATAATTATTTATTCTCAAAAAAAAAAAAAAAAAAAAAAAAAAAGTTGGGCTATGGCCGGTGAAGTCCATCAGATATTATAAAAAAAAGGTTGATGGCTTCACTTTATAAATAGTTAACCTCTTTTATGTTGGTTTAAAAAATAATGGTGCGGTAAGTAACATATTTTATTTTTTAAGTTAACAGTTACATAAAACAGTTAAGTATGTTTTGATAAAATGTGATTTTCCCTGTTTAGATTACTTGGGAGACCATGCATTTTAGATTCAGATGTGCGCGGCCTCATCGAGTTAATCCCCAGACTGTTTCTGACCCTTCCCTCGCCACCTCCAAATGTACGCGATATTTGAACTCTTTACCTCTTGTTGGAAAGTCAAATACCTTCCCACTAGACCATTTGGTGGTAGTTGTATGTATGTATGTATGTATGTATGTATGTATGTATGTATGTATGTATATTATACATATGTAAACTTTGGTAAAGAGTGTCGTGAAACATGGCGAAAAGTGCTTGTAATCGCATAATCACCAGGTAGCACAACCATGTTTGGTAACTATTATGCAATCTCAAGTATGTTAGTAAATCGGGTCATGATAATCAAAGGTTGCCGAATAAATTCTTGAATCGTGTAAAAGTTCACTTTCCTGATACAATATTTCAACCCTATTTGGTGCCTTGGGTTACACGAAATTTGTATAGAGATAAGACAAGAATTAACACTCAAATTCTAGGCACAAGAAGATAGCAAAACATGAAGAATTTGTATGTGTTGTTGATATGAATATATGTTCATATGAAAGATCAAATCATGTTTACATATATATAAACATATTGGTGGTTGTTGGAAAAGTTGTGTCTTTTGGTGAAAAATCACACCCAAAACTTTCTGCAACAAACTTGTGACAGTTAAACTGTCACTAACTGCAGCCCATTCAAGACATATATCCATTAGCGACGACCAGTTTCTGTCACTAACACGAATAACCATATCTTTTGAACCATTGCAACACTATTGTGACGAATAATTTCTGTCACTATAGAAAACATCCTATGCTTTTACTCCTTGATATATATTCACAACCTTTACCATTAGAGTACTTGAAATCAAGTTAATAGTTTATACAAGCGTGTACTCCACACCTCCGAACTCGTATTATAACTTAACTTGACATCCGTTTCGTCTCGGGTAAATCACTATTACACATAAAATAATTGATAACACTAAAATCACCAACAATCCTCCCCCATTTGAGTGTAATCCTTGATTTCCCAGTTAATCAAAACAAATCAAACTAATGCATAAATGAAAATGTCTTTCGATTGAATTTTCATCTTAGTATACTACACATTCCAAATATTCGAGAATCGGGGTGTCATAACGATTGAACCCGTCAACCCATTTGAATACATGAAGATAATATACACACAAGTTCATTTTCTCCAATGTTTATACTTGACACTTTACAAGCCCTGCGTCCATATCCATTCATGAGAATATAGGAAGCCAAGTCCAAGCTTCTTGAAGCGGCAAAACTTCATACTCATATAGGTAGTTTCTTTTAATCATGCCCTGCGTTTGCACTTTTTCAAAAGAACTATTAAGAAGATAAACTTCAGCCTCTTCATCTTGCAGGTCTGAACACATACTTTGGGATAGTATAACATGTGTTCCAATTTCTAAGTGTGAGCTTTCCGCATTGAATTCAGCTTCTAACATCTTTTATATAATAAAAGAATTACATCATTTCAGAGTCTTTTTAAAAATCCCCTTCTTATTGAAAAAAAAAATTAGACCAATAGGAAAGCTCGATTGTGACACATAGGCGAAATCGAGTAATATGATTGGCTAATAAAAAGTCAAAATTGAATTGATTTTGGTCAAACTTTAATAAATTTGGTGGATGATTTGATTGAGAAAAAAAAACACATAAAAATATAGGTGTCAAATTTATGAAAATAAAATTTAAAAAAAGAGGGGGTAATTAATAAAACATTGGTGGTTGAATTTTAAATATATTATATGGAGTTAAGTGTAAAATTATAAATTTCCATGGTTTTTATAACTTTGGATAATAAACAAATAACCCCTTACATTTTATACTCCTACACTTTATAATATGAACTTTGTTTACAATTAAATGAGTATTATTATTGGTTTGAGACTTCCACCCATTAAACTTACAAAATTTTATAAATATACGAATTACTTTTAATATACGTTAAATACTTTTAAAATAAATATTAGTTTTAAACTTTCATCTATTAAAATATCTTTTTACTATATACGTTAAATATAATTAAAAACTCATGTTATCCTATTTAAAAGTTTATATATAAGTACACGGGTTTGAATATTAAATACAGTTAAATTTTTATTAACGGTAATATAAATATCAAATGTTAAGTACGAGTTACTGTGATATGAAAATAAATATGCGCGATTGTACTCATAAAGAATCATGTAATTATTATTTAAAGTTTATATACGGATATCCGGAAAAATATTTAAAAAAAACTTTACGAAGTATATTTTAACTTCATCAACGCTCATTATTTGCTACTAAACTTACACATTTTGTACAGCATGATATCAATAGTTATAGTTAAACAACAACATCAACTTCAACATTAACATCTATGTCAGCTAAACAAAGTTAAATCTTTAATCTAGGGGTGAGCAAAATCACCCGAGTCCCAACAACCGACCCGATCCCGACATAAACCGATAGTCCCGAAACCGAATAATAGCTTCTCGGGTCGGGAGTCCGGATGGATTTTTAGCATTTTCGGGATTCGGGACGGGCCAAAAAACCAACAAAATACAAGCAAAAACCGACTACTTTCTGGACGGGCCAAAAAACCGACTACTTTCGGGTTGGTATTCAGTTTACGATTTAGGTGACTTTCGGGATCAGGATTAGTCGGGTCGGGTTGGGATCCGGTCTGATGCTCAGCCCTACTTTCATCCAATAAAATTTTTACAAAATATTAATTGATTGCATACTTATTAGTTGTATTTATACCACAATTTTTCATGGGTAAATTTTTATATGTGTATATAGTAAACAAAAATTTTAGAATAAATTTGATTTATGTGTAAACCCATGTGATCAAAGAACCTTTGACCCAATAACATTATAAGAAGACACGCTCAAGAATCCAATACAAGGTTGATGCCACGATAATATTCACAATTTCTGCTAACTATTTTCTTACTTTCGCACATGTTGATGCTTTAACTTTTTAAAATATGATTTAAGATCATTTGAGGACCAAACTTTTTTTACATACCAAGGGACTAATCTCCACCCTCCATCTTCCCTCCATTTTTATTTGATCTAATGGATGAGATCAATCCCAACAATTTAAAAAACCCACTTTCATCATTTTTTTTTTTCAAATATTAATATCTTTCAAACCGTTAATCGTTATGCGAAAAAAATATACCGTTACGACGAGCATTTAATTATCTTTCTATAGATAGGCACTTTGATATATTTTTGACAATTTTTTTTTTCGTTTTTTTTCACGTTTTTTTTCGTGGCCGAAAAAATCACATATGATATATCATATATGATTTTTTCGTTCACGAAAAAAAACGTGAAAAAAAAAAAAAAAAAAAAAAAAAAAAAAAAAAAAAAATTGTCGAAAGTATATCAAAGTTCCCGTCTATAGAAAGATAATTAAATGCTTGTCGCGATGGTGTAATTATTTTCGCTTAACGATTAACGGTTTAAGAGATATTTAAATTATAAAAAATTGGTGAAATATTAAAATGCTTTTAATCTCAACTATTGATTTCTTTTTAAATGGATAGTGGAGATGAGTCTCTTGGTATTTAAGAAAAGTTTGGTATTTAATATAACTCTCCTTTTAAAATATACATATGATTTTATGTTTAACGATAATACCATATAATTAAATTCTTCTAGAAAAACCCCGTGCGTGCACGGGTATTATAACTAGTTGTATTATAAGGGAATTGGGTGTCTCACCATTAGAAAATTTAAACGGACTTTTATTTCATCCTTATTCCGACTTTGTGCACTAAGTCTCTTGCGAACCTCTTTGTCAAGTGGCCGGTAAGCAATTGATAGTTAGATTTACTATCTCAACGCATATTATACAAATGGTAACCTTGACTTTTAAACAAAACAAAACGTTTATTAACAAAGTCCTTTAACCTTTTTCTCTTTTTTAAACAAGAAACAATTCGATACGTTGTACAACGTTATTTCTTTGATCCTCCCAAGACAAAACACCCCATCAAGCGTAATAACCATCGCTTCTGGATACTTGGTTGTCTTAATTAATTATCGCACTTGCATCTATAAATATTGATGGATCTCGATAATATTACAACCATAAAACACGGTTTCTTAGGTTCCTTAAAGAATAGTTCAGTATCACAATGTATTGTTCCGCGATACTACTGTGACATGCGTAGCATCAATGTCTAGGTCTAGTTGGTCATTCATATCTTCCTTTTGGTAAAAATTCTAACCAATTTAACCAATGAAAGAGATTACCAATTTAACGCAAATCAAATTCACCCGAAAATTTAACAGCAAACATGGCGCCTTATGTGCACTTCCCCAGTAAAACAATAAGTAATAACCTTGTCGACAAGCCTACCGGGTCAATTTGTGTTTAGAATGATTTCCGATTTGCATTCAGACCACTAACAACATGCGTGCATGAATATATACTAGCAGGGTACCCGCGCGTTGCAGCGGTGGGTACCATGAAATAAAAATTTTCTATTAATAATGTATTTTAGTTTATTACAATATGTTCTTTTTGATAATAAATTTACGGATATCAAGAATTTCATATAGCTTGTGCCCGTTCGGGCTCAAACCCGTTGGCCCGTGCCTGTTCAGGCTTGAGCTCGTTTGTTCCGCGCCCGTTCGGGCTCAAGTCCATTTGACCCGTTCGGTCTTGAATATTTGTATATTGTGCTTTATTATTTGTAGTAGTGAAATTTAATGTTGGAATTGTGTTTAATTTCGTTGTACAATATGATTGATAATTTGTATTTCTTATGTAAGGTGTGTTTTAATAACTGTATTAGTTGTATTTATTGACCAGTTAAATAATTGACTACATTAAATAGCATTAATGTTGTGTTTTGTTGTACACTATGTTTCTTGTCTTGTACGTCTGAAAAGTATGTGCATTAAAGTGTTGTACACAATGTTTCTTTCTTGTAAGTAGTAGTCATTATAGTTATTAATAACATTGAGCACTTTAATAGCATTAATGTTGTAAGTCTGAAAATTACAGCATGCTTATTTTGTTGTACACTATGCTTATTTTGTTGTAAATCTGAAAATTGGTTGCAGCTATTGTACATTATGCTTGAATGGCTGTAATTTTTGGTGAAGGGGTGTTTTTAATAGCATTAATGTTCTTTGATAGAATTTTGATCTTAAAATGACACCACACTTTATTTTGTTGTACAATATGCTTATTTTGTTGTAATTCTAAAAATTTGGTGTATTAAAGTGTTGTAAACCATGCTTAATTTCTTGTAAGTCTTAAAATTTTGGAGAGAGAGTCATTCATGCTTTATATATAGTATAGATACTAGTGAACACAATCCTTTTTATCACGCATGAATCTTTTGAAGGTATATATATGCAACAGGCATGGACAAGATATAACATAACATATACTGTTATTCTTTATCAACGCATATATCCAAGATTGAAACCGATTATGCTTTCTGCCAACATTGATTAACATTCAACAATGTTATGATATATCTAGATTGATATATGTGAAAGCATAAACCAAAACTCATAGTTTTCCTTATTCTGGAATCAAACAAGTTTTTCGAGAAAAATAAGACCCCAATATTTGGCTACCAACAAAATCCATACAGATCTTGTAACCACAAAAAAGGGTAGTCCATAATCCACACAAACAAAATTTAATAGTTTTTCATTGCAGATACAAAGAAAACTTAATAGTTTTTCATGAACCGTACAATCCACACCCTTCAATTAAATTCCTAGAAATCACCACATCATTGTGGTTTTTACTACAATGGAATTTTACAAAGGGTCGAGAAACAAAGAATTTTATTTAAAATTCACATCCACAAATAAATGGTATATACAAGAAAATATTTTCTGGAAATTGCTTCGCAGGAAAAACAAACCTTACGGTTACTACCAAAACTAATCATTGTTTTATTTACGATTCCGCGACTTCAAATCCAAACCAATAAACCCAGAAATCTTTGTTATTTCTGAGTCGTATATGCGACTTTGTGGATTTATATTTCTATTGTTTCTCATGTATTTCAGTGATAAAATAAATATATTGCCAAGCCCATGCCACATATTAATTGATGCGTAACGTTTTTGTGGGAAAATAACCGACTAACCACCAATAATATTAACGGCAATACTAATACATACAAATTATTCAAATGCGTACATGAGTATGCATAACATACTTATTTATATCATATCATCCCATCATGTATGGCATATAAACTGACACATCATATTAATATTGTTTTCATATGTATGTTTCATGAAAAGACTTATCATCCAAGTAAACAAACATTCAAGTTTACTACGTTTATCCATACGTTAATTATATCAACTTGTGTGTCATGCAATTTGACTTTAATGTGTTTACCTTAATACTCAGGCAACGCGCATACATGTAGCATCAAGGCTTAAAATAAAAATGAACATAAAATGCGTACTCAATACATTGGTTGTTTCACAACGTTTGTTCCACAATGTCAATCTCCCACCGCCTGACTGCCACATCTCTTCAAGTTGACATTCACTCCGAATACCATCCCCGTCAAACTTCATTACTTTCATCGAATTTGAGTGTCGTGTCTTTAACAGATTCTGGGATCTTTTCCACAGATTCAAAATTGATTATCAACAAATTATTGTATCAGATTGTTAGTAAATCGGGTCATGATAATCAAAGGTTGCCGGATAAATTCTTGAATCGTGTAAATGTTCACTTTCCTGATACAATATTTCGACCCTATTTGATGCCTTGAGTTACACGAAATTTGTATAGAGATAAGAAAAGAATTAACACTCAAATTCTAGGCACAAGAAAGAGCAAAACATGGAGAATTTGTATGTGTTGTTGATATGAATATATGTTCATACGAAAGACCAAATCATGTTTACATATATATAAATATATTGGTGGTTGTTGGAAAAGTTGTGTCTTTTGGTGAAAAATCACACCCTTTTAATAAATGGTTACAACTCTTCAATAACTTTCTGCAACAAACTTGTGACAGTTAAACTGTCACTAACTGCAGCCCATTGAAGACATATATCCATTAGCGACGACTAGTTTCTGTCACTATCACGAATAACCATATCTTTTGAACCATTGCAACACTATTGTGTCGAATAATTTCTGTCACTATAGGAAACATCCAAGGCTTTTACCCCTTGATATATATTCACAACCTTTACCATTATAGTACTTGAAATCAAGTTAATAGTTTATACAAGCGTGTACTCCACACCTCCGAACTCGTATTATAACTTAACTTGACATCCGTTTCGTCTCGGGTAAATCACTATTACACATAAAATAATTGATGACACTAAAATTACCAACAAAGAAGTGGTAGGCTCGATCAGAACTAACTTGTTCAGGTTTTTATTGATACATTTTATCCAACACTTATTGTGCCTAGAGTCTTTCAACGGGATCGATCAAGAACATGCGTGTGAATATTTGTACAACAACAACATCAATAATAATTTGTGTGTTCAAAAATTAGCATGTAGAGATTCATACCTTACCAACCGGAGGATAAAGAGAGTGCCAACGGGTTTAACTTAATTGTGTAACTGCTAATACATGTTGTTGTTTGAGCAAAATGATAGTTTAACAAAAAGTTGACAAAGCTTGGTTAAGTTCAACGAATTGAAAGATCATTATTGTAAGTTTGAGCTTACAAATTTTACATGCTCAGACTAAGATGGAATCGTGGCAAGTTTCGAGCCTTAGAATTAATTATTTTTTAACCAATTTATGCTATAAAGAATTATTTTATAGTGATTTAAGTTAAAATAAAATTGCGAGTGACTTTAGAAAAGGACTCAGATCGAATCATGGCAAGTTTCGAGCCTTATAATTCATTATTTTTAACCAAATAAAGCTAAAATGAATTCTTTTATAATGATCTTAAGGTAAAAAGAAAGTTTGAATACGTTTTTAGAGATTTAAAGCTAGAATCGTGACAAGTTTTGAGCCTTATAATTCATTATTTTTTTAACCAAATAAAGCTAAAATGAATTCTTTTATAATGAAAAAAGAAAGTTTGAATACGTTTTTATAGATTTTAAGATAAAAAGATAGTTTCGGAACACCTTAAACATTAAATAATTTTTATTTAAGTGGATTCCAAAACTTTCTTAAAGATTACAAACGTACTTGTCTACATATACCCACTTACATTTCAGTCACCAACTGATGTGGGAAATTTGCAAGATACGGATATATTAAACAAGTTCATAAGTTCCAAAACATTGTGATGTTGTAACTGTTGGTTTTATAGACAAAATAATAATAGTGTGTGTTAAGATCGAACTTGAGATCACGGGATTGCACACAATACGTATGAAGAGAAAATGTAATAATTATTTATAAAATGTTATAATTAATTATTAAACACAAAACAAATAATAATAATTAGTATTATTGATTAATGACTAATTATTTATTAAACGAAGATTAGGAAAGTAATTACTAGACAAAACATGAAAACAAGAGAAGGTTCCGGAATCCCCTAGGGGGTGCCAAAACCGATCGGCCCAAGGGGGTAATCCACCTCCATTGTGCCTTGAGCTCCAAGTTTTGTGTAGTATATAAGCAAACCCAAGATGTAGGTTTTTCTCATAACTTGTACACACACATCTTGGTGTTTTCTCCTCTCCTTTTCTCCTTGGTCGATCCATCAAACGAACCCCCTTAGGGATTCGATTTTCTTGTGTCAAAAATTGTTTTGTGTTTATTACTTGCAAATACTTTTCTTGAATTAGTACGTGTGTACAAGAACGTGAATCAAACACACTATTGTTTGATTCTTGGATTGAATTACAAAAAGGTAAGGGGTAATTCATATAATCCATATAAACCCTAATTAGGGTTCATTGGTTCCGGAAGATTGCATTGATTCTTGTTCGGGCTAGAATCACAAAGGTACGTTTACGATTTAAATAATTGATTAATTAATTACATGTTATTCGATCTATTATAATTGCTTCCGCTCATGCTCACTTTGATGTATTTGGTTTATTAATATGAATGTCATGATATAATAATTCCAACAGTGGCATCTAGAGCCGTTATAATGTGTAATTAATTATCGAAACGCATAAAAATTGGATCTTGATTCGTATAGTTACATGTTTTTTTTAGGGTTTATGTGTTAGATCCCTAACCCTAATTTTTTGGGTCGATTTTGACCTAAAGGGTTTTTAGGGTTTATGGTTTTAATTTTTTAATTTGATTAGAAACCCTAAGATGTCATGTAATTGTTATGCATTTTAGTAAACGATCTTTGTGCAATGTGTTAATTGTTAAGCTAAATCCATGAAAAAGTGCATATTTGCATGGATTTTTATTGAGTTGTAATTTAAATTGTTTAAATTGCTTATATATATTAATGGTTAAGTTATACTAAAACATGTAAATTTTAATAGATGTCGAATTGGGGAAGACTACAATATTAAGTAATCAATTATGTGTTATGTGGTATTTATTTAATTTTGGCTTACGCAATCGATTTATCGATGTATGTGGCTCTTTTTCCAAGAAAAAGAAAGCCTAATTGAATTAATACGTCATACACCTAGATTTGATTATTAATAGGACTTTTGAATAAGATTTGCATGTGACTACATGTTCTATACATATTTAATTGTTATGATTATGTATATGTGTTTATTTAGTTGTTTTATTTTTTATTGTTTATTACTTGTTTTTGTTTATTTATTGTGTTAGACATGTTTAATAAACGAAAAGGGTAATTTTTTGAATAGAAAAATAATACGAACTAAATAATGGCGAAATTGTTTTGGTTTTTAAGAGTTTAAAATTTCAAAGGATTGGTTGATTGATGTTTTTGTACGTAATGGTTAAATAGGCTCGACCGAAGTTTACACACTATAAGATGGGTATAAGGATGGCAACGCATTAAATTGTGGCCTTAGATAGACAACATTCTGTCTTAACGCTCATTTGTGTGTAAATTAGACTTACCGAACAACCATTACATGTACATTGTCATCTTAAGGGTGAATAATCCACAATTCCACAATGATTATCCGAAACACTAAGCTTTCGGGCTTATGTAAAAGTACGATATAGTGGACGATAATTGATGGTTATTCTTTAATTGGTGAACCCGATACCTCAATCAAAACTTTGTTATTTTACTCTTAGCAAATTGGTAATAAAAATGTTTTGTAAAACCAATGTTATGAAGTTGTATGCATGCTTCTTCATACATTATTTTGATCACATCAAAATAGTTATACCCTTATAAAATCAAGTTGAATGCCATCTAATTAAGAACACTTGAAGTTGTAATTTACGTCAAGTGAGACTTGGCGAGATTACAATGGAAAGGTAAATTTCATAAATTCATTGCTAGCAGATCAACTGATGTGATGGATTTGTGAGTTTGCAGTTTTTAAGTTAGACGACTTAAATTGAGTAGGAAGTGAGACTTGGACTCAAGGCATTAAGATGGGGACTAAACATGCTTACAATACAAATGTTTTGTGATTGTAAATCCCATAAATCTAGGAATTGGACAAATGTTATGCCAATTACTTGTACGACAAGTTACCTCATATTGTACTTTCATTACTAGCAGATCAACTGATGTGATGAAACAATGTTTATGGAGGATCCTAGTTTTTCAAGATTATTCTATGGATATTTATTTTCCTTGGGTATTTTAATTTTCTTGAAAAATTGTATTATCAAAAATACTAATGTTTTGAACTTTCTTTATCTGTAGAAATGGCTCAAACTGATAACACCAACTTTCGTTCTGTGTTCAAAACTTATTTTGAACGAGAAAAATTGACTGGCTCAGAGAATTCCAATGATTGGTATCGTTCACTAAGGATTGTCCAGCGAGTGACTGGTCAACTTGAAATCTTGAAAACGCCTTGTCCTGAAGAACCTGTAGGCACGGCAGCTACTGATGCTGCTAAGGCCAAATGGAATCTTGATTGCAAGGAACATATTGATGTGGCCGCAATGATGTTAGGGGCTATGTCCACACCTCTTCAAAGGCAGTTTGAGGAGTATTTCCCCATGAACATGATTGATGAACTCAAGAAACTCTATGAGAAACCATCAAATGTAGAGATTTACGATTTGATGGAGGCTCTACATGGTTGTGAGCAGGGTGATGGTGAACCTGTGAGTGCTCATGTGTTGAAGATGAAAAGTTTCATGGATCAACTACAAACACTTAAGAAACCCTATGACAATGATATGGCTGTGAACTTAATCAATAGATCCCTTAACAAGGATTTTAATGGTTTTGTGAGGAACTTCAATATGCATTGCGTGGGGAAGACAGTAAGTGAATTGCACGCACTGCTCATTGATTATGAGAAAGGGTTGACACCAAAGGCTCCTACGCCCCAAGTTCTTGCTATACAAGGGGGTAGAATTAACAAGCCAAATGCGAACAAGAAGAAGGGTAAAGGAAAGAAGAAAGCTGATAAGAATAAGCAGGTTATGGCTTATCAACCATCTCAACCTAAGAAGAACCCTCCTGTCAAGAATAATCCAAAGAATGATCAAGGATGCCATTACTGCAAGGTGATGGGCCATTGGAAGAGGAATTGTCCTCTTTATCTCGATGACTTGCGAAACAATAAGGTTAAGAAGACTGGGCACATGGGCGCCAGCACTTCAGGTAACTTATTTGTCATTGAATTATTTACTTTATCTCGTAAATTAAATTCCTGAGTATATGATACTGGATGTGGTATTAATATTTGTAATACACTTCAGGGGTTTAGAGAGGAAAGGAGACTAGCTTATGGGGAGCAATTTCTGCATGTGGGAAATGGAGCACAAGCAGCAGTTGAAGCCATAGGAATGTTTGATTTAGTTTTACCTTCGGGTTTAGTACTTTGTTTAAACAATTGTCATTATGCACCTTCTATAATTAGAGGTGTTGTTTCCTTTTCATGTTTGTTGGATCTTGGTTTTTCTCATACTATTGATGGCAATAAAATTTCTGTTTCTTTAAATGATGTATTTTATTTTAATGCTGTTGCTGTGAATGGTGTGTTTGAAATTGATATGAATAATTGTGTGACTTCCAACAATAATAATAATTCGATGTACAACATAAGTAAGAGAATGAAGTATGACTTGAATTCATCTTACCTTTGGCACTGTAGACTTGCCCATATAGGCAAGACTCGCATGCAAAAGCTGCAACGTGAAGGGCTTTTGAATAATATCAATGATGAGTCATTTGATAAATGCGAATCTTGTATTTCTGGGAAGATGACGAAGAAACCTTTCCATAATAATATGGAAAGAGCTTCAGATCTACTTGGTTTGATATACACGGATGTATGTGGACCACTTAGACATGTGTCAAGGAGAGGTGCTGTCTACTTCTTAACTTTTACGGATGATTTCAGTCGTTATGGTTATGTTTATTTACTTAAACATAAACATGAGGTGTTTGAAACATTTAAAGTTTTCAAAGCAGAAGTAGAATTGCAATTGGGAAAGAAGATTAAAGCTCTTCGTTCTGATCAAGGTGGTGAATATCTTAGTCAAGATTTTAAAGATTTCTTAACTGGGAATGGAATTGTCCAGAATCTCACATCTCCATATACTCCACAACAAAATGGTGTATTTGAGAGAAGGAATCGTACATTGTTGGACATGGTTCGATCAATGTATAATCTTACTAACCTTCATTTGTTTTTTTGGGATTATGCTCTTGAAACAGCTGTTCGTATTTTGAATATGGTTCCCACCAAGAAGGTTGATAAGACACCATATGAGATATGGACTGGAAAAGCTCCGAATTTGTCTTATTTAAAGGTCTGGGGTTGTGAGGCGTATGTTAAACGTGACTCACAAGATAAACTCCAACAAAGATCTGTCAAATGCATTTTTGTAGGATACCCTAAGGAAACTATGGGTTATTACTTTTACAACCCACCTGAGAACAAAGTGTTTGTTGCAAGATATGGTGATTTTCTTGAAAGTGAATTTGTGGTTCAAGAAATCAGTGGGAGAGTATATGATCTAGAAGATGATCTAAATAATGCATTACCTTCAGAAAACACTAGCACACTTCCTATAGAACCGGAAAGTCTAGGTCCTCCACCGGAAGTTGAAGTAATTCCCATTCGCAGATCTTCAAGATCTGTGAAAGCTCCTGACCGTCTATGTCTTAATGTAGAGGTTGATGAGCATACACTAGGGGATCTTAATGAACCTACTAGTTATAGAGCTGCCATTAATAGCCCTCAAAAAGCTAAATGGAAAGCTGCTATGGATGGGGAAATACAATCCATGCATGATAATGAAGTCTGGGAAGAAGTTGACTTACCTCCTGGTGCCAAGGTAGTTGGGAGTAAGTAGCTTTACAAAATCAAGACTGACATGAATGGATATGCACACATTTATAAGGATCGTCTAGTTGCTAAAGGTTTTACTCAAACTTTTGGAATTGATTACGAGGAGACGTTTCTCCTGTAGCAGACATAAGAGCTATAAGAATTCTCATAGCTATAGCAGCGTACTATGATTATGAGACTTGGCAAATGGATGTGAAAACCGCTTTCTTAAATGGTCATCTAGATGAAGACATCTATATGGCACAACCAGAAGGGTTTGAAAATCCAGATTTTCCAAATCGTGTTTGCAAGCTTAAGAGATCCATTTATGGATTAAAGCAAGCATCACGACAATGGAACAAGAGGTTTGATGCTGAAATTAAAAAGTTTGGATTCACTCAAAATCTTGATGAGCCATGTGTGTATCACAAAGCTAGTGGGAGTGATAATGTAACTTTCCTAATTCTATATGTTGATGACATATTGATAATGGGAAAAGACATTCCAAGTTTGTAAAAGGTTAAGGCATATCTTGGAAAGTGCTTTTCTATGAAAGATTTAGGAGAAGCTGCATACATTCTGGGAATCAAAATCTATAGATATAGATCAAGGCGGTTAATTGGATTAAGTCAAAGTGCTTACATTGACAAAATATTGAAGAGATTCAATATGCAAAATTCCAAGAAAGGATATTTGCCGATGGAAGTAAAACATGGCTTATGTAATGAGTTTTGTGCTTCAACACCTGCTGAGGTGGCTCGCATGAGTAAAGTTCCTTATGCTTCTGCTGTAGGATCTATTATGTATGCGGTTAAGTGCACAAGGCCAGATGTGGCGTCTGCTCAAAATATTACCAGTCAATTTCAACAGAATCCAGGTAATAAACATTGGATTGCTGTTAAGCATATTCTTAAGTATTTGAGGAATACAAAAGATATGTTTTTGGTATATGGTGGAAATCCAGCTGCAGAACTTTGTGTTACAGGTTTCTGCGATGCATCCTTTCAAAGTAATAAAGATGATTCGAAGTCTCAGACGGGTTATGTCTTTGTTATCAATGGAGGAGCTGTAGACTGGAGGAGCAAGAAGCAGAGTACAATTGCGATGTCTGCAACAGAAGCTGAATACATTGCTGCTTCAGAAGCTGCTATGGAGGCTGTTTGGATTAGGAAATTCGATTATGGGCTTGGTGTTATGCCTTCAATTGAATTACCTATTAATATGTATTGTGACAATTCTGCTGCAATCATATTTGCCAATGAACCTGGAGTCATGAGAGGCACCAGACATTTTCTACGGAAGTATCACTTTGTTCGTGAAAAGGTTGACGAAGGTGAAATAAATCTGCTGAAAGTTCACACAGATGAAAACTTAGCTGATCCGTTCACTAAGGCTTTGGCGAAAGAGAAGCTTAATGAATTAGCCAATGGAATTGGACTTAAATTAGCTAGTAGTTTCATGCATAACTGTGATTAGTATTTGGATAAAGGATATTGTAAACAATTATTATTTTAATGAAATAAAGTATGTTGGTATGTTTATTTCTATTGTTAATTATTGTTGTCCTATTTTTGCATGTTTAAATCCATTAATAAGAGTTATTCTAAATTGTCCGTTGTCAGTTAATAATATGGGAATATTATTAAATTAAGACAAATCTGAAGTTGATATAATATACTTAAGTATATTGATGCGTAGACATGTCATTTCAGACGATATTCGATGATACTGAATATAGGACTTATCCCAACTATATGATATTACTTTATGGATCTTGTCATTAAGTAAATCATAAGAAGTTATCCTTAGACTTGAGATACATGATAACGGTCATGAATGTAGTACATTTTTGTGGAACAACTTAACGCTATACGTAACTGGTAGTCATAAGGGTTGTTTTCGGAAGTGTTACAAAGTTTGTGTGTTTTGCTTGTAATCAATAAAGAATTTGTTCCTTCAAATTAATTTTTGGAGTTTAATACTGCTGGGCACCTCGTAGGGTTGTCAAGGTGTTTGCGTGGCCACGCCCAAGGTCTTTCTTGAAAGGTTCAAAAGATTTGGTAATCTTGTCAATTTCTAAAAACGAGAAACAGAATGGTTAATTAAGGAATGACCTAGATCCATATACTTATTTAACACGGTATTAGAAACAAAGGGATAATAATAATGAGAAATCATTAAAAGGTTTTCCAGGAGCCTTACTCAAGTTGTACTAGAGGCATCGGCGTGTTGCAAGACGCTAACCGATGTGATCACACTATTATGATATGTCTAAGTGGGAGTTGTTGGTTTTATAGACAAAATAATAATAGTGTGTGTTAGGATCGAACTTGAGATCACGGGATTGCACACAATACGTATGAAGAGAAAATGTAATAATTATTTATAAAATGTTATAATTAATTATTAAACACAAAACAAATAATAATAATTAGTATTATTGATTAATGACTAATTATTTATTAAACGAAGATTAGGAAAGTAATTACTAGACAAAACATGAAAACAAGAGAAGGTTCCGGAATCCCCTAGGGGGTGCCAAAACCGATCGGCCCAAGGGGGTAATCCACCTCCATTGTGCCTTGAGCTCCAAGTTTTGTGTAGTATATAAGGAAACCCAAAATGTAGGTTTTTCTCATAACTTGTACACACACATCTTGGTGTTTTCTCCTCTCCTTTTCTCCTTGGTCGATCCATCAAACGAACCCCCTTAGGGATTTGATTTTCTTGTGTCAAAAATTGTTTTGTGTTTATTACTTGCAAATACTTTTCTTGAATTAGTACGTGTGTACAAGAACGTGAATCAAACACACTATTGTTTGATTCTTGGATTGAATTACAAAAAGGTAAGGGGTAATTCATATAATCCTTATAAACCCTAATTAGGGTTCATTGGTTCCGGAAGATTGCATTGATTCTTGTTCGGGCTAGAATCACAAAGGTACGTTTACGATTTAAATAATTGATTAATTAATTACATGTTATTCGATCTATTATAATTGCTTCCGCTCATGCTCACTTTGATGTATTTGGTTTATTAATATGAATGTCATGATATAATAATTCCAACAGTAACAGCAAAGTAATTGGTAGAATTATGAAGGAGATGATGATCTTAGAAGCCATTAGAGAAAGATTAAGATGATTGTGAAGTAGATTTCGAAGGGTTAAGCAATGATGGAACTATGGGGTAGATTACGAAGGGTTAAGCAATGATGGAACTAGGGGTTGTCCCGCAGTTTCACGAGACCTGTTATGTTGGTAGAAGACAAGACCCCAACTCGTCATACTCGAAACAAAATTCAGCTCACGCCCACGAGACCCCAACTCGTCATACTTGAAGTAATGTTCTATAGACCCAACACGGGCGTGGGTAGAAGACCAGTGTCGGGTCTTTAGAACGTAAACCTATAAAACATGAATTCGATGAAGCAAACATGGAGTCTGCCTATATTCGGTTCAGACACAGCTTATTTCTACGTGTTTCATAAGATTACACATTGCTATTGTTCTGTATGCTCTTTTCTGTACATTTTTACAATAGATGGACCTAGCTACTAATTCGTTTCTCCTTCTTGTTATGTCAAATTTCCGTCGATATATTCTTATACAAATTATGTATCCGCATAATCAAATCACGCACTTGTGCATATTGATTATGATAACTTTGTACCTGTCTAGAGACCATTGAATCTTACCTATATATTATCCAAGCGAGAATTCTACCAAAACAAATGAAGGTCTGACAAAGAACAATCTTAAAGCTAGAAAAAATTAAACCGCATGTCAACATCAGCTAAATGCTCGTCTTTACACCAAAAACATCAGTCACAGTTTCACATTTTCAGCATTTTACTTAATAGATGACGGATCAAACCAAGTTAAAAGTTAGGAATGATCTTCTTTACCTGGTCGAAAAAGTAGTCAGCTTTGTAAATGCTTCAATGTGTTTTAGATCATGTACTTCTAAATCCTGCTTTCCGTAGCTTTTTCTTTGACTTTAGATCAACAACGACCACAGATATGTTGTCAGAACTTTGCCTTCCCATGGCTATTTCAGTCAGGCTATCGGCAAGGGTTTGTGCAGCTGATGGTTCATCGTTAGTGGCTGCAGACCGGCGTTTCCTGCGTAAAATCCGGCGAGCCACCTCACCGACCTCATTGTTTGTCATGACATCCCAAAGTCCATCACTTGCTAATATTAAGCACTCGTCCTCGTCGGTTCTTGTTGTGAAAGTTATTTCGGGCACCGGGATGATCCATGGTCTTAAGTAACGGTCACCTGAAGTACACAAGAGATTGGTTAATTAGAGATGAAAAAACGGGTCAAGACAGGTTTGTGTCAAAATGGTTTGGTCCAGGTTAGGTTAGCCCGCATTGAAGTACCATGTCTAGATATTATCCATATCGTATTTTTACCCTGACAAAAACGGACCCCTATTTAATTTTTATTAGCGAGGATTATTTCCAATGAGTAAAGTTACAAAATCGATCTAGATGATATGGAAACATCTTAAAGTAAGGTGTATGTAAGGCGTCACCCAGCCCAACCCTTTTCGACACGCATTAAATTTGTTGACTATTTGACTTAATCCCCTCTAACCAGTTTCCCAACCCGGCCACTTCAGCACATATAAATACATAGAATAGCTAGAGACAACGCACCCTCTCAAGAGGCCATATTCACATTCTATAGAAAAGTGATGTACGAGATACCTATAGCTCTGGACATAGCAAGGACTCCTAATACTCTTGCTCCGTGCCAGTATATGACTTTGCCGTCCTGTTTTTCAATTCTCAATAGTTCATCTTCTCTATCAGGCTACAAAAGCAGCAACATAGCAGATGTCATGCAACCTTAGTTTGGAAAGATTGATACATATGTAAAGGTTTCTGTCAATATAAATGATATTAGTGATCGCCAAATCAGTCTTGCTAAAGGTCGCAAAATGAGCGCCAAGATAATGGGTCAAAACTGGTAATTCTGGGTGCCTGGCTTGACCCAAGATACTTTTTCCTAACAGCACAAGTGATCTAGGAGGTTTTAATGCATTTACACAATTTTCAACCCGTTTACCCTTATTTTTAACATTATGTGGTGCGGTGTGTCTAACTGACTTAAGAGCAACATGAATTAACACAATTGGTCGTAGAATGTTGAGACCTTCTGATCAACTGTCAAAGGAATAGTTTCCGTTCCACGGCACAACACTGCTCGCGAGTCACCACAGTTGGATACGATGATTTGGCAGCCAGATAAGACAGCCACAATGGCAGTTGATCCTACTATTTCTGGTGCTGCTGCCTCTGTGAGCACTTCATTATCAGCCCTCTCGAAGCTGCTCGACAACACTGCTTCCCACTTTTGCTTCCATTTAAAGCCATCAACCGCTTCTTGATCCCACTCTTCAGCTATTACTTCATGCATTCGCTCCGCGCAAAAGTTTGCCACCTTTATTAATACACCATCAGTCAAGTTATAAAAACACTTTCTCAGTATGCAAAGTAATAACAATGTGAAAGATGTAAAAGTACCGAATCCTTAAGTTCTTTAAAGCTTCAAGAAGAGACAATAAATACTATTTGAAGATCATGAAACATTTCAATCCTTCATTTTCAATTTTGTGGATCACATCTTTGCATTAGTAATTGGGACACACTTAATGGCTCATATTAAATACACATCAAATGGTAAAGCTTACATGTGAAACGTATTTTCAAGAACTATTTGATAAATTAAAACCAATATCTTCCGATTAAAGTACAAGCGTTAGGTTTCAAACAACATTTAATAAATTCACAAAGTTCTGTTGAAAGCGGGGTGGAGTAGTTTTTATGATATAAAAGGTATCAAATAGACGTCACATAAACCAGAAAACGGTCCAACCAAAAATCAATTAAGAATGTACGTAGGGTTGGCATGGATAGGATGTAATCTTTATTGTAACATTTGGTTGCGGTATCACAACACACCACTGCTAGCAGCTGATGTAATATTCAGTCATATTGATGTAGGTTGGGGTTGGAACCATAAACGCGTAAAACCTTACCATGATTAGTTGTTTTAAAGGTTGTGAAATTCTTTTATTCTGAATTTATATCTAAACATCTTATCTTTAAGGGCATGTTTTAGCTTCTCGATCAGTGGCAATAACAAAGATATAGTAACTTTTTTATGGTTGCAATCGGCAAATTTTTGTAGAGGAAAGTTTTTGTCTGATAGGAGAATATATATGGAAATGTATTTAGACCTCATAAATTAATTCAGTTAAAGATGGCATAGAAATAAAAGTTGCATAACCAAAAAAATGAGAGCATTCCTCATGGAAATGGTCTAAAAATAACAACATTTCATATAGTACAAGAAGTCGGTTTAGGCCAAATGCCCATTTTCTTTACATTAGTCTCAAAGAGAATAATGAGTCGTCAATTGTTTTCAAACCAATGTGAAACTTCCACCCGCGGTTTAACTTTTCTACGTTCTTTATAAATCCTCTTTCTTGGCATTGGTCTTTAAACAAACGGTATAAATTTTCATGTGTCCTCTTACAATTATTTCCTCATGATACAAATCACATACATCAAATGAAGATATATTTCTAGATTGAGCATGAAATGTACACGTTTTCGTAAAAAAGTTATATATATAGATACATGCTAACAGTAGTGAACTCGGAATAAAAGTCACGAGGTGGATTTTATTAATACTAGTGAAGACTCGTAACACAAATACTTAGAACCAGACGCATTTCGAAAAAAACGGATATATTTTGAAATATATTGACACTAAGAAAAGTTAGGGAACGGAGGGGTAAAAGGTGGTTATGGGGTACGCATAACAACACCCATCTTAGACTCACCGTAATGCATCGGTCGTCCTTGTGGTCGACCTCCAAATGGAACATGTCCGACCCATTACGCTCCTGCATGTCAACGTGTCACATGCCCAAAAAAGAGAGATGGTCTTATTTTAGACCGAGTCGTGTGGAAGAAAAAACACCCCCAACGTCAAATTTTTTGACCATTAGTCATTACGTAAAAAAGTATATGTTCTTTAACAATTTAAATAACTTACCCTATAAATACCCCATTACTTCTCCATTTTTATACAGATCAGAGGTTCCATTTGTGACTTACGATGTAACTTATAAATGAGGATACTATCTTACTGACGGGATATATCCGGAATGGTCTGTTGTTGTTAAGTCTATTTCACTGCCAGGCTCGAATGATACGAAGCTAATGAGGTACAAGCAAGCACATAAAGCAACAAGAAAAAATGTGAAACGAACGTTTGGCATACTCAAGAAAATATGGGCTATAATAAAAACTCCAGCATAGCCGATGTTGCTAAAGAAAATAACGGATATGCATCATATTACGTAATATGATTTTAAAATACAAAAGGCTAGCAATCGCTCCCGGCTTTTTTCATGAGGAGCAACATCGTGATTATGATCCCGTATGAACGCATGAAGAAACGTTACAAGTTATTAGACATATGCACAACGAAACAACTCATCTAACCTTTAATCTGATTTAGTAGAACGCATTTGACATGAACAAAATGAAGACTAATTTGTAGTTTAAGTTTTTTTTTTTTAATTTTTATTGTGATTTTTTTCATTTAATTTGAATTATTAATGTAATAGTTTTAATTATTATTGAAAATTTAATTTTATTGTTTAAAAAAATATAAATAAAAAAATGGTGTTCTCTTTCATTCTATTACAGCTTGTGCCTTAGATTTTGGGCATGATTGGTAGGAGGTTATGGGGGTGAGAAATGAGAAAGATAATGAAAAAATGTGCCTAATAGTGTATAATGCAATAACACATTATCCTATAGTGGGTAATGTACAATTACCCAATAAATTGGTGGAATGCTTTTCTTTACCTTTACTTTTCCCTTTTCCCACAATTATCATTCACTTTCCCTTTCCTTTTTTTTCCCGAGTTTGAACCAAGCACACGCTCGTATTTTTTAAAATAATACTTTAAATTATTAAAGTAGTACAAAAGTAAAGTAAAATAGTACGAGTAGTACTGACAGCATTTATTTAATCAAGTACATTAATTATTTTTGTTACAGGAACACCAAACACGTGTGCCAGAAACAAAGTAGAAGAATAAATGTTATCGATATAGGCCACTACAGAACATGCAACGTGTCCTGGCATGTCAAAATCAGCAACTTTGTAAAGTTAAAAATCTACATATCTGGCCAACTTTATTTGTTACTCTTCCTCTTCCAAAACTTTTTTACATAAACCATAATACAGTAGTATTTTTCTAACACAAAAATGTATACTTTTTGCAGATTTTTGTATCTTTTTCTATGGGTCTCTGTCATTTTTTAAATAAAAAACTGTTTTTTCTCTGTATTTTTTGTGGGTCCATCATTACTTTTTGTTTGCTTAACTTATGCTCCAGGACACAAGTTAAAAAACCCCACCATAATATACTGTTTTTTAAAAAAATTAAATATCTCTAAGTCCCAAAACATATATGATGCTATTAATAAGAAATTTACATAAAATAACACTATGTAATAAAGTTTTGTTAGTATTATTTACAAAAGAGTACGTTTATATATTGGCTTTTTAAATACTTATTGTATGACATAATGTCAGTTTTTTAATTTTTTTCTTGTAGTACGGTTGGTGTAACCAGCTCATGTTTTTCAAATGAACTTTAATATCATGAAATATGGTTGGTACCATTAATATCAAAATAAAATGCTGCTTAAATCTACGTTCATCAATTCAAAATCCAACTATACATATAATTACATGTGATCTAACTTACGTAAACTATTTTTTTATTTTCACACACCAATATACAAGGAGATAAAACACTATATAAACACAATAAAAATAACAAAAGTTATAAAAGCAGATAAAGCAGTATGTAAACATGGTACAAATAACAAACTAATAAAACTTGTTTTTTGTCGTGTCACCGAATAAGTATGAAAATGCCGCTTAAATCAATGTTCATCAATTCAAAATCCAACTATACACATAATTAACATGTGATCTAACATGGGTATAATATTTTTTTGATTTTTACACACCAGTATTAAAGCACATAAAAAACAACAATAACATACTCTGATCATCAAAACGCAGGTGAAATGTAGACAGATATTACCCTTACGGTATAATAAAGCTAAAAATAAGTAGACTAATTCCAGAAAGACCTCCGGCAAGTGTATGCATGCAGATATATATACTCAGATAAAGCAGTATGTAAATACAGTACAAATAACAAAAGTTATATATATAAAAGCTTACTTGTGAACCACCATGACCATCATAAACACCAAAGAAATGCACCGGAGCCACCTCACCACCACCATCACTAACACAACCACCGACGTGATCACACGTCCGAGACATAAACCCCGGCACCACCGCCACCGCATCCTCCATCTCCTTCCGACGTCCGATCACCGACGTAAACCCCCACTCCACCACCTTACTCCTCCCTACACATTTGCTCCTCAACCGCCCTCCTCCGTCGTCTATCTCCCCGGAGGAGGTGGTGCTTATCGAGATGTTGCCCGAGGAGTCGCTGAATAGTGATGACACTGTTGAGCTCATTGATGAGAGTTCTCCTTCTTCAGAATCCGTAGCCATTGGTGTTTTAATACTGGTGAATTTTGAGGCCTGTGCAGTCGCAAACCTATTTATAGCCTTGTTCTGTGTTTTAATAATAACACAGAAGTGAGTCTCTTCTGTGTTATAATAAAACACAGAAGTACATTAAAAATAATATAAAATAATATTAAAATTATCTTGTAACTACTATAGATTTTGAGGCTCTGAGCGACAGCACAGCTTAACGGCCATACATGAGAGTTTTGTGTTTTGAGAACACAAAGGAGGAATGTGAAATGTATGTGTGTTTTTTTTCTTTTTCTAATGAGTGATTATCATGTGAGAAAAGTATGTGATATGATAATGACACGTAAATATGAGATGTAATGGGATGACACACGCAATTGTTACCCATACAGATTTAAACACACACATTGATTGAATGTTGAGTATTTAAAACTTAATTATAAGTAGTTGCAAATATTACCCCTCTTGTTTAATATTTGTGTGGATTTAACCCACTAATTGCAAAGTAGAAAAGATTTGGGTTTGCAAAGTATGATTAGTTAGGGTATATGAGTCGGGTTTGTTAATTGAGTGGTATATAATGGATTTCGTTAACGTATACAACACTGTTTATCAATGAAGTTATACAGAGAAAAATTATTAACTATAGGAATGTATAACATGTGTTGCAAACTGGATATTTATTGTTTCGGTAGATTCTACACGTGGGTTGCGTATATAAATTTCTAACGGATACCTATTGTTTGTATATTTGGAAGTATAAACCAATAACGCAAGAAACCACATTTATTGAAATGATCTTGTTGTTGCCCGTTCATTTTATACATCGTACAATTGATTTTGTCATATAGTAGGACGTAAGGTCCACATACATTTTCAAGTACTGTTATTTATCGTTACAATGTCGACTTTAGTTAGTTATCAACAATTATGATTTGGTTTGAAATGAATGCCACATTTTGATTTTGTTCGTTTTTTAATTAAAATACTTAAATCAATTCTCGTAGAATCAGTAAAGTTGACTTTAACACCATGTCGTCATATATATCTTAACTTCGCAAGGTTGTCCGATAAAGTTACTCATTATAAGCATCACTACACTAGTAAATACTGAACAAAAAACCCTTGTATCTTCTGTAACACAAGGTAATTCATCAAAACTCATATAAGGTGAAAAAACTACTAATGACACTGTTAAACAACAACAACAATACTCGATCTCTTTAAAGCAGGATATGAGAAGGTAGAATATAGAAATGAATATGCTTAAAAAAAAAAAAAAAAAAAAAAAAAAAAAAGTTTTAGACAAAACCTTAAGGGGTCGTTTGTTTTGTAGCTAGGAATCACAATAAGTATCGGATTCGATATGAGGTTGAATGACAATGGATATAAAAAAACAATTGTGGCATTCGTCCAGTTGGTGGGGCTTCATTCTTGAGTCAATAGACTCGGGTTCGAATCTCATCCTTGGCACTTTGCTCTGAGATAGATACTCACCTCCGCAAAACTTATGGGCTCACTAGAGAGACTTTGTGGATAAGAGCTCAAGAGTTCGAGAGTCTCGGCTCACTCCAATTGGTGCCCCCACTAAGCCAGGAGAGTTGCCCGGAGCTATTCCTTGTAGGATGGACAATTGCTGATGTCAAAAGACATCTGGGGTCAGTCCCCTCTAATCTACACTTTTTGTGGACAATTGATATAGAAAAGTGTATGGTTACGACTTACGATTGTTGATGTTTGGATAACAAAATATGGTATAAAAAGATGTATAAATATTTGAATTTTGTTGTGAAAAAAATATGGACTCATGAAACGGATTTTATAGACACCAATTTGATAAATAATGAGTCTATTGCTATGATATACTCATTTCATTTATGGACCCACTAAACAAACTTTTTTAAGCACCGTAAAACCTATAACTCAATTCTCATATACTCATACTAAACGCACCTAAGTTTATTGAAAATTTGATATGTTAAGCTCTCCTTTACTATATTTACCATCTTCGGGTGCATCTTTATAATTTAACCAACAAAAGGGGCCTTTTCAATAATTTAACATATTATCAAGGACAATATTTATTTTCTCAATGTGCTGTTGCTCTTCTACACAAGACACGTGTCATTCTATCGTGAAAACAACTGTATACTACAAAAGTACTAATGACATTTCGCCACGTATTGTTTTGGGTTGTGTAATCTGTGTACAGCCCTACAGTAAAGTACATGCACCCCACCAATACATGTCATGGCTTCAGGCTTTTGATGTGTAATCAAACACGTAATCCTTTGTGATAACAAGATGTTGACTCCTTTGCAAATTTTTCGGTGTTAAAAATATTAGGGTGCGTTTGGTACCTACCCGGTTTTTTTATGATTTGTAGATTACATATTTGTACACAATGTTTGTTTTGCATTTTTTGGTTTATGAATTTGGTATGGTTACCCGTGGCCTCATACTTTATAAAGACTCACTAGTTAGCTAAGTTTTCTCTATCCTAATCTAATAATTGAGCCCCACTTTTATTTTGTGAGTGTATCTCTCTTCAGAGGCGTTTTATTTTCAATACCCAAAAACTCTCACATACCAATGGACCAATCAGAAGCCTCTATTTAAAAAAACAGTTTTTAATAATAAAAAACACGGAGGGACCAAAATTGCCAATTCCCCAAACTTATCCCCATCTACCTACCCCTGACCCGTCACTTTTCACACAATTCAAACACACACATTTCCATTTTCTCTCTCTAACCGCAATTACTAACTGCCACAAAAACTCAAAATTAACCGTTAAAATCATCGATAAAACACAAAAATGGAAGAATCATCGAGTGAACAAGCAGATAAAGGAAAAAAAACCGGTTCAAAATGAACCTAATGAGTCTCGAGATGAAGGTACGATGTTTCCGACTAATTATTTACTAGTTTTATTAGTATCTCTAGTGATTTTGTACTTATTTATGAATATTATTGATACTTATGAATATTTTTGTGAATTTTATGTTGATTTTTGATGTGGTACTGTGATGCATGTGATGAATATGAACTTATTTGACTTTTATAAAATACTATTTAATTAGATCTTACAGTTTTTTATGAATTTGTAGAGAGATTGTTATAATAATGTGTTGAATATAGTGATTTTCTTCAGTTTTTTGTTGAATATCACTTGTGATACAACATATGTGATGATGATGTAGTGGCTTACTTCAAAATATAGTAATATATCATCAGTGATAAAACAGTTGTAGTTGCTTTGTTCAATTTTTGGTAGTATAACATATTTTAAAAAATTTTGGTAGTATATCACCAGTGATAAAACAGTTGTAGTTGATAACAAAAGTTGTAGTGGTTTTATTCATATTTTAGCAGCAGAAAATATGTCCTGATGATGAATAGATGTAGATACTTACATAAGTTAATGATAGTATATCACCAGTGATAAAACAGTTGTAATGGCTTACATAAGTTTTTGGTAGAATAAAATCTGTGATGAAAAATATTTGAATGTAGTTTTATTCAGAATTTGTAGTATATCACCTGTGATAATCATAACTTGTACTGATAACTAGTATATATGATGAGAAACTAAATTTGTGCTTTTTGAAAAAAATGTAGAGAATGAAATCTTTGGAGAACTGTCCGCGATACAAGCTTTAAACGGTTAGTTTATCTTAATAAAGCTTTACAAAAAAAAATGCATACATTGTATTAAATATCTAAAAAAAAATGCAGTTCTGAAGACAAGTGACTTTTTGCAATTATCACCAGAGATTGAAAAAAGTAAAGGTATATTGTAAGATATAAGTTTGCATACTTTTAGAAGAATCAACTGTGATAAAAACCTGAATGTATGTGTTGTACTTTATTTTGACATTTATCTCTGTATATCACCTGTGATACATACACATTTGGCAAAATGTGTGTATAATTGCAGTAGAATGTCATAAATAATATGACGCAGACACATTCAGAGTTTATATATCACATTTATCGTATTCAAAAAACTTATTTGGAATTTGTTTTATGCAGGTATAACAAAGAAACAAACCCCTAAAAAGAAAATTCGAATCACCATAAAAAAAAGACATGGAAACAACTGAAACAACAACAACATCACAACAATTAGCACCAACCACATCAACAACCACGTCATCACCAATGACAAGGTCAACGGCAAGAAAATCAACAAGCACACCAACAAAAACAAAACCAAAGCCAGCAATACTCGTTACACCAATAAGTCAAAGGTCACCTGCAAAAACACCAACACCTGAAACAACACCAACACAAACACCACCAACAAATAAAGGTTCAACTCAGTTATCACCAATGATATCACCAGTGATGTTACCAACACCTGAAGGAATACCTAACATATCACCAGTGATACAACAAACATCAACAGCAATTGTTGTTGCAAATATGGGAGATGAAGAAGAAGAGACAGAGACTTCAAAAAACAAGAAAAAAGGGTCAGTGCACAAGGTTGAAAAGACTGTAACACCCCGAAAAATGGACTGAAACAGCGGAAGTCTAATCGGGGTATTACTTCATAGAAACATAGCCATAATCATAGAGAACGACATAAAAGTGTCGTTTTGAGAAAATTCGTTATCATTCATCAAACATAAAATCAGAGTTACCATAACGGTTTAATGAGTTTAGAAATACATAAGGAAAATGTTTTGAATCAAAATGAATGATAACAATTTTAAGTGAACCCCAAGGGTGCCCTGCTCCACTCCGTGCCATAGATGCAAGTTAATTACCTGAGATAAAACATGCTAAAAGAGTCAACACAAAGGTTGAGTGAATCCACAGTGTTTAAGTTATTATAGTTGAACACAAGTCAAATCGTTATGGAAACAGTAACATCGTAATGTAAGATATTGCACTAAGCCTCATGACACGCAAACCTTAACGTCGTTATGCAGCCATAAGAAATATAAAGTAACTTATGGGATAGAAGCCTACATATAATAGTATGATGTAGGTGATAGGGCCCTCGGGTAATAGGAGTTTGCCAATTTCCTAGTAGTTCTCAAATAAAGTGCATTTGACTATCAATCCGGCTAGCACGAAAGCTATCTATCCGGCTAGCACAAATGGGCTGTCAATTTCCAATAGATCTATTCACTATATTCGCGTTCACTCGCAAGTGATTAATGGGTCATGATATGAGGGACTTTTGGCAGAAACAGTAACTCAGGCAATATCAATCAGGATAGCATACAGAAAAATACTTGTGTTCTGGTTTAAAGCATGTATCTCCCCACGGGTTTGAAAACATAGTAAAATGTGGGACTATGAACTCACCTTCGTAGTAGTAGTCCGAAATGCAATAGAGTCAAGTAATAGATGGTAGCTCCGACGCGTGACCTAGATAAGTATGGCATAGTTTAGTTTCATAGTTCTAATTTAGTATTTTGAAGAGCGTAGATACGTTTCAAAACAATATTGTTGTTGTTGCTTGTGTGGCGGAGATTAGATTTTGATAGTATTTTGTAATTATTGGCTCGAGGAAGTGTACACACATGCAAAAAGACAGGGACCGAATAGTGAAAACATAAACCTACTTGGTTTATGACGACCTAAAAACGAGATGTCAGACAAGTGACGAAAAGTGAAGTTAGGTTTGAAGACGTTGTTTTAGTATATAGTTATATATAATAACGAAAACGTATATAGGTTTTAATACATTAGTTTTACTAAAATTATTTGTATTTAAGATTATTTAAAAATTTATATGCGTAAGAGTTTTTAAAGAATCGTTCATGCTTTAAGTATATAATAGGTGTCAATATAATTTCCATTTAATGTTCTATAAAATATTGACTAATGAATTATTTAGTCAAGTCTTTAGTAAAATTTATATGATCGTTGTAGCTTTTTATTTACTAGTATTATTTAGGGTTGAACGAAGAAATTATTTTAGGAAATAAAGCTTGGCTATAAAGTGAATATGTAATATTTGAAAATAATATTTAGTAGTTTAAAGTTTATAAAATTTTAATTTATGGTTTTAGATTTATATGCAAAAACAAGTTTAGTTATGATAGTTAGTAAATTTAATTTATGTCGTGTCGTTAGAGACGGTCGAGTAAAGATTAATGAGTCGTGATCGTAGAGTATAGCAAATGGGTCGGGACGTATCGTGGAAGTTGGAAGGTCGACTGGCGCATGGTAGTTATAACTTTCGCTAAATTGTGACATAAACCAAAACCTTAAATGAGTTGGGCTCGGTATGGGCTGCAGCTCGGGCTTGGCCCACTCCTTCCTTCGACGCACAACAGAACACCAAAACACAAACACATGGAGGTTTACTTTTACACCAATATTTAGCACAACAAAAGCAGCAACAATATTTTTTTAACTAACGACTAAATCGGCCGGGTACAACCCGACTTGGTCACTTGACTCAACACCATCGCTATGATCAACTCGACCCAAGAATGAAACAAGAACGAGCAACAAGTAAGACCAAGGGTTTCACCACTGTTTCGATCACAATGGGTTCAGCCCGTAATCAAAACCAAACGCAACCAATAGTCAAGCAAAGAAGAACAAGGAGGAAAAGGTATCCGCTTATTTGACAGTGGGTCGAATACCAAACAAAAAAAAAAGAACCACAACTTGGTAAGTTTCTGCTAATAAGCCAAAAGATAAGCAATAACATAAGCACTTCCAATACCCGAGCCATTAATAAGTTACGTTTTAACTTGTTTATCGATTTTCACACAAGCTTAAAAACAAACAAGAGCTGAGCAGGAAATAAACATGTATCGATTTGGTATAAAACAACATTACATCAACTAAACAATAACAAAAGTATGTGATCTTACAAATCGATTGGATGCGAAATAGAAACAAGGTTTTGAACACGGGTTCACCACAAGCGATCCACACACCCCCTTCAATTTCACGCCGGCTTCTTATCAAGTTTCCCTTCACTATTTTTCTTTGTTGATTTCTAGGATGTGTGGAACCCTTATGGAAACCCATGGTATTAAAAGGAAGAATTTAGGAAAGGTATCAACTCTCTTTTTGGTGCTTGGAAATCGAGACCCACCCTCGTGAAGCATAACTCAAATCAATCACCAAATCCAACGGATTGTTGACCCAGGGCACGAGTTTGAAGGCAGTGACTTTAGGATTAGTACCTAGGGTTTAGATTCTCCCTAGTATTCACGAGTTTGGAGAAGAGGTGGAGTGTGGTTTGGGTATTCTTGTGTGAAAGGGAAAGGAAGGGATTGATATACACAAGAATGGTATGATGGGGATTTCAAGGGTATGAAGGATGTGTTTCATTTTCCACTTTGGGTGGCTTGGTTTTTGAGGTGCGGCTCGTGGGAGGAGGGAGGAGCAGAAAGCTTGTTTTTGGGGAGAAGAAAAAGAGGGTAGCAGGTAAAAGAAAAGGTGGGTAAAAGAAAGTGAGTAAAATAGGAGGTGGGTTGGCTGGTATATCCACACATGTTTCTTTTTGGCAAACCCCCAAGTGTTACCTTTTATTTTATTTTCAAAATTATTATTATCATTATTGTGATTTGTATTTATCCTTGTGTAGCTTTGTAAGATGTAAATAAAAATAGGCAAGGTAGAGAGTAGTGTTCTTGGGTAGTTTAGTATGGTTTTGAGCAGGAGTTAAACAAATTTTGGTACGTTTGTATTTAAGCCTATGCCATACAATCGCGGTGTCGGTACACACGTAGATTTTAAATGAATGAAATGTGAGTTCACAATGTTGATCGTAAAATAAAATATATATCGTTGTTGCTTTAGATGTTAATGCAAGAGTTAAATTACGAGAGTAAATAAAACAATTAAATAAGAGGAATTTTTCATCGGTCTATAAAGAAATAAATAACTCGAATTTTTTTCGGGTTCTTACAGAAAATTAGTAAATGGGAAAATGTCGGGTTATTACAGTACCTACCCCTAATTCTGAATTCCGTCCCGGAATTCTTAGTCCGTGGTAGTGGTCGGGGTTGTCTCGGCGAAAAGGTGTGGGTATTTAACACGAATTTGGTCTTCACGTTCCCATGTGTATTCCGGTCCTCTATTAGAGTTCCATCTAACCTTGACGATAGGGATACGGCTTTGTTTTAGTTGTTTCACATCTCGGTCCATAATTTCCACTGGTTCCTCTATAAAGTTGAGTTTTTCGTCAAGTCGAAGTCCTTTGAATGGGATGACGAGAGTTTCATCCGATAGACATTTCCTCAAATTTGACACGTGAAAGGTATTATGCACCCTACTGAGCTCCTCAGGGAGTTCAAGTTTGTACGCTACTGGACCGACTCTTTCCAGTATCTTGAATGGTCCGACGTATCTAGGGTTGAGCTTCCCACGTTTTCCAAACCTAATCATTCCTTTCCAAGGGGATACCTTTAGCAGAACCTTATCCCCAACTTGAAATTCCATAGGCTTTCGCCTCACATCAGCATAGCTCTTTTGACGATCCCGGGCAGCCTGCAAGCGCTGCCTGATCTGTACAATCTTCTCGGTGGTTTCATGAATAAGTTCGGGCCCTGAGAGTTGAACATCTCCAACTTCTGCCCAACACACGGGTGATCGGCACTTTCGTCCATAAAGTGCTTCAAATGGTGCAGCCTTGATGCTAGCGTGATAGCTGTTATTGTAGGAGAACTCTGCCAATGGTAAATGTTTATCCCATCCTTTCCCAAAATCGATCACACATGCCCGTAGCATGTCTTCCAAGGTCTGGATGGTTCTTTCACTCTGCCCATCAGTCTGCGGATGATACGCGGTGCTCATATCCAATCGAGTACCTAAGGCTTTTTGCAAGGACTGCCAAAAGTGTGATGTGAAACGACTATCTCGATCTGAGATAATGGAAATTGGCACACCATGTCGCGAGACTATTTCCTTCACATATAATCGTGCCAAAATTTCCATGTCGTCAGTTTCTTTAATTGGTAAGAAGTGGGCGGACTTGGTAAGACGGTCCACAATGACCCATATGGTGTCGTATCCTCCTGACGTCTTAGGTAGTTTTGTGATGAAATCCATTGTGATTCTTTCCCATTTCCACATTGGAAGTTCGGGTTGTATCAATAGGCCGGACGGTTTTTGGTGCTCAGTCTTTACCCTTGAGCACGTCAGACATTTCCCGACATATTCGGCGATGTCAGCCTTCATGTTAGGCCACCAATAAAGTTTCTTGAGATCCTGGTACATTTTGTCCGAACCCGGGTGAATGGAGTATTTAGACTTATGAGATTCGTGCATGATAAGGTCACGAATCCTTCCATAGAGTGGAATCCAGCTTCGGTCCTTGAAGCATAACCTCCCGTCTGATTTCTTTATGAAACCATTCTCACTCTCAGGCATACCATAGATCTTCTCCTTGGGTCTATTTTCTTCTTTGAGGGCTTCAGTCTGAGCTTCTATGATTTTTGATGGTAACGGTGACTTGATTGTCATTCCCAAAGAGCGGACTCTAAGGGGTCTGATTCGCTCCTTTCGACTTAAGGCATCGGCTACGACATTTGCCTTCCCAGGGTGATAGCGAATCTCACAATCGTAGTCACTGAGTAACTCCAACCATCGGCGTTGTCTCATGTTCAATTCCTTCTGATCTAGAATGTGTTGGAGACTCTTATGATCCGTGTACACCGTACACTTGGTGCCATATAAGTAATGCCTCCACATTTTAAGAGCAAATACCACTGCTCCAAGTTCCAGATCATGGGTGGTGTAGTTCTTCTCGTGAGTTTTGAGCTGTCGGGAAGCATACGCGATCACTTTACTCCTTTGCATTAATACGGCGCCCAAGCCCTGGTACGATGCATCGCAGTACACTACGAAGTCTTCACTTCCTTCCGGTAGTGCTAAGATTGGAGCTTCACAAAGCTTTTGTTTCAAGAGTTGGAATGACGACTCTTGCTTCTCTCCCCAGTCAAACTTCTTCTTCTTTTGAGTTAGTTCTGTCAAAGGTTTGGCAATCTTTGAGAAACCTTCGATAAATCTCCGGTAGTACCCAGCAAGACCTAAGAATTGACGGATCTCCGTAGGACTTGTAGGAGACGCCCAATTCCGAACAGCTTCAACTTTTGCGGGGTCTACATGAATTCCTTTACTGTCGATTACGTGCCCCAAGAATTGTACTTTCTCAATCCAAAACTCACACTTGGAGAATTTTGCATACAACTTCTCCTCTTTGAGTAATCCTAGAAGGATCTTCAAATGTTCCGCGTGCTCCTTTTTGCTTCGGGAGTAAATGAGGATATCATCAATGAATACAATTACAAACTTGTCCAAGTAGGGTTTGCACACTCAGTTCATCAGGTCCATGAACACTGCTGGTGCGTTAGTTAAACCGAAGGGCATCACTTGGAATTCGTAGTGACCATATCGTGTCCTGAAAGCTGTCTTGGGGATGTCTTCTTCCCTAACCCTCAGCTGATGATACCCAGACCTTAGATCAATCTTCGAGTAAACGCTCGATCCTTGCAGCTGGTCAAACAAGTCGTCGATCCTGGGCAATGGATATCGATTCTTTACAGTAAGTTTATTCAACTCACGATAGTCAATACACATTCGGAAAGATCCATCTTTCTTCTTGACGAACAACACCGGAGCTCCCCAAGGTGAAGAACTTGGCCGAATGAACCCTTTCTCCGACAACTCTTGCAATTGTTCAGACAATTCTTTCATCTCCGATGGTGCCAACCTATATGGTGCTCTTGCCACTGGCGCGGCTCCTGGTATTAAGTCAATCTGGAATTCCACCTGACGAACTGGGGGAAGACCAGGCAACTCCTCAGGAAATACCTCAAGGAAATCCCTTACTATCGGTACATCTTCAGGGCGTTTCTCTCCCGACTTCTTTTCTGTCACCTGTGCCAAAAAGGCGTGACATCCTCTATCGATATACTTTACCGTCTTGACGAAGGATATGATGTTGAGACGCGTTTTACTATGTTCGCTGTGAACGATTAGAGTGCTACCTTGAAACGGAATGTGGACGGCCTTCTCGTCACAAATGATTCTAGCATGGTTCTTAGATAACCAATCCATTCCTATGACTACATCGAAACTACCCAGCTTAACAGGCATAAGATCGATTTCGAAGGGCTGGTCAAGTAAGAGTAAGGTACAACCTCGTACTATGGTATTAGTGCTTTCAAGTTCCCCGTTGGCTAATTCGATTTCGTAAGTAGTGTCTAACTGGGTTGGGGCGCGGTTAAGTAGAGATGCAAATGCAATGGAAACGAAACTTCTATCGGCTCCAGAATCAAATAAAACTTTAGCAAGATGGTTGTTAAGTGGAAACGTACCCGTGACTATGTCTGGGCCTTGCTGGTCATTCCCTTCTCCCATCACGTAAGCTCGCCCACGAGCCTTGTTGTTCTGGTTGGCATTCTGTTTTGGACACTGGTTCCTGTAGTGTCCCTTCTCACCACATCCATGGCACACCACAGTCACTGGTTGCAAGTTGGCGCCAGTGGCCTTACAGTCTCGGGTTTGGTGCCCAGTTCGCTGACATCTCCCACACCTAGCGTAACAAGGTCCATTGTGATGTAGTCTGCATCGGTTACACATAGGAGCGAGTCCAGCATAGCCTTGGGTTCCAGTGGGTGCGGCAACATAAGCCCTGGCGGCTTCTCGCCGGCGATTCTGTTGGTTGTGGTGATGGTTTCGGTTTTGTTGATAGTTCTGGTTGTGGTAGCGGTTGTTATTGTTGTTGTTATGGGGAAAGTGGTTGTTGTGAGGGTTGGGGTTGTGAGAGTTGTGGTTGTTTCTTCGGTCATCAAATTTCCGCTTTTGATTGTTGTTGCCGAGGGTTTGGTTATGCTTAATCTCTCTTTCCAACAGTCTCTGAGCGAGTTCCATAGCCTCTTCCAGTGTTTGAGGTTTGGAAGCAGTGACATTCCCTTCTATGCTCCTAGGCAGACCCTCCACATACCTTTCCAGTAATTTCTTAAGGTTTGGCACTTTGGTGGGGCACAACACAGCTAATTCCTGAAACCGTCGATCATAGGTTTTGATATCAACCCCTTTTACCACCAAACGGTCAAACTCATCCTCCAGTTTTCTGATCTCTGTGCGAGTGCAGTACTTCCTTAACATCCTTTGCTTGAAGTCAGCCCAAGTGATTTGGTGAGCTTCCTCTATGCCCATGTTTTGTGCAGTAGTGTTCCACCAGGACAAAGCGTCTTCTAGTAGGGTACCAGTAGCAAATGAGACCCTGTTTTCATTAGAGCACCCGCTTCGTGAGAACACTGTTTCAGAGCGCTCGAACCAACGAGCAAGTTCAGATACTCCTTCAGTCCCTTTGAAGTATGTAGGCTTGCAAGCCATAAAATCCTTGTAGGTACACTTGCGTGCCCCTGAAGTTTCGCCCTCTCCATTTGGCCTGTTCGTACTGCTGGAACGTGCCATGGCCGCAGCCTGTTCTCCCAATGCAGCTGCAATACCGTCAGCAATCAACTTTTGAACTGCAGCGGGAGTCATAGGAGTTGTGGGGGTTGCAGGGGTTGTTGCTGTTGTTGCCTTCTTACGAGGAGCCATTCTTCAAAAAAAATCACAATACACACTTGAGAATTTGGTACCAAGATTAACACAATATAAAGAAATATTAAAATCAATCCCATAACAGTTGAGGTTATAATGCTATTCAACCATACAATGAGTACATCATCACCAACACAACCATATCAATCATAATAAGTATCACGACATGCTTGAAAAGAAATATAATTTCACAACACACATGACATTCATAATGAGTCACAACATGGTGGTACATGAGAGTAATCATAACATAAGATCAAATACTAGAACAACATAAATCAATATCCATACAATACAATCATAACCAACACGAGGTTTTAATAATCTGATACATTGTTCAAATAACAAAATACAACATTATTAATGCCACATAGGGCAAGCTAGATGTCTCTGCATGCAGTGATATGTCATAGATCTATGGGGCTCCAGGTGCGCCTCCCAACCTCCTCTCCAAGTCTCGAATGATCCGAATCATCCCTAACATCTCTGCATCTCTCGCTCGCTCTCGAGCTCGCACCTCCTCAAGGGATACTCTGAGTGCATGGACTGTAGCAGTGGTAGCAGCTAGCTCCTGTGTCTGATGCTCCAGCATCTGCTGCGTAATCACTGAAATCTCTCGCTGATCCTGCATCTCATGACTCTGAACGTCCAGCCTGTGACCCATCTCAGTAACAGTATCCATGGTCTCCTCCAACTCAGTGCCCATCATCTGAAATACCTGCTCTATCGCCACCCTATGAACCACGAGGTTAGTCACCTCCTCCTCCATGTTCTCTACCCGCTCAAGAGAAATCTCCTCCACAACACCTACAATATCATCGATCCTATCCTCATGCCTAACCAGTCTAGCTGCTAGTAGTGGAACAGTGTGGTGCACCTGCTCTCCGGTGACTGGTAGTACGGGTGTAGAACTCTCTCCAAGCTCAGACACTCTCGGGGGTCCCTCTATGAATCTCCAACGACGAATAGCCTCTGGCAGATATGACCAACTCTGGGCATCATCCCACTCATGGGTATCAGGTGAGGGAACAGTCTCGGTGACAATAGCTGGGGGTGCGGGAATAGGAGATGAAGTGGTAGGTGGTACAGGTACAGTGGTAGTCTGAGAGTAAAACACAGTAGGTGGTGGCATAGGTGGAAAAGTCTCAGTGGTGAAGGTAGGTAGCATGTAGGGGGGAGGCGGGGGTAAAGGAGATGTCGGTGAAGCTAGTGGTGATGGTGAGGATGGTGGTGATGGAGAAAGAGGTAGGGGTAGTGATATAGCAGCAGGTGGGGCACGTGCTCGCTTACGAGCGGTAAAGCGAAGAGTAGGTCCACCTGGATGGTACTTGAACCTCTTTCCAAAAGGCTCAGGCTCATAGGGCTCAAGGACACGCACACGCTTGCGCCGGCGAGCCGGGGCAGGCGGTGGTGGGGGTGGAGTGGGTGTAGTAGTATCAACAGTATCTGAGTCAGATGACTCCCCGTCAGCGTCAGACCCAGAGTGATGACTAGGGAGTGGGGTGGGGCAATCATCAGCTGCCAAGAACTGCTGAGACTGGAGGTACTGGTCCTGGAGGTACTGATCATAGGTCATAGGTCCAATGAGGGGACGGTAAAGTGGTCCATCAGCAAACGAATCATGGGGTGTTGGAGCGACTTCACCCTCCTCAAAGGGCTCCGTCTCTCCGGAAGCATTCCCGGAAGGGACATCAGAGGGGATAGCAGGAGAAACAGGTGGGGTGACATTAGACAGTATGATGGTAGGGGGTGATGCCAGAGGTGCGTCGTCACTGTCAGACAAGATAATAACCGGGGGCGACATAGTACTGTAATATCCCAAAGTAATACAAGGTAAAATAAGTCGAAGTAAAATAAGTAAAACGAGCTTTCTTAGTATGTTAAATGTCTACTAGCCATGATATTTATAAATTATGCATCATCTGCTAAGCAAATCTCTATGCATGATACTCGTAAAGTGCAGGCACGGAGGGCTCAAATAGTAAGGTGTAAAATGGTTCGTTTTGGAATGTGGTTATAGTCCAGTGTTTTGAAAATACACTTGGTTCTCTATAACCATGGCTCTGATACCAATCTGTAACACCCCGAAAAATGGACTGAAACAGCGGAAGTCTAATCGGGGTATTACTTCATAGAAACATAGCCATAATCATAGAGAACGACATAAAAGTGTCGTTTTGAGAAAATTCGTTATCATTCATCAAACATAAAATCAGAGTTACCATAACGGTTTAATGAGTTTAGAAATACATAAGGAAAATGTTTTGAATCAAAATGAATGATAACAATTTTAAGTGAACCCCAAGGGTGCCCTGCTCCACTCCGTGCCATAGATGCAAGTTAATTACCTGAGATAAAACATGCTAAAAGAGTCAACACAAAGGTTGAGTGAATCCACAGTGTTTAAGTTATTATAGTTGAACACAAGTCAAATCGTTATGGAAACAGTAACATCGTAATGTAAGATATTGCACTAAGCCTCATGACACGCAAACCTTAACGTCGTTATGCAGCCATAAGAAATATAAAGTAACTTATGGGATAGAAGCCTACATATAATAGTATGATGTAGGTGATAGGGCCCTCGGGTAATAGGAGTTTGCCAATTTCCTAGTAGTTCTCAAATAAAGTGCATTTGACTATCAATCCGGCTAGCACGAAAGCTATCTATCCGGCTAGCACAAATGGGCTGTCAATTTCCAATAGATCTATTCACTATATTCGCGTTCACTCGCAAGTGATTAATGGGTCATGATATGAGGGACTTTTGGCAGAAACAGTAACTCAGGCAATATCAATCAGGATAGCATACAGAAAAATACTTGTGTTCTGGTTTAAAGCATGTATCTCCCCACGGGTTTGAAAACATAGTAAAATGTGGGACTATGAACTCACCTTCGTAGTAGTAGTCCGAAATGCAATAGAGTCAAGTAATAGATGGTAGCTCCGACGCGTGACCTAGATAAGTATGGCATAGTTTAGTTTCATAGTTCTAATTTAGTATTTTGAAGAGCGTAGATACGTTTCAAAACAATATTGTTGTTGTTGCTTGTGTGGCGGAGATTAGATTTTGATAGTATTTTGTAATTATTGGCTCGAGGAAGTGTACACACATGCAAAAAGACAGGGACCGAATAGTGAAAACATAAACCTACTTGGTTTATGACGACCTAAAAACGAGATGTCAGACAAGTGACGAAAAGTGAAGTTAGGTTTGAAGACGTTGTTTTAGTATATAGTTATATATAATAACGAAAACGTATATAGGTTTTAATACATTAGTTTTACTAAAATTATTTGTATTTAAGATTATTTAAAAATTTATATGCGTAAGAGTTTTTAAAGAATCGTTCATGCTTTAAGTATATAATAGGTGTCAATATAATTTCCATTTAATGTTCTATAAAATATTGACTAATGAATTATTTAGTCAAGTCTTTAGTAAAATTTATATGATCGTTGTAGCTTTTTATTTACTAGTATTATTTAGGGTTGAACGAAGAAATTATTTTAGGAAATAAAGCTTGGCTATAAAGTGAATATGTAATATTTGAAAATAATATTTAGTAGTTTAAAGTTTATAAAATTTTAATTTATGGTTTTAGATTTATATGCAAAAACAAGTTTAGTTATGATAGTTAGTAAATTTAATTTATGTCGTGTCGTTAGAGACGGTCGAGTAAAGATTAATGAGTCGTGATCGTAGAGTATAGCAAATGGGTCGGGACGTATCGTGGAAGTTGGAAGGTCGACTGGCGCATGGTAGTTATAACTTTCGCTAAATTGTGACATAAACCAAAACCTTAAATGAGTTGGGCTCGGTATGGGCTGCAGCTCGGGCTTGGCCCACTCCTTCCTTCGACGCACAACAGAACACCAAAACACAAACACATGGAGGTTTACTTTTACACCAATATTTAGCACAACAAAAGCAGCAACAATATTTTTTTAACTAACGACTAAATCGGCCGGGTACAACCCGACTTGGTCACTTGACTCAACACCATCGCTATGATCAACTCGACCCAAGAATGAAACAAGAACGAGCAACAAGTAAGACCAAGGGTTTCACCACTGTTTCGATCACAATGGGTTCAGCCCGTAATCAAAACCAAACGCAACCAATAGTCAAGCAAAGAAGAACAAGGAGGAAAAGGTATCCGCTTATTTGACAGTGGGTCGAATACCAAACAAAAAAAAAAGAACCACAACTTGGTAAGTTTCTACTAATAAGCCAAAAGATAAGCAATAACATAAGCACTTCCAATACCCGAGCCATTAATAAGTTACGTTTTAACTTGTTTATCGATTTTCACACAAGCTTAAAAACCAACAAGAGCTGAGCAGGAAATAAACATGTATCGATTTGGTATAAACAACATTACATCAACTAAACAATAACAAAAGTATGTGATCTTACAAATCGATTGGATGCGAAATAGAAACAAGGTTTTGAACACGGGTTCACCACAAGCGATCCACACACCCCCTTCAATTTCACGCCGGCTTCTTATCAAGTTTCCCTTCGCTATTTTTCTTTGTTGATTTCTAGGATGTGTGGAACCCTTATGGAAACCCATGGTATTAAAAGGAAGAATTTAGGAAAGGTATCAACTCTCTTTTTGGTGCTTGGAAATCGAGACCCACCCTCGTGAAGCATAACTCAAATCAATCACCAAATCCAACGGATTGTTGACCCAGGGCACGAGTTTGAAGGCAGTGACTTTAGGATTAGTACCTAGGGTTTAGATTCTCCCTAGTATTCACGAGTTTGGAGAAGAGGTGGAGTGTGGTTTGGGTATTCTTGTGTGAAAGGGAAAGGAAGGGATTGATATACACAAGAATGGTATGATGGGGATTTCAAGGGTATGAAGGATGTGTTTCATTTTCCACTTTGGGTGGCTTGGTTTTTGAGGTGCGGCTCGTGGGAGGAGGGAGGAGCAGAAAGCTTGTTTTTGGGGAGAAGAAAAAGAGGGTAGCAGGTAAAAGAAAAGGTGGGTAAAAGAAAGTGAGTAAAATAGGAGGTGGGTTGGCTGGTATATCCACACACGTTTCTTTTTGGCAAACCCCCAAGTGTTACCTTTTATTTTATTTTCAAAATTATTATTATCATTATTGTGATTTGTATTTATCCTTGTGTAGCTTTGTAAGATGTAAATAAAAATAGGCAAGGTAGAGAGTAGTGTTCTTGGGTAGTTTAGTATGGTTTTGAGCAGGAGTTAAACAAATTTTGGTACGTTTGTATTTAAGCCTATGCCATACAATCGCGGTGTCGGTACACACGTAGATTTTAAATGAATGAAATGTGAGTTCACAATGTTGATCGTAAAATAAAATATATATCGTTGTTGCTTTAGATGTTAATGCAAGAGTTAAATTACGAGAGTAAATAAAACAATTAAATAAGAGGAATTTTTCATCGGTCTATCAAGAAATAAATAACTCGAATTTTTTTTGGGTTCTTACAGAAAATTAGTAAATGGGAAAATGTCGGGTTATTACAAAGACAACGAAAACAATTGCCAAGAAAAAACCAATAGCAAAAAGGAAAACAACAGAAACAGAATCCCCAATTGCAACAACAAGAAGCAAAACAAAGAAACAACGAATAGAAGAAGAAGACCGAAAGAAAAAAGTGGCCGGAAAAAGAAAAAGGGCAGAAAAAGATAAAAGAAAAGGAAAAAGGGAAGATGATGAATTTGTTGCTGAGAAAAAGAATGGTAAGGGTAAAGGAAAGAAAGAATTGCAAAATCAAGATACAGATGATGAAGATTTTGTGGTTGAGGTGAAAAAGGATAAGAAAAAGGGTAAACAGAAAATAAAAGAGGAAGTAGATGATAAAGCAATATGGTTCAAGTCATTAAGAGCAAAGACAACTGTAAAACCATTTTATGAAGCTACACATAAATTGAGTCCAGAGAGAAAACAAAGGGTGAGAGAAATGGGCTTTGGCTCATTACTTGGGTTCCCATATAACAAGTTTCGAGCAAAAATACCATACTTCCTATTAAAAAACTTGGATGAGGATAAAATGCAGATAAACTTGCCAAAAGGTGGGGTTATCAAAATAACTCCAAAGAAGATTAGAGAAGTACTGGGAATCCCAATGGGACCAATACCATTCTATGCTGAGACAAAAAGGTTGCCAAAGGACTCAGTCTACTGCCAATTCATGGCACAGCTACCAAGAGACACAAGGCAAAGAAAAACAACACTTTTATCAAACATAATTCAAAAATCAGAAGGAACAGACTTCATTTTTGATTTGAATTACTTGATGCTCTTTGCAAACTGCCTTGTGTCTTGCAAAAATTCAGCAATGTTGCAGTATGATGTGCTGGAAAACATAAAATCATCAGAAGATATACACAAGATAGATTGGTGCACATACATATGGAATTGCATGAAAAAGAGCAAGAAAAAGTGGGATGATAAAACGTTTGAAAATTGGTACTACGGACCCCATGTGACATTCACAGTAAGTAAAAGTTATCTTTAAAAAATAAGCTTTATATGAAATCTGTTGTATAGTATCACCAGTGATAATTTCAAAGTTTTGTCTTTTTATACAGTAGATTTAATTTAGAATTGATTTTATTAACTAATTGTATTTTAATGAAAGTTTTGTTTCATTGAAAAACAGCTTATTTACTTGCATTACACAAAATTCGAAGAAATGGATGTTCCACGGAAATGGCCAGCCATTAAGAATTGGAGACAAGATTTTATAGAGGAAAGGCAGGAGAAGGAGATGGATGCACAATAGTTCGGCTTGGTATGGTCATTGAAGAAGATGAAAACAATCAAGAAAATGAAAATCAAAAGCTAAGACAGGTAAGATATCACTAGTGATAAATTAGCTTATTAAAAGATATAACTAGTGATGAATACTTATGTTTATTTATTTACAAACAGGACATATACGACACAATAAAAGAAAACTTTGAAAGAGTTTTAAAAGAGAAAAAAGAATTAGAAAATTCCATCAAAGTAAGCATGGAAATGTACCAAGGGGATGAAACAATAGGGAGGGTTTTAGAAAGGTTCAATGCATAATTCAGAATAGGAATAAGAACTGATGAAGTTGGAAGATTGATAGAAGATGAGGCAGGCCCTAGCAGAAGAGAAGATGAAGATACTGGAGAAGAATATGGGAGTAGTGATAATGATGAAGATGGCAATGATAATAATGGAGGAGGTAATGTCACAACCCGAAATTTTTCCACGTCTACATTTATTTTCAAACCTCGACAATTTACTATTCACAAGTTATTATTCACTATAGTAGTTTTTACTATTCATTATTTTCCGAAAAATTAAGTTTTACGATAATTAAATCACGTATCCGAGAGACCTCATTTTTGTGCACCACATATAGACTAGAGTTAGTCTACATATTGCCAGTGTCATCATATTCATTTTGGGTCTTTCCTATGTTTGCATTTTAGTCATTCATATTCATTTATTAAATAAACGCTTTTACACGATTTTTGTGCACGAACAATATACCCAATACTCACATAAAATACATTTACAAAATTTTACACTTTATTCTATCATTTAGTCACTCCATTTTGTTCTTATACATCTTGTTGCTAGCTAATTTAAAACCTAAACTAATATTAAATGTATTAAATCCTAGATATTTATGACAAGTAAATTAATGGAGCATGGTTGCCCTTTTTCTTCCCAAATTTCAGCCGAACCAAAGCACCCCTTTTACCCACTTTGACAATTTTTCTCCTAGCTCATTAATGCTTACTACTAACTTAATATATTATATGTACTATCATATCTTACTTATATTGTATAAAGGATACACTAGTTAGCTTAGTTGACACAAGAAAAACATAAAACTTTTCCATTTATCTTGTATGTTCGGCCAAGAAGAGAAATACAAGAAGAAAAATTAGTTTGATCTATTTCAAGTATTATTCGATCTATTACGGGTTTTAAACTAACTACATATCGATTTGGAGTGATCGTTGGGGTTTATTTGTTCTTGATCATCATAAAAACCTTTCATCTTCAAGTAAGTATAAAAATAATTTTTATTTCCATTATGTATTTTATGCAATTTTCATTTAAATGCATTAAACTATATATATCACCTATGTTCATGTTTGTGAATTTTTAATAAGAAAACGAGTAGATACATGCTTTAAAAAAAAAATCGGTGAAAGAGATAGGATTAGTTTGGGTGTTGTTTTGAACGGTTTGGAACATTAGGAAACTTGTAAAAAGTGGTTTTGACACTAAAAGGTTAGGGGCTGTTCTATTCGACTCACAACAGAAAAATCAGTAGGTTATGAGTAAGATTAGACTAGAAATATAGAAAATATACTCTATAATGAAAATGTAGCCGTTTGAACGGGTTAAAACGGACTTGTAACGAAAAAGATGCGTTAGTTTTAAGTTGGGCGATGGAACTAACTTTCTGAAAATATAGTTGCTGTTAGAGTTTTTCAAGGGGTAAAAATCGGATTTTAAAAGTTAATTGGACTAGCCGAGGTACTAAAAATATGCTAGTATACTTAAACACGAAACTAGGGATATATAAAACTTAAGAATCGGAGCTAAAACGAGAAAGTTATGGCCCTAATGAAGTTTAGACGAAAAGTAATTATTTGACAGCTTTTATCACTAATAGAAAAGCTGATAGAAAATTTTAATATGGATTTTGGATACTTTAGAGTCGGTTTTAGCTATAATAACTTAAATAAAAATGGTAGAACGTTATGTATACTTACTAGGCGCATTAGAGGTTTTCAAAAATACTTATTAACAAGACGACCATAGTTTAATTACGAGATAAACTAGTCACGTTATATAAAAGGTATATTTGACTTTTAAACTAGCACATTAACGTAACTAAGTTTTTAACCATTAAACTCTACAACAAACATGTACGGGTGATATAACTTTCACAAATTGCATACACGACATCATTTGACGACCTAAATCATACCATTCATATTAGGTTGTGGTTAGAGCATCGCGCATTGTTTTCCGTGCACACCTACTTGTAACGCACTACCTATTGCTTCAGGTGAGTATTCACGAACTCTTTTTTTTCTAACTATTTTAATCGCTTTGGGGTGGATGCATGAATTATTACTTGAACACTTTGAACATTGTTTTGAACCCTTTGATTATTATGAACTCTTTTGACTTGTCTTGACCTTATAACTTGTTTAGAACTCTTGAACTCAACTTGAACTTTTGAACTTAATGTACTGTACGTGCTATGACCAAAAGTCTCACCTTATTGGTGGAGCGTTCTTAACCCTAAAGTCTCGCCTTATTGGTGGAGCGTGCTAAGTCTCCCATGTTTGGAGCGTTCTTAATTGTATATAATAGTTGTATGATGTACTGTTCGTACATTCGCATTGTTCGACACCTATTAGTAATATGGATAGCGCTATTAGAGGTCGGCCAACCTCTCGTCCACTATGTTACGGGACGCATATTATTTAATTAGGGGCTTTGCATGGCATACATTATTATATATGTGGTGCTTATATTGTGACTTATTATGACCGCGGGTACTTGACTACAGGACATAATACTTGACAACGCCTTTGGCTTGTGAATTTTTTCAAATGGTTTTCTTATTATATAAAACGTTTATACTCACCAACTATTTTTATAGTTGACCGTTTTCTCTCATGCATTTCAGGTGATCGTCAGTAAGCTTGTCAGCAAGGTCTAGCATAATGAAGTTTTCACATGTCACTTCTTTTCATTATGTATTAAAATACCATCTTTTGGGAATCAAACTTATGTCTTTTATTTGCCAAAGTCGGCAATAACAACGTTGTAATGTTATATTTTTCCTTAATGTAAATTATGGTATTGTCTTATTTCTCTTTGGTGATGTATATCGATTTCGTTACACCTCGTGTTTCCGCCTTCGGCGAGGGTGTGACAGGTAATGAAGATGGAGGTGTTGAAGGAGAAAATTTGGATGAAAATTTAAACGATGCTGCCATAGAAGATTTATCAAAAGAAAAGGACGACGCAGAAAAGGTAAAACATATTCAGTACTTATGTAAATACAGTATCACAAGTGATACTTATGTGTATATTGATAATATGCAACCTGTTTCATATGACTATTAACAAATAAAAGTAATGTATAGTATCACCTGTGATATATTGAATAGTTTTGTTAATGCAGTATCACAAGTGATAAAATACCTATATATACTTAATTTTTTGTTTCAAATTAACATACAGGCAGAAAAAGAAGCTGCAGAGAAAGAAGCTGCAGAAAAAGAACATCAGAAAAACCAGGAAGAAGAAAAGGTTAGATTAATTCAATACTTATGTGTAAATTGTTAATATGCAACCTATTTCATATGAGGTATCAAATGTCATACCTAATATGATCTTTATTAACAAATGAAAGTAATGGATAGTATCTCCTGTGATATATTAAATTGTTTTGTTTATGCAGTATCACAAGTGATAAAATACCTATATATACTTAATTTTTTTGTTTTAAATTGACATACAGGACTTAAAAGAAGCTGCAGAGAAAGAAGCTGCAGAGAAAGAAAATGCCAAAAAACAAGAAGAAGAAAAGGTTAGGTTAATTCAATACTTATGTGAACATTGTAAATATGCAACCTAATATGGTCTTTATTAACAAATGAAAGTAATGGATAGTATCTCCTGTGATATATTAAATTGTTTTATTTATGCAGTATCACAAGTGATAAAATACCTATATATACTTAAATTTTTTGTTTTAAATTGACGTACAGGCCTTAAAAGAAGCTGCAGAGAAAGAAGCTGCAGAGAAAGAACATGCCAAAAAACAAGAAGAAGAAAAGGTTAGGTTAATTCAATACTTATGTGAACATTGTAAATGAAAAAAATGGATAGTATCTCCTGTGATATATTAAATAGTTTTGTTTATGCAGTATCACAAGTGATAAAAAAACATATATATACTTAAATTTTTGTTTTAAATTGACAAACAGGCCTTAAAAGAAGCTGCAGAGAAAGAACATGCCAAAAAACAAGAAGAACAAAAGGTTTGATTAATTGTATAGATTTGTTTATGAATTATCACAAATTATAAGATACAAATATATACTTAATTTTTTGTTTTAATTTTAAAAACAGGCCAAAAAAGAAGCTGCAGCAAAAGAAGCAGAAGCTAAAAAAGAGAGAGAAGAAAAACTTAAAAGATCAAAAGAAAAAATGCTTCAAAAACAAAAAGAAGCCACTGAGAAAAAAAGACAACAAGAAATACAAAAGGTAAATAAAATAAAAAACGGTATAATAAAAAAAAAATATCTCAAGTGATACAATATAATAGTCTTTTTATTTTTAATAAAACAGGCTGCAAAAGAAGAAGCAAACAAAAAGCAAGAAGAAATAAAAGCTGAAAAAGAAAAAGCTCGGGTAGAGGCTGAAAAGGAAGCAGCTGAGAAAAGGAAAGCAGCCGCAAAGAAGCTTAACGAAAAAAGAGCAAATGAAAAGGTTAGATACTTTTAAGTTTAAATAGTTATCTTTAAGCAACAAAAAAATCATAAGGATATAATTCGTGAGTGGTATGTTTTTGTTTCTCTTTACGTTGTCGACATATAGTTTAGTTTAGCTTATTTTAAAAATGGAAACATTGAACAGGCTGAAAGAGAAACTGCAATTGAAGAACATGAAAGCCCATCAATTCAAGTAACACCATTCGGAACTGAAAAGGACATTATTGAAGCAAGCATCAAAGAAAATGAGATAAAAGAAGGAAAAAGGAAAGTAAAACCGTCAATGTACTTAAAGTCACCGTATAATAACAAAATGGCCAATGTGATGGAGCCATTGACAGAAGATGAAACACTGTTAGCATACAGCTTGTTTTCAATGGAAGGAGACATCCTGTAAGATTCTTATAATTTGCTATTTATATTTTAATTTATGTTTTTTATCACCAGTGATATTTATACATATAACAAAGAAACTGACATTTATCAAATGTGATACAAAAATACAGAGACAATTTGTTTGATGATGGAAAGGGAACAGTAGTACCAAGAATAACATCACAGACACTTTCGCCAGGGATACTAATTGAAAGCCTTGTAATTGACGCATTCATTGCGGTGATGAATGAAGAAGAGAGAAGAAAACTAAAGAAAGAAAAGAGAAGATACTACTTACCATTGGCTGCAACGGTAAATATATTTAAAATAACAAAAATAAATGTAAATCTAAAATTTATATGATCTTAATAAAAAAAATCATTTTTAATAAACTTTTTGTATGTTGTGATAAAACAGCATCCGGAGATTCAAAAGAAGGATAAAGACCTGGACAAACAGATTGAGCAGTTTGTCAATATACTAAACAAGGATGAAACAAGTAACAAATTGAGAGATGTAAACTTGGTATTCTTCCCCATAATAGCTCATGAACATTACTATGTCATAGTATTCAACCTTGAGAAAGGTCAAGCAATAATACTGGACAACAGTATATCTGATGCAGATTACGACGAAAAATACAAAGCAATTTTTGTTTTTGTGGTAAGTTACATCTGGACTGATCTATAATTGTTTTTTTGTTTTATTTGAATTAATATCACTAGAGATAGATTTTATTTTGTTTTTGTTCTATTTGGATAAATATCACTAGAGATACATTTTATTTTAATAGAAGAATTTTAATTTTATTTGCAGAAAGAGATGCTTGTTCATTACATGATGAGAACTAAGCACCCAACATTGGACAAGTTAGTTAAAGAAAAGAAACCGAAGATACCAAGTATGAAATGGAAAACAAAAGAAAACAAGATAGATTGTGGCCTGTATATGATGATGCATATGGAGATGTTTCATGGTGAACTTGGACTAAAATGGAAGACAAACATCTTGGACGAAAGAAACCGACAATATGCTGAACAGATTAAAAAGATGAGGATGAGGTATGCTGCCAAGATTTTCTTGCACGATGTGAACAAGAATAGCAAGATGACGTCAGATTTCGCTATCAAGTTTGCTGAAGAACACAGTGATAAAGAAAAGATGAAGATGATGGTTGAAGAAGCTATGAAGAAAAAGGCAGCAGAAGAAAAGCATTAGTTGAATTTAATGCTTTTCCAAAGACAATTTATTTCCAAAAACAATTTATTATTCTGTTTTATGTATTTTAGATTTCTAAACTAGGATTAAGTATTCGATAAGCAAAAATCCATTGAAGCACTGCCGAGCCACGGAATGTGACGGACAACTGTCCAAGTTTGGGGTTACCTAACAATGACGGGGGTGCTCTATTAGGTCCTGAACCACATTCTCTGGTGGTGGAGATTGTGTTATATTCTGTTATGGATATTGCAAAATCTGAATGCATCTAGGATTAGATGATAGCTATGCTAAAAAAACTATGGAATCTTTGTATTTTCTTTGTTCTGCATTTTGGGAAATGAAGACAGTTGAAGTATTATATTTGAGGTTTTAAATGCCTTTGAATTATATGACCAATGTATGATTCTAAATGTATCACTGATGATATCTCTTACTTTGTATAAATGTATCACAGGTGATACCTCATATTTTGTATATAGAAAATCTAAAATTTTTTTGGGCAAGTTTCTAAGCACAAACTATTTAGCCCAGTTAGTAAGCACAAACTATATTTAATTATTGGACTATTAAAAAAATTCTTAATAATATTTTCAAAACAAAAACTAAAGAACAAAAAATTTTAAAACATTTATATAACTATTAAAAAATAATCATATCTCGAGTGATAAAAAAATATTAAAAATAAATTAGAAAAAATAAAAATACAAGGACCAAAAGTGTAAAATTGCAAAAAAAAAAAAACCAAATACCCAAAAACCCAAATACCCAAATACCCAAATACAGCTTTGACCTAGATCTGCAACATAAACCATCAGACAAAACACACACAAACACACACACCATACCATACGCTAAAAATCAAATTGAGTAAAAAATGAATGAATTGGGAGCTGAAAAACAAGATAAGGGGAAAGACATTGAACAAAATGTAGGTAACGGTATGACAATCATTTCAATCAAATTTAAATATGTTTTGTTGTAGTTTCTGTTTAAACTTGATTTTTTGTTGTTTAATATTTTTGTTAAACTTATGTCAATCAAAATCCTAGATTATTATTAACTATTTTAGCTAAAAAAAAAAAAAAATAGTCTACTTTAAGGGGTGTTTGGTACAAGTTAATTATAAATCTTATAGATGGTTTATTGGCTTATTGTTAACTTATCTATCTGTGTTAACAGTCTTAGGTTTTTAATTTAGATTTTGAGTAGCTTCTGATTAGCTTAAATTTGGTTCATAAGATTTGGTGCTAAAAATGCAGACAATAAAACAGAGGAAAAAAAACAAAAAAGAAGAAAACAATTGCCAAGATTAGACTGTAAAAAAAACGTTATGGAAGAGGATTAGAAGAACAACAAAAAAAATTAGAAGAAAAAAATAAGAAGAAAATGATGATGAACGAAGAAAGGACACAGGAAGCAAATTTTGAAAGAAAGGATGAAAAGGAAGAAGCAGAAAAGAAAGAAGGAGAAGAACAATCTAATAAAAAGGTTAGTATCACTGGAGATACTTTGAATATCACTGGTATTAAACAAAAAATACTAATTTAATAAAACATACTTTACATTATGCCACAGGTTGAAAATGAAGAAGAAGATGCAGCAAAAAAAGAAGAAAAAGCAAATGGGAAAAGAAAAATAGATGAAACTGAGGTGGATGATGATGGAAATGCAAAAAAGAAACGAAAGTGGTATACATTGTTGAGGGCAAGGGCAACAATTAAGCCCCTATTTGAAGCAACGCATGGACTAAGCGTTGAAAGAAAAAGATTAATTAGACATATGGGGTTTGGAGACTTGATTGATTTTCCAATTGAAGAATTACCAACAAGGCTAGCATATTTTATAGTAGACAGCCTCGATGTAGAAACAATGAATCTTAGGCTTCCAACGGGAAACTTACAAATTTCTCCACAAACAGTGAAGGTAGCTCTTGGGTTACCAAAGGGAACAAGGAGGTTGGAAAGAAATGAAGGACAAACAGAAAAGAATGATAAATTTGAGGAAGAATGGAAGGAACAATACAAAGATGAAAACAAGTTGACAATAAATGCAATATCAAAGCAGATAAGAAAGACAAGAAACACAGATTTCATCTTCAGAATGAACTTTTTGATGCTAGTTGCAAATACATTGGGAGAATGTGATAACAACTCTGTCGTAAAAACAACAGTATTGGAAAACGTACTTCAAGAAGATGACGGGACAGATATAGACTGGTGCACATACGTGTATGAATGTGCAAGATTATCAAAAAAAGATTGGGTAACAAGAAAGAAGGATAGGACAGAAGTCGTCTATTACGGACCAGTAACATTCTTGACGGTAACTCCTAAATATTTTTTTCATTTTTCTTTTAAGATACTAATACATTAATTTTATTTGTTAAAAATTAATATGAGATATCACCTGTGATACCTCATAAAGAATGTTTTTTTATTTATGTTTCATCTGTTAAATGGTTGATGAAACAGCTTGCATATTTACAATATACAAAGTTTGATGCAATGAATGTACCAAGAAGATTACCGGCTTTCAAAAGCTGGAATGCAAACCTGCTGAAAAGCAGGGAGACTCTAGAAATGGATGTAACAAAATACTTTGGAATGGTCGACATAATAGGAGATCTAAATAAAAAAGAAAGAAGTGCTCAAAAAGAGGTAAGTGTATGATATCTCTTGTGATACTAGATTATAATATGAAGAATAATATTCTATGACTTTATACTAGATTATAATATCTCTTGTGATATTATTTTATGATATCTCTTGTGATACTAGATAATAATAAGCAGAATATTATTTTATATTATCTCTTGTGATATTATTATTTTAAATTGATTTACAGGAAATTTATCAGATGTTAGAAGATAAAATAGAAAGCATTTTGAATGAGAAAGAATTGTTTGAAGAAACAATAATAGATACTATATTCAAGTTTGGGAATAACAGAAGGCTTAATGAATATAGAGAGAGATTCAATCAAATTTTCAAAAACATAAATTGCAAATCATCATCGACAGAATCAAGTGATATCAAATTTGAAACAAGTGATGATGAAGATGACAACAATGGAGATCAAAACGCAGAATGTGCAGATGATAATGGAGAATCTATGATAGTTGATAATAATGAAGGTGACCCAAATGTCGAAAAATCAGAATCAAACTTTGAAAAAGATGAAGGGATTGGAAATGATAAAGATGACGGGAGTAATAATATAAGGGATGAAGCTGCAGGAAACAAAGAACAAAACAGAAGAAAAAAGGATGTAGCTTCAGAAAACAATGAAGCCAGCAGAGTAAACAAGGATGAAGCTCCAGGAAACAATGAAGGAAAAAAAAAGATGAAACAAACAAGGTAACAAGTCAAAAAAATGAGAATGGCGAAAAAATTCAAGATGAACATTTTTTTTGGGATGATGCATCAATTTTTGACGAATTGCTGAATAAAAGTGATGAACAAATTAAAAATGAATTCAGAGAAATGAAAGAGAAAGAAGCCAAATTGGCTTCAAAGAAGCTTGAAGACTTAACTGATGAAGAATTCTTTGAAGCTTTCAAAGATAGTGAATGTCAGACATTTGGAAATGAGAAAAACGTCAAAGAAAAACAAACTGAAGAAGCGGGTGAAACTTCACAAAAATTAAAAGAAAAGGAACAAGAAGGCCCATCTAGTTGTCAAAGTAGGGAGCACATTTTTGTGTTCACACCAGGAGGATCTCAGCCATCATTTAATCTAGGATTTGATACCCCAGAAGAACAGTTGAAACCATTCAAGAAAACAGAATCAAATGATGAAGAAACCCAATATCGGTGCTTGCAATCACCCTATATAAATGAAAAGGTCAGCACGACAGAAGAGCCAACAGATGATGAACTACTATTGGCAAGAAGCATCTTCTCTATGCAAGGAAATGAAGCGTAAGATTAACTTTAAATATTTATGAACTTGAAATTATCACAGGTGATACATAGTATCACCTGTGATACATGAAAAATGAGTAACATATGTAGATTCTTATATTTATCACCTGTCATATTGTCAAAACAGAGAACAAGTTTTCAAGGACCAAGGAGTAGAATTAATGAGAATGAATGTACAATCACTAGCACCAGGATTGAAAATTGAAACTCCTGTGATCGACACATTTGCTTCAATCCTAAATTACGAGGAATGGCTATCAGATAAAGAGATAAAAAGGCATTACTTTTATACATCAATGATGGTAAGATAAAATATTATTTAAAAATAATTTATTATACTTGAATGTACCTTATCTATAAACTTAATTAAATTTGTTTTTAATTTTCAAGCAGCTCCCGGGAATAATACAGGATGATCCAGAATGCTTGCTTACAAAGATAGATAAACAATACGATGAGTTTTCAAAGATGATTGCAATTCAGATGGAAGACGATATAAGAAAGCTACAATTTGAAGACGTTGACCTGGTATATAATATGAATTTATAAACTAATCAATGTACTTATTCTATTATTTTTAAAACTTACATCATTTTATATAAATTAAAACAGGTTTTCTTTCCAATCATATCACATGAGCATTACTACCTAATAGTTTTCAACATCATCAAAGGGACATCCGTGATAATAGATAACAATGATTCAGATGGAACATACGAAGGAAAATACAAAGAAAACTATGAGTTTGTGGTAAGAAAACACTATAATGAATGCTTCATATATAATTTCTTTGTGCAAAATAAATTAAACATATCACTTGTGATACTAATTTATAAATAACATTTTGTATCTTAATTTTCAAAGGGGTGTTTTTGCAAAACATTTGTCGACATATCAACATCCAAAAGGAGATGAATTAATGAATCAAAAAAGAAAACCAACAATCTTAAACATGAGTTGGAGGACAAAGAAAGGAAAGATAGATTGCGGTTTGTACATGATGCTGCATATGGAACATTATCAGGGAAAGAGTGCAACAAAATGGGAAACAGGCATGCTAAAAGAAAAAGACAAAAATCACAGAATGCAGATAAACAACTTGAGAGCAAAATATGCAGCAAAGATAATGCTTCATGAAGTAAATGATAACCAAAAAATGATGTCAGACTACGCTTTAAAGTTTGCAGCTGAAAACTCAGACAAAGAAGAAGCAAAAAAATTGGTTGAGGAGGCAATAAAGAGAAAGATTGCTCAAGAAAATGAACAGAGACAAAGAGAAAATGAAAAGTAGTTAACAATTTGAGATTTAGTTTTGGAATAGAATCTTGTAATTGGCAATCAAAAGATGTAAAACATTAGTTTTGGGTAACTTGAAGTTGTAAGACAATAGTCCCTTTATTATGGTTTATCACAAGTGATTTATCACATGTTCATAATGTTTATATTATGCTTTTCATAATTCTATATCACAGGTGATAAAATTAAAAATAACACTTGACATGATATAAACTAATAAAATATTAAAAAAGTATCACAAGAGATACACAGAAATTCAATCATTCTAAAAAAAACAAAAATAAATGTCACAAAAAATTAAACACTTTAATCTGTTTATGTTATGCTTTTCATCATTTAAATTCTTTATCACAGGTGATAAAAGTAAAATAACACTTGAGATCAAATAAACAAAATAAATCCGAAAAAAAGTATCACAAGGGATAAACAGAAATTCAATTATTCTAAAAAATAAACAAAAACAAAAAATGTCACAAATATATAAACACTTTAATGCTTTATCACAAGTGATAAATGTCACAAATATTTCATAAAGTCACAAAAATAAACTTCAATGTCACAAACAAAAAATGTCACAAATATTTAAACACTTTAATGCTTTATCACTAAAAATCAAACTTCAATTGCTCAATCACCTCCGCTTCCACCTGCTCCATCACCACCACTTCCGCCTGCTCCATCAGCTCCATTTACACTTGCTCCACTCCTCTTTGGACAAGTACGCCTGTTGTGATCAGTCAACCCACAAATACCACATCCCTTCTTCTTCTTATTATTTTCCTCAAGTGCTATCTCACGCCCACTCTTAATACGATCCTTCATATATCCCTTATTACTAGCTCTTGAAGGATTATTAACATTTTTTTTAGTAGGCTTCTTAACACCCATAAACTGATGAACCATTTGAGCAACTGTGCGAGGAGGAACTTTTGGCAACTCAGACTCAAAATCTGACTTTAACTTTCTGAGCTTGCCTACAAAAGAAGTCAGCTTTGGTTGATTCTCAATCATCAAACTCACACATGCCTCAACTAAACTAGACGCCTCAATAGCAAGCTTTTCTATCTCTTCATTCTGTTGACCATAACGTGCCTTTTGCCTCCTCAAATCAGGTGGAATCAAATCCCTTGTCCAACGCTTGAGTATATACTGACTTGGGACTTTAAGCACATTACAATTCTTGAATACACAGAAAACATGACGACATAAAATCCCGCAGCGGATAAAAAGCTGACAACAGCAAGCAACTGAACCATCTAATTTGTTATAGACCACCTTCATAAAAAATAAAAAAATAAAAATAAAAAAATGATACACATAATAAAACAGGTGATGCCTAATATCACCAGTGATACCTCATATCACATGTGATACTTAAAAAAAATACATGTAAAAACACAAAATTAAAATGTACCTTGTACCGTCCAGCGTCTTTCTGATACAAGATAATCTCTTCTTCAACATTCTCTGAAGTACTTTCTTCTTCATCAACAACTTCTGGAATAGTACCAGGAACCAATTTTTTCTCAGAAATAACAGACACATCAGATACCTCATCACAAGTTTTCGACTCAATAGAACATAACCATGACCCAGCAATTATCTCCTTTTGCACAAGCACAAACAACTTGCGAGTGTAAACCCTTGCTGCATGAACTTCAATTTCCAATGGCGTCAACAAAGCAGGGAATGAGTCAAATGAGTTATGATCTAGTCTTTCTTGTACATATCTCTGTTTCTCCATTGCAGACTCATATAAAACCATAAACTTAACAAGTGTAGAAGTAGGATTCGTGAAATGCGAAAAGAAAGAATTCTCACTCTCCGACCTCGATGTAGTCCTCATCAATCCACAAAGTGGAGAATCAACAAAGAATGCGGGAATCCATGAAGATCTAATCATATACATCTTGTTCAACCATTTGTGATTTAGAAGATTAAACTCTACCATCAACTCATTCCATCTGAACTCAAACTCCTCAGGACCAATGTACATATTCCAAACAATCTTGCTAAATTTAGTCTTGAAATCAGTATCATCATATATTCTGGAAACAATCTGAAAAACAACAAAGTATCACAAGTGATACAAAAAAAGAATCACTATACAGAAAAATGCAAAAAGACAATAAAGTATCACTAGTGATCCAAAACAGAACTGTGGATAAAAAAAAATAATCAAAAGGAGATAAACAACTTCTAAAAATTTATAAGAATAATTAAAAATGAAAATATCAAAGGAGATACCTTAGCTGGAAGCTTTTGCATGATATGCCACATGCAAAGCCTGTGCTTGGAATCAGGAAGCACCTCAGCAATCGCATTCCGCATTGCACCATCTTGATCAGTGACAATGATATTTGGAGAACGAACAAATGCTTTCTTGAACGCTTGCAATAACCATATGTACGATTCAGTAGTCTCATTCTTAAGAAGACCAGAACCAACAGTAACACACTTCCGGTGATTGTCAATAGCAGTAAAAGGCACAAAAACCATACGATATCTGAGAAAAAAAAAATATCTCAGGTGATTGTCATCATTATTAAATGAAAATATAACATGTTTAAAAAAAACAAAACATACTTATTAGTCTTGTAAGTGGCATCAAATGAGACAATATCACCAAACTCTCTATAGTTACACTTAGCAACCTCATCAGCCCAAAACAATCCACGAAGTTCAGCATCTTCAACAAAATAATCAAAAGAGAAGTTCGACGTAAACTTCATTCGATCTTCCATACGGTTAATAAGCATCTGAGCATCACTATCACCAATGAAACAATTTATACCACGAGTAAAATTACAAAACTTGGTCTGCGTACCATGAACAAACGCTGTAGATCCTTTCAACCCAGAATACAAACTATGAGCTTTAGTCGCACCAAGATTATGATTAGCTGCTTTCATAATGAACAGCTGTTCATGGTATGGTAGCTTCCTCTCACTTTTTGACAAATGTTTGTACTCTATACGATCTAGTGCGTGATTATGCTCAACAACAAAGCTAGTAAGCTGATATTGAGATGTTCCGGGAATCATATGGAAAACTGCACGCGCTTTGCAACCAGTTACCCTAAAATTTGAAGTCCTAACTTGCTTATCACCTTTCTTACGAGCTAAAGTATTCAAATGAATTCTCTTTGGGCAACCTTCCCTATTGCAAACTAGATACTTCTCTTTTACAAAACCATCCCTTAACCTTTTCTGACTAGACTTTCTAATACCAAATCCAGCCTCAGAAGCATATTTCGCATACATACTAATGCATTCATCAACAGAATTATAAACACTCAAAAGCTTTGGTAAAACACTGGCAGAAACTCTGGGAACCCAAAAAACCGATCCACCAGGAGTATCGATAAAATCATGATGAGCAAAAGATTGAGGAGTTTTAAGAACACCAGAAGCTGAAAAAGAAGGTGGTAAAACAAAAAATCAAAAGCATAAAACAAAAAAAGCTTATAAAAACATATCACTGTTGATACTAAACATATATAAACAACAGGCTAAAAAAAAGCAAATGTATCACTGGTGATATGTTTGATAAGCAGTTCAACAAATAATTAAAAACAGCTAAACAAACAAAGTATCATCAACAAACTAACATACAACAAGCGAACATATCACTGGTGATATGTTTCATAACATGTTTAACAAATCACTGGTGATACTGCACAATTATCATTATATCTAAGTTGTTAAGACTAACGGAACAAAAGCATAAAGACAAAAAATAGCTAATAAAAACATATCACTAGTGATACTCAAACATATATAATCAACAGGCTAATTTAAATAAGCAAACATATCACTGGTGATATGTTTCATAAGTTGTTTAACAAAAATAATTATGAACAGCTAAACATATCACTGGTGATACTACACAATCATCATCATGTTTAAGATAATAAGCATAATAACACTATAATCAAAAACTAACGGATCAAAAGCATAAAACAAAAAACAGCTAATAAAAACAAATCACTTGTGATACTACACATATATCAACAACAGGCTAACCTAAATAAGCAAACATATCACTGGTGACATGTTTCATAAGTTGTTTAACAAATAATAATAAAAAATCTAAACATATCACTGGTGATACTGAACAATTATCATCATGTTTAAGATAATAAGCATAATAACACTATAATCAACAGCTTATCATCAACAAAAAACATAAAAATAAGCTTAAAAATCAAAATTAAACTCACATGATGCATTATCATCCTCAGAATGCTTAGAAGAAGAATCACTGTAACTGCTACCAGAATTATCACAAACCGCACCAGATACATTACCAGAATCATCGTAAACAGCAACAGCTAAACGATCGGTTGAATTAATAGAAGATTCTAAAACCGAAACAGCAGGTTGATTAAGATCAAAAATCGCCATGCGCAAATCAATTGGGATAATGAGCAATCAATTCGAGCTGGAGAGCAGAGGTGTTGTGGTGGAACCGACGGAAGAGTTGCGGTGGTGTTGCGGTGGTAAATGATTATGGAGGGAAAATGTAACTGATTATCGAGGGAAGTCGGTTAAGAGAAAACACACAGTTGGTGTGTGTGAAAAAAAAAGCGAATGAGAAAAAAATAAATAAAATAAAACTTTATATAGGTGGGATAAAATTAGGTTTAATTGATTAAATCTTAGATTAATCTAGGCCATTAGATCAAAAAGGATGAAGGGTGGGGATTTGTCCATTGGTATGCACCAAAATAAGGGTATGCAATTGAATTTTCCTCCTCTCTTCATATTATATTTATATCTTAATTTTTCAATTATAAAATTATATATCAAATTATAAAATAATTATTTTATCTCTCAAAATCTAAATCTTAATTTACACAACTTTACATTAAAATATAAATCCAAATTTAGGGTGCGTTTGGTATCTCACTATTTGAATGAGACTATAACTATGAAAGTGATTAAAGGTGTTTGTTTAAGATGGGAGGCCCACCATTATGGTAATGAATGATATATATAATTTCATAGGTGAGAGACCCACCACTACTATCAAACTCATACCATTGTTATTCATAGTAGCATACCAAACGCACCCTTAAATCCATCTACAAATCAAACGGGCCCTTAGCTTTCTTATACATTCTTACATTTTCATGATGGAAATATTTCTGAACTTACAATAATATTAAATAGTTTTTTCCAGTCATTATCTCTTTGCAAAATCATGTGAGTAGGTGTTGAGGTAAAAGTTTGCTTCTACTTCGAACAAGCGAGATGAATCCTTCGGACTAGAATAGGTCCTACGGATTCAATGTGATCCTTGCTTACAGTAGGTTGCTTCGGATATCTGCAAAACAAATACGTCCGTTAGACTCGCCCCGGGAATGTATCCCAGGACCAACCTCCGGCGTGAGAGTAAGTATATGTTCTTAGTGTGAGAAAGTATGAATAAAACTAGAGAGTATAGGAGAATTAGTTAACCTTAAATGAAGATTTCCTCTCTATTTATAGACTCTCTACATGGGGTGCCAGGCTGTTTCGTACTTAGCCCATAATGTTCGCTAGTTTAAACTCCATTATCATATACTTTGGCGTACTTGTTTGTACTTTGGTCTAGGTACTTGTTAGCTTATCCGAAGGGTTTGTGATATCCGGACGGCTGAGATCATGCGGACATTCGTAACCCATCGGATATTGGTCCGTGTTGTCTGAACACATCTGAGTACATTTTACTTGATACGGATCCGGAGGGTATACCCTTGTACGGCATGTATCTGGAGGGTACATACGTCAACATGTCCCCCCCAGTATCATAGTATTGGTTGTGCCAATGGTGTGATACTTAGTTTATTTTTTGCGATTTTCCGGAGGGTAAGTCATGGCTTTGTTCTTTTGCTAGAGTCACGCAAAATGCCAAAAGTAATTAAGGTGTCGTTTAAGGTGCGCCGTCGTTTTTTTACCGCGTCGTTTGGATTGGAACACGTATGCATTTTCTGAGAGACACGGTGTGGATGGCTGACACGTTAGCCCTACGGGTGACGTGTCCCTTTCCCGCCTATTTTGACTGCCTATAAATAGTCCCATTTTTTTTATTTACAGCACCGTAATTTTATTTCACACACATACCTCTGCACATCTCATCTTCTCCGTATTCCGAACGATTATTCACGTCGTCTTTGAGGTACGTCTCAGCCCGTTTAGTTTTTTTTGTTGCTTGGCTATTCTCCTTTCCTTCTTGTCCATTATGTCGGAATCTACAGCATCGTTTGAGTATGAAGATGTGTCCAATCCGGACGGTTCGCATGTTAAGAAAGACATGCACTTAAGAGTGTCCGCGATGGACGAATCTGACGTGATCGCTGTGGTGAAAGCGTTCGGAATACCGGAGGATTTACATCCAAGGGTACCTCCAACGAGTATAACGATGAACCAGTTACCGGAGGATGCCATTGGTTTGTATGCGGAGTACTTTTTTGAGGGTGGTCTCGTTGTCCCTTTTTCCACTTTTCTTTTAGATGTCGTTAGATATTTTAAAGTTCACATTTCTCAACTAGTTCCGCTGGGTATGCATCGTGTTACTCTGTTTGAGGTGTATTTCCGTAGCATCCACATTCCTCCTACTACTCCCCTATTCCGTATCTTCTATAAACTTAGCAAGCAGGGTGATTGGTTTTCCTTCGAGAAGCGTATTCATAAGAATAGGAAAGTTTGTTTTGGGGAATTTCCCTCTTGTCTGAAGGGTTGGAAGTACAACTTTTTCTTTATCGATAGGCGAGCTATTCCGTTTGCCATGCCGTGGAGGCATTCGGATTCGGACGTATCGGATCCGTTTCCAAAGGCAAGTGAGTATGATGTTACTCATGCCGAAAGGCTTTCCGAGACGATCGTTGAGCCCTGTCAAGTTCCGCAAGCGTTCTTGTATGCCCTGGGTTTATCGGACCACTGGGAGTTTCCTGGTTACCGTCCGGCGTTGAGGGATGAGCAGGGGAGGGGTATAGCCCTTGTTATAATGTGTTTTTATATTGCATCTTTTTTTTTTTTTTTTTTTTTTTTTTTTTTTTTTTTTTAACGTTGGGTTTTATTTGTCCGCAGGTATAACCATGTCGAATTATCTAAAGAAGCCTCAGCTACGAAAGAATACAAAGATTGTTCAAGGTACCCCGTTTCCGGAAGGGCATACTCGTGAGGTGCATGTTACTCCTCCCTTGGCCTCCAATACTGAGGTACCGGAAAAGACGGAGGAGTTGAAGAGCGTTGAAGTTGCTGATGACAAAGTGATAGCTGCTAAAGAGAGGAAGAAGGAGCAGGCTGGGAAGGCGGGTTTGAAAAAGCCTCCGTTGAAGAGAACCGGAGCGGGGAGTGTCTCTTCCCGCCTTCATAAGAGAAGTAAGATCTCTGCTGGTGATACCGTTATTGACTTGGATACTGGAGAGGCCGTGGAGAGGCCAGAACCTATCCGTTCCGTTCATCCGGAGGATTTGGCGTCTGGTATGTTCGGATGATTTTTTATGGTTTCTCCTTCCATATATATATATATATATATATATATATATATATATATATATATATATATATATATATATATATATATATATATACATATATATATATATATATATATATATATATATATATATATATATATATATATATATATTTTATTATTTTTTGACAGAGATTCTTTTGCTGTCAGGGGGTTCTGAGGGTGCATCCCGGCGTCCGGGGAAGGAAACTCTGGTGGATGAGGAGGATGTTGATATTGAGGGGGATGGTGAGGATGATGGTATTTATGTCCCGGCATGGACTGTGACGAAGGGCACTCGTATGAATACTGCTACTGCTTGCCGGGACATGTTGATGAATTTGGCAACTCCCAAGGAGGAGAAATATCTGGATGAATAGGATGATGGGGAGGTTGTTCGCAGGTCGTGGCTACTGCTGGGCAAATGTGTCACGGCTCAAGCGGATATGATTTTCCGTTTCGAGTCTCTCTCCAAGGAGTATAAGAAATTGTTTGATGCCCACAAGACTTGTGATAAGACCCTTGATGACAACTAGAAGACGTTCCAGCAGATGTCCGGAGAGTTTCATGAGTTGAAGAAGGTTCATGCAGAGTGTTCCGAGGTGAATCCGGAGGGTCTGAGAAAGCTTCGTGTAGAAAATACGAGACTGGAGGAGAGGGTTGGTAATCTTGAGTTGGAGAAGAATGAGTGGAGGAAAGTTTCCGGCGAGCAGGCCGAGAAGATCAGGTCGTTGGAGGGGCAGTTGTCTGATGCCAAGCAGAAGCTAAGCAATGAAGAGAAAGCTTACAGGGAGCTTTGCCAGGAGAAGGTGGATATTGTTGTGGCTGCCGGTAATGCCGAGGTGGAGAGGAATCGCATTGTTAATGAGTTTATCCCAGAAGCTATCCATCGTTTTCTCGGAAGTCATGAATTCCGAACGGCATTGGCTGAGCCCTTTAATTTGTTTTATCTTTCTGGGCTGATTGACGGGGCAGGTTTATTTGATGAGCCGGAGAAGGCGGAGAAGTTGTTGGGGGAGATTGAGGGGATGGATATGGATGCCGGAGCCAAATATGGTCCGTTGTATGATAAGGCCCTTTCTCAGGACTATCCCTTCATCCAGAAGATCCGTCAAACTATCTACCGGAAGTTTGACGAGCTAAATGCCTTGGTTCCCGACCCTGCTCCAGTTGAAGAACCGGTGATTGAAGGACCGGAGGTCGAATCTCGTGTCGAGAATCCTTCCGGGAACCAGTCTTCGGATCAGAATGCCTCGGTCTTTTCCTGAAGCTTTTTATCTTCCGGTCCTTTGGATTTTGTATGTTGGGATCAGGATACCTCCATTTTGACTATTGGTTCAGGTATTCCGGATTCCTCGTGAAGCTCTTATTTCCTCATTGCCGCTGATGTAATAGCATAGGGTATTTGTTGTTCCGCTATTTTGTAGGATAGTTGCTTCGGAACAATTTGATGTATTTAGTTCTTTATGTAATAGAATGTCTTTTATTCTTCCGTTATTCCGGAATGCGCAATGTAATTGACTTTTGATCGGATAAATATTCACATCGTTATCTTTTGTCATTTTTGTTATTTGTCCTTATGCTATTTCCAATTTATATGTGCGTTTTCCGAGACATTTGTATATTTCGGATCTTGGCCTTAAATTATACCCGTCTGGGATTTTATTCCTCCGGACAACTTGTGTCCTATGGCTCTTGTACTAAGTAATACCCACTTGGGGGTTTTCTTTGACGGGGTAACCTGTACCCTTCGGCTCTTGGCCTTAGTAATACCCACTTGGGGTTTTCTTTGACGGGGTAACCTGTACCCTTCGGCTCTTGGCCTTAGTAATACCCACTTGGGGTTTTGTTTGACGGGGCAGTTGTCTGATGTCCCATACAAACTTTTTGACCTCCTTTCCGGTTGTCTTGGCCAACGGTTTTGCTTCCATCCATTTTGTGAAATAGTCTATTGCCACAATAACATACTTAACTTTTCCTGGAGCTTCTGGCAAAGGCCCCAAAATGTCCATTGCCCATTGGAAGAAGGGCCATGGTGCCATGACGGACGTTAGTACCGTTTTTGGCAACTTGGGGACCGGAGCATGTATCTGACAAGCATCGCATTTTCGGATGACTTCCCTAGCGTCCCGGTGCATGGTTGGCCAATAGTAGCCTTGTCGCATGAGTTGAGCTACCACCGTCCGGGGTCCGGAGTGCATACCACAGGCTCCTTCGTGCACCTCTCGGATTATGTAATTGGCTTGGAGAGGTCCGACACATCGTAACATCGGTCCTAGGTAGGATTTTTTGAATAGCACCTTGTCAATTAGTGTGTAGTGGCTCATCGGAAGCGTCCCCCGGGAGGATCGGAGGAAAGCTTATGGGGGCTCTCATCCACTCTTCTTCCTGATCTATCGTCTTTCTCTTCGGATTTCTTTCTTGATACCGGACCATATTGATGATTCGACCTTGGTTGTTTTGATGGTTATTTCTGGGTGGTGCTCAGTCTCTTTGTCGGACGTCTCTGATCAGGTGGTCAAGCTTGCCGGTATTCAGGGCTATCTTGAGTTGCTCCTTCAGATTGTGACAGTCGTTGGTGAGATGGCCTTTCTCTCCATGATAATCACAGTATTTATCCATGTTTTCTCTTGACGGCTTTCCTCTTAGTGGCGGGGGTGCCGGTAGCCTGAGCTGATGCTCCGTTGCCAAGATCTCTTTAGGGGCCTTTGTGAGCATGTTCAAGTCTAGTGGTCTGGTATCTCTTCTGTTCCCGTCGTCACGCCGATAATCCCCTCGGTAGTCTATCCGATAGGTATTATTGTCATTTCGTCTGGGCACGTAGGGTGCGAAATTTTCATTTCGTCTATGTTTAAAGTCTTGAACATCTTTCCTGTGGTTTCCTCTAAAGGAGGACCGTTGTGTGTTATGGTCATTTCGGCTGTATGGATTAGGTTGATAATCTCTACGAGAATTATCCACCCTTTCTCCCTTTGGTACTTCCGTCAGTCGATACACTCTTTCGGAACGGACGAAATCATCAACCCGTATCATCATTTCGGTTACGCTCTGGGGAACCTTCTCGGAGAATCTCTTCGCTAGCTCCGGACTTTTACAACCATCAATAAAAGAGGATATCTGCATCAGCTCTGGTACTCCCGAAATGCGACTAGCCTCATCCGTCCATCGTTCCTTGAATTCCGAGAGGGCCTCGTTAGCTCTACGGATGATCTTGGTAATTTCCATCGGATCTCTGATGCATTTTCTACGAAGGGCGAACCTCTGAACGAATTGCTCACTCAATTCATCCCAATTATCAATACTACCTCGCGGAAGACGATCAAACCACGCTCTAGCAGCGTCATCCAGGGTCTGCTGGAACATCATGCACCAAATGGGCATGGGCCACGCACCTTGATTGGCCGCCCCTTCAAATCTGGTGATATGATCGTCAGGATCTGTAGATCCGTTGTATAACTTCAAGTGAGAAGGCATCAGATATTTTGAACCCTTCGGTCCGGAGAAATCGATGATCCTCCGGGTAAAAGGACTCTTGGACGCCGCCTTGAAAGGTTTGGATAAGTCATCCGTCCTTTCCTCTTCGGCTTTTTGGGGTTCGACATCATGAGATCCAGCAACCTCAAAGTCGAGTTGGATGGGGTCAATCGGTGTTTCTCCTGAGACATTGTATTGTTGGATGAGAGATTTTAGAGCAGCAAAGTGACTTTGGATTTGTTCAAGGTTAACAGGATTGGTGTTATTATCCGGACGACTTCCGGATCCTTCGGGTGTGGTTGGGGAAGGACCTGTCATCTCTTAGCTTCGGTAGAGTGAATGACGGGTCCCACGGATGGCGCCAATTTGTTGAGGTAAAAGTTTGTTTCTACTTCGAACAAGCGAGATGAATCCTTCGGACTAGAATAGGTCCTACGGATTCAATGTGATCCTTGCTTACAGTAGGTTGCTTCGGATATCTGCAAAACAAATACGTCCGTTAGACTCGCCCCGAGAATGTATCCCAGGACCAACCTCCGGCGTGAGAGTAAGTATATGTTCTTAGTGTGAGAAAGTATGAATAAAACTAGAGAGTAGAGGAGAATTAGTTAACCTTAAATGAAGATTTCCTCTCTATTTATAGACTCTCTACATGGGGTGCCAGGCTGTTTCGTACTTAGCCCATAATGTTCGCTAGTTTAAACTCCATTATCATATACTTTGGCGTACTTGTTTGTACTTTGGTCTAGGTACTTGTTAGCTTATCCGAAGGGTTTGTGATATCCGGATGGCTGAGATCATGCGGACATTCGTAACCTATCGGATATTGGTCCGTGTTGTCTGAACACATCTGAGTACATTTTACTTGATACGGATCCGGAGGGTATACCCTTGTACGGCATGTATCCGGAGGGTACATACGTCAACAGTAGGACACTTTGTAAAATAAAAATATACGAATGTTTAGCATTTTCCTACAAATATATTTGGCATTTAATTTTGAAGAGAAACTTTATATTTTAAGTTGACTTTGACAAGCGGAATTTTGATAAAATATTCAAGAAGAAGTTTACACTTGTGACGGTGAGGACGGTGTGCCTTCATCAAAAGTCTTTCACTCACTTTAAATTCACCTACTCATTTATATCTACCTTTAATAGTCATGTAAATCTGCAGCAAGTTATCAAGTTCAAATTAATGGATTACTATTAACATGGACGGACTTTTTTGGTAACCATGATTTTCGATCTTTCAGTAGACTAATCAACGAGGTTTGAACCTACTGTCAGACAGACTCAAACCAAGTAAAGCACTCTCTTTTCAGGAGGTCGGTGTGGCCATTTAAGGTTATTTGCACCTAGCAGAAATTGAACTTGAGAACTCACACATTTTAAAATGATAATCACAAGCCCTTTTGCTACTAGGTCACCCTTAAATGGTTATTAACAAGGACGGACTCATATGAGAGCTGGGTGTGACAGGGTCACACCTTATTTTAGGTAATACATTGTAAATTTTTTATAAAATATATTTCTATTAGCAACTACAACCCTTAATTTTACTTAATAAATTATTTATAAAACGGCTTTAGTAGTTATAATTATAAAATATAATAATAATAAATAAATAAAAATGAGAATGCAACATCTTCTCAAATATCTTAACTCCGTCTCTTATCTATAAGCAATTAAACATCATTCCTATTGCATGAAAATTGTTTTTAACACATATGAAAATGATTAAATTTAATTCGTTGATTAATTATCAGGCATGAAGTGAGAAGAAAGTTTGCTAAGTATTAACATTTGACATGATTTATTTACAAATTGGTATGCTAATGTTGCTAAAAGTAAGGTTAAAAGCAAGAAGAATAAAGAAATACAAAAAACATGTAATGCAAACGATATGGAAAAAAAGAAAAGGTAACACGTGTCTAATTTTGGCCTGAGAAGTTGGATTTTTGATGTGGAAAAGCGTGAAAAGCAATCAAGTTAGCAGTTTGGTGAAAAGTCAAAACATTAAGAATAAAGTCAATAATCTCATGTTAACGTCAAATCATCATTTAACATGATATCAAATTTATCACTTTTTTTTTTATATAGTCACCAACTAACCTAACACAAAACGCGTTTGGTATAATGACATGAATCACAATCGGTATCGGTTTCGGTATAACATGGGTCCCTCACATATGATATATTCATTCATCCCCTTTTAGACTCCTATGGAGTATGGGCAATTTCTATATTTCATTCTCATATAATGTGGGCCCCGCATCTTAACCAAACACTAACAATCATTACCACTATCATCCTCTCATTCTGATAGGAGGATACCAAACGCACCCTAAGATCTTATCAAGTTGTAGTCAAACATGATTGTTCAGGTTGAGTTGTTGCTAGACCGAATCATAAAATCCACACAAAAAATTTACTCACTGATTTGTTAGCGGGTGATTGGTGCACTTTCTGACAATTTTTCTCTCCCCTCTCTTATTAAACCAATCAACCGCTAACATGTGAGCGAGTGAATTTTTTTTATAAATTTTGTAAGTGTTTCTAGCATTTCTCTTTAACTTATTTGTGATTAATGAACATGATTTATCATGTTTTACTCAACTTGAGAGGATTCTAATCCAACAAAAAATAAAAAATATCTTACTTTATACAAACATATCCGTAATATACTCAAACACACTCACAAACAATAAAAATAAAAATAAACACCCACACTTTTCCTTGGTTTTGCGTTCGATGGTGCAGACAAACCAAAAGAGAGCAAAAATGTCATCGTTGCGCGTGGTGGTTGAGTGTTCTCTAACCGCGTGCTAAAATACACAAAATTTAGACCATCAGGCTAAAATACACAAAATTTAAAGAATTCTCACAAACAAAACTGTTCATTAATAAAATATTATAGGATTAAATATATAAATTAGAAACGAACTTTTCACATTTTACAGTTATTAGAAACGAAGTAGAAAATGTAATTATATGATCATTTAAACTTATTGTTTTGTGTATTTATCACCAATTTTTCCACCAGTTACTGGCTAAACATGTAAACTTTTTTTTTTTTTTTTTTTTTTTTTTTTTTTTTTTTTTTTTTTCAAAATGCTTGTGTGTAAGTGTAAAATGTAAAAACCACCATTGTGGTTTGGTCATGTTGCAAATTTCGTCATTTTCATACTTATATCAATACCATTCCATCTATTGACACAGAATACTCTCTTCTTTAACCTTTACTTTGCTATTGAATTTTTATTTTCTTTTTAAATCAAAACTTAAGTCTAAACCCATATTCAATGAGTACAAGAACATAAAACCAAAACAAAATCAACACCCATCAAATCTATCCTTGTTTAAACGAAAAACAAAGCACAAAACCCATTTCTGAGTTCATTTAAAAATTAAGCAAAGAATTAGATGGATAGTATATTCTTACGATATTTGAGATTAACATCCGGTTACCTTTCTACTAAATACACAAAACAACAAGTTACAATGATCAGATGAGTACATTTTCTTGTTTCTAATAATTGTAAAATGCAAAAAGTTCATTTCTAATTAATAGATTTAACCTAATATCATATTCATTCACTAAATTTTCTTTTGATTTAGATTGGTTAAAGGTGATGGTAAAAACAAAAAAAAAGGGTTAAAAGATGGTTGAAGGAGATATTAAACAACTATTATGATATAATTGACAAAAATAATAATAATAATAATAATAATAAATAAATAAATAAATAAAAATAATCACTTATTGTGAAAAAGAAGAAGTGTTTAATTAACTAAATTACCTTGAAAATCCTAACACATGATACTTTACCATTAGACTAAATGTAATTGAACCAAACGGATTCGTCCGTCCATTCTAAACTATTCGGTCCCCCTTTACCCGACCCCTAACGCCCCCCCCCCCCCCTCCCCCCCCCCAAAAAATAAAATAAAAAAATCAATTGGTTTAGTCTGGAAGTGGACCGAATGATTGAAGAGAATTGTTTGGTGTGTGTACGTTTTGTTTATATTTAATTTTGTGAAGTATGTTTTTTTGTTATAAATGTGGTCTTTTTACTACGAGTATTTGATATGTGTTTTGGTCTAAAAGAGAGAGAGAAAAAAAAAAAAAAAAAAAAAAAAAAAAAAAAAAAAGTAAGTTAACGTTGACGTGACGAAATTGAATATGTTTTTGATGTGGTCTTATTAGTATCGCTCTTTAGATTATCCCTAAATCACATTTAAATTACCTAGAAGTTCCTAACACATGGTGAGTTGGTGATACTTTCATAACTTTGAAAATCTATGGTCATCATTAAAAGGGACCACGTAACGGGTCATGTGTCCTTGTTATAGAGCTACGTGTCTCAGGTTGCAGCCCATCTTGACTTTTGAATCTTGGGCAAACTGGTTTACAAATACTTTCTTGTCAATTTTATATAAAAATAGCCCAAGCAACCAACCCTATGTAATAAAAGCAAGTCTTTTAAAACATCCAACCTACTAATCTGCATCTTTGTTTGAAATTTTGCCACGTAAAAGATCATTTGTTATGGACCCCTATAGTTCTTTTTTCAAGTCTACTACAGTATAAGAATAAGAAAAAGTGAAATAAAGAAATAACTAGACAATAAAACACAGTCCTCTGTTTTGTGCCACGTTTGAAGACATGTTCCAGTTTGATACAACGACCTAACACTTTAATTGTTTCAGTTATTTATTCTGTCTTCGTGTCACAACAAAAGGAAGTCTTTTAAGTTCTGAATTTTCTAAATAACAATATAATGTTTTAGACTAAATGTTATTATTATTATTATTATTATTATTATTATTATAATATCACTGTATTAGAAAATTATAGAATTTACAAGAAATTAGTAGAAAGCCGATAAACTATCTGGGCCCCCACATTTCTAACTATTGCAAAACAAATCCTACTAAAAATTATAAGTAGCAGCAAGCGCACCAATGTCTTGAGTAACAGAGAACTTTCAGATCCGCTCAGCAAAGTCACCGCATCCTTCTCAAGTTCTCCAAAAGAAGAGAATGAGAAGGGAAAAAACCCATATCCAATTTTCGTGCATTTAGCCCCATATTTGACGCGTTTACGTTGTGTGGCCTCAAACACCGCACGACCTGGTACAAAATCAACTATACCAGATTGCGTCAATGGCGATGACCCTGTCAGATCGACACATACATCAAGCCCTCCGTCCCACGAATACAATAACATATCGGATGGACGTAAGGGTTGGACCATTTCTCTAATAAGCCCGATATCAACTTCTTTACGAGCTGAAATCCCCGACCGAGAACAGATGTCAACAAGGGTATCGCACACAATGTTATGCCGATGCTTAATACCAATAATACCAGCGCACGATACAATATGGTCCCCATAAATATCCCCAGTAAAGACCCTGGAACAAGCTGAGCACGACCTCTGAACAGAGAATAGAGGAACACCTAGCCGATAACATAACACACATCGGTAAGTCCTAGCATTCATAGTCTGTCCCAACCCAGAGATCGGAACCACCCTAAGCCAGGCCGAAGTGTAATCCTCCATTTGAGATTTTCATAACGCCATTTGTCTAGTAAATAAGGAAAAAGTGGATTCAGCCGTTTGGGTAACACGTGTGAAATATATATCTGCCAGTTTCTTCATGAGTTTTGGGGCAGCGATCTCACTTGGGTTACTCAAAAGATCAATATCCATTTTTCCATTAAAAGCACACAATGCATCATCAAAGGAAGGCCCAGAAGTTACAATACCAGAATGTTGGAGCAATTTAGCCTATAAGCCAGTAGATTGAAGTCCAGATGCAAGAAATGCATAGTTCAAGACATCACCTGCAATACCAGCAGTTATTATTATTATTATTATTATTATTATTATTATTATTATTATTATTATTATTATTATTATTATTATTATTATTATTATTATTATTATTATTATTATTATTATTATTAACTGATTCCGACTCGACATTGCGAGCTGATTAATCCTAAAGCGACTACTTTTTAATCGTTCGGCTAATACTTTTTTTGATAGCCCGGAGTCATCATAGGTGAACTTTTGTGGCCACATGGGAATTAATTTCTCCCCAAACTTTGAACATGAGACCTCCAGAGACTTTCACGACTTAAGTGACCAAATTCAAACCACTGAATCACCCCACGTGGTTAAATGTGATTATTTTTTGTTTATTGCATTTCTACAAAAAGCTTTTTTCACACGTTTATATACCACATATATCTTACTACCTTGTATATGTTTATATGTTGATCTAAGCCTACAACCTTTTGATTAATAAACATAGTCACACAAAATGTGAATTTACCTAATTGTAATAACCATATTAAATTTATTAAAAATATATAAACTGTTAATATCTGGCATCCTGCCTTTAAAAAGACGACTCTTGACATAGAGACACGACTCTTGGCATCCTGCCTTTAAAAAGACGACGTTCAATTATTAGTCATGTTTCATTCTCAAAGTTCATTTTAAGACTTTCATAAGCAAGGGCAGAAAAAGAAATGTTGAGCGAGTTATGTTTAAACCAAACAAATCAAATTTTGTCTTAAATACGGCTTGAACCCCAACTATTTGATAAAATCAGTGAGAATCCTTTGATACACACTTTGAAGCAACATCTTATTAAAGGGGAGTGATTTGCACACTCATCTTTTTTATTTGCACACTCACAGTACAAGTTATTAAAGCAGGATATAAATATGGTACAACTGTTTGATGCGGTACTTGGAGTGTCCCAATCAAAAGACAAAGTGTGCAAATCAATTCCCCTTATTAAAAGGTCTTTGACATTAGGTAATTTTTTTTCTTTTGCTTATACCGGAATACAGTGTAAACATTCATTAAGTTAAACGTTTACTTCTACAAAATCTATATCTTTCTATATATCTATAATGGTTGAGTTCGATGATATAAATGTTGCTAGTGTTTATAATATCAAACACTTGTATATATCTATTATTTTTGAGTTTCATTATATAACACTTAATTCAATAAAAAAAAAAAACAAAAATAAATAAAATACATGAAAACCTTATTATCTATTGTTTAAATATATTAAAATGACGTGAATTTCAAGTTATCATATAGGTAATTTTTAAAACTTTAATGATTGAAAAAAAAAGAAAAGAAAATGTGTTTTGCATATCAAAATAAACCAACATGTCAACTTAACCCGAACTCTTTTGATCTAAACTCATTTGTCAATATTTGACTTGAACTCATTTGTCCAGAATCTTCAATAGAAAACTAATGGGTAAATGGGTACGTTTCGTATGCTTCGATAAATCACAATCGGTATGACTTTGAGTATAAAGTGAGTCCCACATGTATGATACTCCCTTCGTCTCAAATTTATTGTACACTATTGACTTTTTTAGTCTTTTTTCTTCAAATTTGACCTTAAATATTTTTGTGGGTGTTATATAATATTTTATGCAAAATATATAAATAAATTGGGTTTTAAGTGTACTTTTCAATGATATAATTTTTCATCAAGTAGTATATAATAAAAAAAATAAATTTATGGTCAAAGTTGAACTAGTTTGACTTTGAAAATTCAAACTGTACATTAATTTTAGAACCGAAGGAGTAGTTTCCATAAGAGCCAAGTGGGTGGAGTATAGAATATGCTTTATATTTGAGTATCGTAGCAAAATTTTAGATTCAAAGTGCTAAAGCAAACATCTTATTTCAGAATGAAAGTATTTCCTCATTCCGATTACCATATAACGAACGCACTCATTTTAGGAAGAAACCGAGTTTATACATTCCCACACGTTTATTGACATGAATAAAAGTTTGACTTTTTAATGGTAAATAAGATTCATGCATTGCACCGAAGAATGCCTATTATAGAATAATTTTATAATGATATTTAAATTCAAATAGTGACAACTAACTGAATGTTTGAAATTCCTTTAGTAGACTAAAACTAAATAGATTTGTGATGGCAGTAGCTCAAGATAGATTTTTGTATATCAAAGAGCACGTCAATGCTAATTTTATACACATGGAAATGAAGAAATTCTGCTATTTACTTAATTGTTAAAAAATTCCTTTGATTTTTATTTTGGTTATTTCAAAACCTACTGTATGTATGTTAACTTAAACAACAAAATATATTACTTAATGCACCATTATTTTTAAACCAACATAAAAGAGGTTAACTATTTATAAAGTGAAGCAATCAACTTTTTTTATAAATATCTGATGGACTTCACCCGGGCCGTAGCCCAACCTTACTTAAGCGAAGAATTTCATTTACTCACCTGAGCAAATGTGTTAAAAAAATGTAATTATATGTAGAACTGTAAAAACAACCAGAGCCCGATCTCAATAAGGCTCGAGCTCAACTCGATTAGCATTACGCAAATTTGAGTTCGAGCTCGGCTCGTTTAGCATTATGAAAGTTCGATTTCGAGCTCGGCTTGTTACAAGCATATTTGGTTTATATTGTATCTCCGTTGCTTACTTATCTCAAAAGTTTATGGATATGTAATTATACTATTCATAAATAGATAATGGCAACCTCCTCTTTTTTTATTATTTTTTATTTCTTAAAATATTTTAATGTAGTTGTTTTTATAAAACTACAGAACGAAAAGTACGGAACATAAAATATACAGTTTGATAAATCAGAAGCATTAAAAGACAAAAAAATAAAATATAAATGAAAAAATATTAAAAAAAAATAATTGCTATTCACAAACTGATAAAAATGAAGTAAAGGGGGTGGCACTAACTTATAAGGTAGCCTTAATAACACCCAAATGTTATACATACGAAGCTAGTTTAGGCACGCGAGCTTAATTGAACTCGAGCTCGTTTATTAACGATATTTATTTTAAGCTTGAGCTCATTTTGAACTTTTACCGAGCTTATCCGAGTAACTTAACACTCATTAAAATAGAATCAAGAAACATTTTTGCTAATGTTTTTAGAAGCAAGAAGATTAAAAAGAAAGAAAGAAGATGGGTTTAAGCAAAGTCAAATAAAGAAAGAAAAGAAAAAAAGAAGCAAGAGGCCAATGTTAAAGCACTCATCCGAACCGGGTCAAAAATTTATCAATAAGGTTCGTGGTCTAAGCTGGTGAACTGTCTGCTTAAGGTCGGTCAATAAGGTTCTTTTTAGAGCTAAGCGTAGACGGTAACATTTTTTCAAGGTTTTATTTTTTGTTTGATGTTGAGCTATTATAGAAAGAAAAGGTCACTGCTAAACAATTTTTAGCTCTCGCTTCATTGAAAGTCAAAACATTTCTTAAAAAAGAACAACTAGCAAGTTTTTAATATTAGGGGGAATTGAACAGCTAATGGAGTGTTGTTTTCGTGCTTGATGAATGAGCTAAACCGCCTTTGAAGTTTTACTAATCGAGCATAGTGACCAGTGTTGTTATTGACCAGTGCTCGATTACACTACCTTCGCTTGTAACAGCAAGCGTGTTTGCATTTTGTATCGTTGCTAGCTTGTGTGCAACCACCTGTTTCATGTTTGTTTTAAAATCTTTTTACAGGTATTTCTTGTTGTGTAGGATTCACATCACCATAAACACAAACATAAACATTGTTGTGATGCTTACCATGATTCTTGTTAACAATTACAGTGCTTTAATGTTGGAACATGATAATATTGGAACTTATGAACTTATTTAATACGACAATATCTCTATCTTGCAAATTTCCCACATCCATGAAATCATTAAAAACGAAGAACAAATGTATTATAAGGTTTAAAACGAAAAATGAATGTTTTCTTTAATACTTTTAAGCATGAAATAGTTAAAAACGAATAATGAATCTATTATAAGGCTTGAAAACGAAGCATGTTAATCAAAGATTACTTACATGTTAGAACATGGTAATGTAGGAACTTATGAACTTTTTTTATAAACATCCCCAGTCGATATCTCCCCAGAATTTACCAACCTTCCACCGTACCAAAAATCCAACGCGCAACAAATAAACGTTAGCCCTTGAGATGAACCAATCCCTACACCTGCTAACTGTTAGAGTTTGACAATCAAATACACGTATTGCGGAAGCTAGGATCAAGTATAACACATAAATATTAACTAAAACATAAATAGCAAACGTACCCGATGCACTTCAAATCAACCTTAATTCTTGGACAATTAGATCAATGATAAACCCCTTACCGTTTTGTTTATCGATCTCTTGATAATTACTAAGTAAGTAATTACCTCGTTCTTGTACACACAAACTACCAACGAATAAAGGTTGTTGCAAGTAAACGAAAACACTAATGTTTTGCTTATGGAAAAATCGACCCAATAAACCCTTGGAGAGGGGGGGACGATCGGCCACAAGAAAAGAAAGAGGAAAACAAGTTTTAGGGTTAGAGTGTGTGCACAAAAGATTGTTAAGTCTAACTCCAAGGCCTTGTATTTATACTAGGTGATTTCTTGGAGCACAAGGAAGCATGGATCGACCCAATGGGGTGTGGGTCGACCGGCCTAAGCAAACCCAAGGGGTTTCTAGAACCTCCTTGACACCCAAATTACATTCTAGTCCTTATCTTTCTTATTAACGATAGTTAGTCCATACGGTTAACAACTAACGACCGTTTAGTCCATTAAGTGTTATAAATATATATATTTCATACATTTAATAAATATATATATTTATTTACATTATTCTTGTTTGTAAAGTGTGCAATCCCGAGGTCTCGGGTTCGATCCTAGACATTTACCTATTAATGTTTATACGTAACATTTAACAGCTCCCACTCGTATATCCATTAATAGTAAAATGACATTGGTTAGCGTCTTGCAACACTCCAATGCCCCTAGTCCAATCCGAGCTAGGTTTCCTGGAAAAACCTTTAATGATTCATCATTATAATTATCCTTTCATTACTAATACCGCATTAATAAAGATGTGAGTTCCTTTATTAAAATTCTGTTTCTCGTTTCTTTATGATTGAACAAAATTACCAAAACATCTGAACGTATTCCAGATAGACTTTGGGCATGGCCATGCAAACATTTTGTCAACCCTACGAGGGGCCCAGCAGTATTAAACTTCTAAACAAATCAGAAGGAATAAATTCTTTCTTGACTACAAGAATAACCCATGAACTTTGCAACACTTCTGAAAACAATCCTTATGACTCCCTGTTACGGTGAGCGGTAGATTGCTTCACAAAAATGCACTACATCCATGACACTTATCTGGTATCTCAAGTCTGAGGATAACTTTAAATATGATTCTCACATAAACATTAAATCATATTGTTGGGATAAGTCCAATATTCAATTCATCAAATATTATGTGAAATTGGTATGACTACGCATCAATATACTTTCAAGTATATCCTAAACCAATACTCAAATTTGTCTTAGTTTAATGATATTCCCATATCATTAATCGACAATGGACATTTAGAATAATAAATTATTCAAGGATCTTAAACATGCAAATATAGGATATATTATTAAGACAATGATAAATAAACATAAAACTTATTTTATTCCATTAAAATAATAATTGTACATTACATCCTTTATCCAAACACTAATCACAAATGGGCATGAAACTTTCAGCTAATCTAAGTCCTACACCTTCAGCATGCTTGTAAAGCTTGGTGCCAGGTAGAGGCTTTGTTAATTGATCTGCCAAGTTATCATCTGTGTGAACTTTGAGCATTTCGATTTCGCCTATTTCGACTTGTTCTCGAACATAGTGATGCTTAATCGGGAAATGTCTGGTGCCTTTCATGATTCCAGGCTCATTGGCAAATGTGATTGCAGCAGAATTGTCACAATACATTTTAATAGGTCTTTGAATCGAAGGCATGACTCCAAGCCCTGAAACAAACTTCCTAATCCAAACAGCTTCCATTGCAGCTTCTGAAGCAGCTATATACTCACTTTCTGTAGCAGACATCGCTAGTACACTCTGCTTTCTGCTCCTCCAATCCACTGCTCCTTCATTAATGACAAAGACATAACCCGTCTGAGACTTCGTATCATCCTTATCACCTTTCCAAGAAGCATCGCAGTAACCTGTAACATCAAGTTCTGCCGATGGATTTCCCCCATAAACCAAAAACATATCCTTAGTTGCCCTAAGGTACTTAAGAATATTTTTAACAGCAGTCCAGTGAGCTACACCTGGATTTTGCTGATATCGACTGGTTAAATTCTGAGCAAACGCTACATCAGGTCTTGTACTTTTCACCGCATACATTATAGATCCCACAGCCGAAGCATAAGGGACTCTTTTCATGCGTTGCACCTCTGCAGGTGTTGAAGCACAAACCTTGTTGCTCAAGCCATGTTGTTCTTGCATCGGCAAATATCCTTTCTTGGAATTTTGCATATTGAATCTCTTCAATATTTTATCAATGTAAGCACTTTGGCTTAATCCAATTAATCGCTGAGATCTATCTCTATATATCTTGATTCCCAGAATAAATGCAGCTTCCCCTAAATCTTTCATAGAAAAACACTTTCCAAGATATGCCTTAACCTTTTGTAAACTTGGAATGTCGTTTCCCATGATCAATATGTCATCAACATATAATATAAGGAAAATTACATTACTCCCACTAACTTTGTGATATACACATGGCTCATCAAGATTTTGAGTGAATCCATACTTTTTAATCTCACCATCAAATCTCTTATTCCATTGTCGTGACGCTTGCTTTAATCCATAAATGGATCTTTTAAGCTTGCATACACGATTTGGGAATTTTGGATTTACATACCCCTCAGGCTGCGCCATATAGATGTCTTCATCTAGGCGACCATTTAAGAAGGCGGTTTTAACATCCATTTGCCAAATCTCATAGTCATAGTAAGCGGCTATGGCTATAAGAATCCTAATTGCCCTTATGTCAGCTACAGGAGAAAAGGTCTCCTCATAGTCAACACCAAAAGTTTGTGTATAGCCTTTAGCTATACAACGGGCCTTATAGGTGTGTACAACGCCATCCATGTCAGTCTTTTTCTTGTAGAGCCATTTACTCCCAACTAGTTTGGCACCCGGAGGTAGGTCTACTTCTTCCCAGACATCATTGTCTTCCATGGATTGCATTTCCCCATCCATAGCTTCTTTCCATTTGGCCTTTTCAGGTCCATTCATGGCAGCTTTATAACTTGTAGGCTCATCAAGATCACCCAGTATATTCTCATCACTCTCTACATTAAGACATAGACGAGTAGGAGCTTTTACTGGTCTTGTTGACCTACGAATGGGAATCACTTCAACTTCAGGTGGAGGACCTAAACTTTCAGGTTCTACCGGAAGTTGGTTAGTGTTTTCAGAAGGTTCTACATCTTCTTGACCGTCTTCCAGATCATATACTCTCCCACTGAATTCTTGAGATATGAGCTCCCTTTCAAGGAAGTCTCCATACCTTGCAACAAATACTTTGTTTTCAGGTGGGTAATAAAAGTAGTATCCCATAGTTTCCTTAGGGTATCCTGCGAAGATGCACTTCACAGATCTTTGTTGGAGTTTGTCTGCTGAGTCACGTTTAACATACGCCTCACAACCCCAGACCTTTAGATAAGACAGGTTAGGAGCTTTTCCAGTCCATACCTTATATGGTGTCTTATTAACCTTCTTTGTTGGAACCATATTTAGAATGCGAACCGCAGATTCTAAGGCATAATCCCAAAACGAGAAAGGAAGAGTTGTTAGATTAAACATAGATCGTATCATGTCTTGCAATGTACGATTCCTTCTTTCAGATACACCATTTTGTTGTGGAGTATATGGAGAAGTAAGGTGCTGGACAATTCCCTCCTTTGCTAGATAATCTATGAACTCCTGACTCAGGTATTCACCACCTCTATCGGATCGAAGAGCTTTAATCTTCTTTCCAAGTTGCAACTCTACTTCTGCTTTAAACACTTTGAATGTTTCAAATACCTCATGCTTATGTTTAAGTAAATAAACATAACCATAACGGCTGTAATCATCCATAAATGTTAAGAAGTAGCTAGCACCCCTCCTTGACACATGTCTAAGTGGTCCACACACATCTGTGTGAATAAGACCAAGTAGATCATTCGCCCTTTCAATCCTATTTTTAAAGGGTTTCTTAGTCATCTTCCCAGCAATGCAGGATTCGCATTTATCAAATGATTCATCATTGATCTTATCTAAAAGCCCATCATGTTGCAGCTTTTTCATGCGATCTTTGCCAATGTGAGCAAGTCGACAATGCCAAAGATAAGACGAATCCAGACCTTTCTTGATTCTCTTATTGTTGATGCTATACATTGAATTATTTTTAACAAAAGCATTATCATTATCATTCATATCAATTTCAAATACACCATTCACAGCAATAGCATTAAAATAAAAAACATTATTTAAAGAAACTGAAATTCCATTGCTTGAAATAGTATGCTCAAAACCAAGGTTCAACAAACATGAAAATGAAATTACACCTCTAACAATTGACGGTGCATAATGACAATTATTTAAAGATAGTACTAGGCCCGAAGGCAACACTAAATTAAATACTCCTATAGCTTCAACTCCTGCATGCGCTCCGTTACCAACGTGCAAGAATTGTTGTCCATAGGCCAGCTTTCTCTCAACTCTAAACCCCTGCATGGTATTGCAAATATGAATGCCACATCCCGTATCATATACCCATGAATTCAATTTAGGAGTAAGAGTGAATAATTCAATCATAAAGAAGGCACCTGATGTGCTGGGGTTACCAGCATCATTCCCCTGCTTCTTGAGTCGCAAGTCATGAATGTAGAGAGGGCAATTGCGCTTCCAATGACCCTTTTCATGACAATGGTGACAAGCCTGATCCTTCTTGTTTGGCGGATTCACCTTGTTCTGCTTAGGCTGATGTTGTTTCATCTTGGGTTCAGGTTGATAGGCCATGACCTGCTTGCCTTTGTTAACCTTCCCTTTGCCTTTGTTCACATGCGATTTCTTCTGGATTCTCCCCCCATGAATTGCCAACACTTGTGGGGTGGGATTCTTGACCTTGGCTGGTAGAATTTTCTCATAATCAACAAGCAATGCGAGTAATTCTGAGACTGTCTTCCCCGAGCAATGCATGTTGAAGTTCTGCACAAAACCAGCAAAATCCTTGTTAAGGGATCTGTTGATCAAGTGCACTTGCACATTCTCGGGGTAACCAAAACCAATTCTGTGAAGTTGATCAAAGGAGTCCTTCATCTCATCCACATAATCGGCTACTGGTTTACCATCACCATGCTTGCAGTTGTGTAGCTTGTCAAGTTCATCATACAATTCAACTGCAAGTGGCTTCTCATAAGACTGCCTAAGCATCTCAAGCATGTCTTTTGGGAACGCGTACTCGTACTTCTTTTGTAACTGAGCACTCATGCTAGTGAGCATTAAACAAGCAACCTCATTAAACTTAGCATTTGTCGCCTGCCATTCTGCCTTTGCTTCTGGTGTAGCAGTAGCAGCTGGTTCAGCAGGACATTCCTTGGTCACATAATCCATCTTACCAGACGCCCTCAAGACAATTCTGAGCGAACGGTACCAGTCATTGAAATTCTTTCCAGTGAGTTTCTCTCTTTCAAGATGACTCTTGAAAGCATTAATCACAGTTTGGTTATCGGGTTGAGCCATATCTACAGATAAAGTTCAAATATTAGTATTTTCGATAATCAATATCTTCAAGAAAATAAAATACCCAAGGCTATATTCATATAACCAACTAATTTTCTTGAAAATCTAGGATCTAACTTTACATAGTTTCACCACACCTGTTGATCTGCTAGTGGTAAAAGTACAAAAGATAGTAATCTGTCGAACAATAATTGGCAAACAAGATTTCCAATTCCTAGATCTTTATGGGATTTACTACAAATTGATTCATCAATTTGCCTTGTAAGCATGTTTTATCCCATCTCATGCCTTAAGTTCTAGGTCTCACGCACAACTTAATTAAGTCGTCTACCTTAGAAACTGTAAAATTACAATTATGGTCTCACGCGTTAAAAGAATTTTACCTTGTTATAGTAATTTAGCCTAGGTCTCACGTTTACTAAATTAAAATTCCAAGTGTTTCTTATAGGTAGATGGCACGTAACTTAAATTATAAGGGTATTAATTTTTGATATGTCAATCAAAATTATGTACAAAGATGCATGCACTCATCTTTATAGCATAAATTTTCATAAAACCTTTTTATATCCAATTCGTGAAATTAATACACAAAGTTTTACTTGAGGTTTATGCCAAAACCCTAAGATGACTTTCTACAACATATAATTTTAAAAGTAATTCGTTTAAGATATATTCAAGATTGTGATAACCAAGGCAGACTCTAAGGCTCTTTTCTAAGCCTTCAAATCACGGTTATGAATATCATCTTAAAAGACTTAATTTTAAAACCATATTTGCACAAAACATCATTCAAGCAAAAGTTTATGGATTCAATCTCAAAACAGTAATAAAGTTTGAATAATGCTAGTCTCGACTGGGAGCTGATTACCGTGCGAATCGGACCACGATTGTCATAAGACCATTGCAAGATTCTTACTTTATCACTTTAGGGTTTCACAATTATTAGTCCGTTTTAATTTTCTTTATGAAAACAACCCTTTTATTGCTTACATCAAGTCCAACTAAAAAACAATAAACAAGTAGCAAAGAAAATCAAACAAACAATAATAAATAAGTGAAACAATTAGCCACATGCAAACCGTATTAGAAAAGATCCTAATAAAATCAATTCTAGGTATATAACGCATGTAATCAACTAAGGCCTTCCCCTCTTAATGGAGGTGAGTCACATACATTGACGAATCAATTGCGTAGGCTAAAGCTAAAAACACACCACATAGCATATAAAATTGATTTTAATATATATTGGAGTCTTCCCCAATTTAAGATCTATAATAAACATGTGAAAAACAAGATCCATGACAAACATGCATGTAAGTCACGGATTAAAACCTAACAATTAGCAATTAGGTCACAAGATACGTTCAATTAACCGGTTAAAGACCTAGGGTTTCTAGTGATTACACATAATCAAGAAAACCACAAAACCCTAATTAGGGTTTCATGGGAAAATCGACCCCCCCCCCCCAAAATTAGGGTTAGGGTTTCGAAATTTTTAGAGAAAAAAAAATAGGAAAAACCCTAGATAAAAAAAAACATGTATCTAAAACAATTAAAGATCCGGTTTTTATTACGTTTTAGTAATCAATTACATGTTATACATGGCTCGTGATGCCACTGTTAGAGTTTGACAATCAAATACACGTATTGCGGAAGCTAGGATCAAGTATAACACATAAATATTAACTAAAACATAAATAGCAAACGTACCCGATGCACTTCAAATCAACCTTAATTCTTGGACAATTAGATCAATGATAAACCCCTTACCGTTTTGTTTATCGATCTCTTGATAATTACTAAGTAAGTAATTACCTCGTTCTTGTACACACAAACTACCAACGAATAAAGGTTGTTGCAAGTAAACGAAAACACTAATGTTTTGCTTATGGAAAAATCGACCCAATAAACCCTTGGAGAGGGGGGGGACGATCGGCCACAAGAAAAGAAAGAGGAAAACAAGTTTTAGGGTTAGAGTGTGTGCACAAAAGATTGTTAAGTCTAACCCCAAGGCCTTGTATTTATACTAGGTGATTTCTTGGAGCACAAGGAAGCATGGATCGACCCAATGGGGTGTGGGTCGACCGGCCTAAGCAAACCCAATGGGGTGTGGGTCGACCGGCCTAAGCAAACCCAAGGGGTTTCTAGAACCTCCTTGACACCCAAATTACATTCTAGTCCTTATCTTTCTTATTAACGATAGTTAGTCCATACGGTTAACAACTAACGACCGTTTAGTCCATTAAGTGTTATAAATATATATATTTCATACATTTAATAAATATATATATTTATTTACATTATTCTTGTTTGTAAAGTGTGCAATCCCGAGGTCTCGGGTTCGATCCTAGACATTTACCTATTAATGTTTATACGTAACATTTAACACTAACCACGCCTTTTTTCCTACCCTGGTGCCTCGGCCCATCTTGAGCCTTGTCGAAAATCACCCAAACTACCAAACGATGTCACAATACTATATTTATAAACTGCCTCAACTGCGATTTGAGTACTTTGGTTTTGATACTTTATAAGTTAGCTGACATTGTGGACAACAGCACTTTTTTCATGTAGAAACAAAATATCGTTAGTGGTTGAACCGCAATCATAACAAGTGCAAGCTTCTAAGCTACAACTAAGCCCATAACCATAGCGATTAAAACACCTGAAGCTGTTTGGATTAGCAGTGACATCCTGTCTGCTACTAAAGACTTGACCATTGTAGCTTCGTTGCTTAGCCTTGAACACAAGGCTCCATTGGAATTAGCTTGTGTGCAACCACCTCTTTCAACCTTATATTGGTATATTTGTTTTAAAATCCTTTTACTGGTATTTGTTGTTTGCCATTATTGAGTTTTGACTTCTACATACAAAGATGGAACTTTACAACTCTTTTTGTAATATACACAATAAAGCTCAACTATACAAACATAGTTTTGATGCTTACCAAGAGTCTTGTTAACAATTACAGTACTTAAATGTTGCAACATGATAATGTTGGAACTTATGAATTTAATTAATATATCTGTATCTTGCAAATTTCCCACATCGGTTTGCAAATTTCCCGATTTTAAAATATGTGCGAGATTAAGATTCGGTAGACTGTTTTATTTATTTATTTATTTTTTATTTTTTTTAGCATGAAATGATTAAAAGAATGAATGTATAACAAGGCTTGAAAACGAAGAAAGGGGTTTTTTTTTTTTTTTTTTTTTTTATTATTTATTTATTTATTTTAAGCACGAAATCATTAAAAACGAATTGAAGAATGAATGTATAAAAAGGCTTTAAAACGAAGAAAGAATGTGTTATTTAATCTTTTAGAATTTTTCATTCAAAAAAATAGATTCATACCTTATTTAGTAATAATTGTATTTAAAAAAAGATTATTTTCTTATTAGGTAACATTTTATATTTATCTATAACACAAATAGAAGATAAATACAAAAAATATAGATAAGATGCAATTAATAATAAGATTAAAATTTTTAAATAATTATCTTTAATAATAAAAAACTATAATTAAACATCATAAATCAAACAAAACAAAGATTAAATTATTTGTTTTTTAATAAATAAAAGTATATGATTCAAAAAATTTAAAAAATCCGCACATGCGCGGGGCATTATAACTAGTACTCTTAGAGATATTTACGTGCGTGTTTAAGATTTGTTGAAAGCTTTTTTTTTTTCTTAAGCATGAAATCGGCTTTTTTTATTTTATTTTTATTTTTTATTTCTTTTTTTTAGCATGAAATCATTAAAAACGAATTAAAGAATGAATGTATAAAAAGGCTTAAAAACGAAGAAACTTCTATTTTTTTTTTTTTTTTTTTTTTTTTTTTTTTTTAAGCATGAAATTATTAAAAACGAATTGAAGAATGAATGTATAAAAGGCTTGAAAATGAAGAAAGAATGTTTTCTTTAATACTCTAAGAGATATTTACGTGCGTGTTTAAGAATTGTTTAAAGGTGTTTTTTTTTTTCCCTTAAGCATGAAGTCATTAAAAACGAAGAATGAATGTATAAAAAGGCTTGAAAACGAAGAAAGAATGTTTTATTTAATACTCTTAGAGATAATTACATTCGTGAATGAATGTTTTCTTTAATACTTTTTAGAAATAATTACATTCGTGTTTAAGATTTGTTTTTAGACCTTTTATAGCATGAAATCATTAAAAACGAAGAACGAATGTATTATAATGCTTCAATGAAAAGAATGAATGTTTTCTTTAACACATTTTAGACCTTTCTTGCAGCTAAAGGAGTGTTGTTCTCGTGCTCATTGAATGAGATAAGCTGTGTTTGAAGTTTCACTAATCGAGTATATCACTGCTTTTAGGCGAAAACTCTTCCTCAAGCATGAAAAATATCACTGCTTTTAAGATTAACATGCTCAACACGACCTTCATCCGGTGTCAACAAATAATGAAGTATCGTTTAAATTTAGTTCATTAAGCCTAATTAGTAACATCATAATTTATACTTACAACCCAATATGGGAAGCTTAATAATGGTTTTTGCGGTAAAACAGAAAAATACAATTAATTAATACAAGTTTCAAATTAATAATAAAAACCGAAATGTACAAGTAAGATTCACATATAAACTTTTTTAATTTGATTACATGAGATCACTTCATAATACAAACGTTTTTGTGATGCTTACCAATTACTTTAATGTTACAACATCATAATCTTGGAACTTATGAACTTGTTTTATATATCTGTTTCTTGCAACTACCCACATCGACTGATGACCGAAACAAAGGTGGGTATATCAACACAACTACATTTAAACCTTATACGAAATTTTTAAGAAGACTTTTAAAAGTATTTCTTTAAAATGTCTCTTGAACAGTTTCTTTTTATTTTAAAAAAATTATTCAAATATTTTCTTTTTATTTAAAAAAAAATCAAATATTATAACGCTCGAAACTTGTCACAAACCGATTCTTTTTATTTTAAAAAAATTATTCAAATATTTTCTTTTTATTTAAAAAAAAAAAATCAAATATTATAACGCTCGAAACTTGTCACAAACCGATATGAGCTCCGAGTATTTGTAATTTATCATGATAAGGCTCGAAATCTGTCACGAGCCCATCTAAGCCCCACACATTTAAAAGATGTAATTTATCATGAGCTAAGCGCGAAAGCATTTAAAATTTACTTGGCACAATAAGCGCGAGAGCATTTAAAATATTCAAATATTATAACGCTCGAAACTTGTCATAAACCGATATGAACTCCGAGTATTTGTAATTTATCATGATAAGGCTCGAAATTTGTCACGAGCCGATCTAAGCCCCGCACATTTAAAATATGTAATTTATCATGAGCTAAGTGCGAGAGCATTTAAAATTTTACTTGGCACAATAAGTGTTGGATAAAATGTATCAATAAAAATGTGAACAAGTTTTGATCGAGCCTACAACTTCTCGAGATTCCATAATAGTTATCAAACACGGTTGTGCTACATGGTAATTATGCGATTACAAGCATATTTCGCGAGGTTTCACGACAGTCAGTTAGCAAAGTTTACATATGTACTAATATGCATAGTTGCATACATATAATCTAACATGATACTTATGCTTTCTAATATTAGCTAGTTGAAAAAACGCGCCTTGCTTGTTCTTGAGCTGATTATAAGTACCTTGTTCCACAACTTTGCCTTCAGAAACAAAGGCAATTGAGTCAAGGTTCCGAATGGTGTTAAGTCTATGTGCTACAACGACTGTTGTTCTTCCAACCATTATCCGATCCAATGCCTCTTGAACCACTTGTTCAGAATGGACATCGAGTGCGCTTGTTGCCTCGTCCAGTAGTAGTATTGTTGGGTCACAAATGATGGCTCTAGCTATTGCGATCCTTTGTTTTTGCCCGCCTGATAGTTGCACTCCTCGTTCACCACATTCTTTCTCGTATCCATCTTTTAGTGATCTGTAAAATGAAAAATATATCGGTTACAAAACTTAGTAACAAACTGATCAATCTTTTATACGATAGTGTATACTTACGAGATAAAGTATGAGCATTTGCAGCTTTAGCAGCCTCAATGAGCTCGTCTTCGGATGCATCTAGCTTCCCAAAAATGATATTGTGACGAATTGTTTCTGAATAAAGGACGGGTTCTTGGCTCACGAGTGCCATATGCTTTCTGTACCATTCAATGTTTAGCATTCGTAGGTCCACTCAATCTACCTTAACTGTCCCTCTATCTGTATCGTAGAATCTTTGGATACTGTGGATTCCCCACACCCACTTTTCCCAACCAATCCAATGCTTGTTCCGGGCTTCACTTCTAAGCAAAACTCCCGTAAAATTGGGGTCTTGGGTCGGCCTGGGTATGCAAAATTGACCTTTTTTATTTCTATTCCCCCACTTAGTTTTTCCAACTTTACTCAACTAGTTCCGTTTCCGTCCTGCTTGCAATAATAAGAAGAATCACATAATCAGTTATATCACAAAAGAGCATCAAAAAGCAAGAAAAGTTTACGCGGTTACTTTACTTAGTTGGACAAGTTTTTTTGATTCATAATCGAGTGCACCTGTGGCTTCGTCGATAGAAGTGCTCCTCTTTCACCAACCTTCACATTCAAGAAACTTGTCATTAGTTGTGGCTAAAAGTTCGGGTCAAGCAGGTCATTCATTAGCATGGGTCAAAGTGGGCTGGATCAGGCTGACCCGTAAAAAAGAAATTCATTAGCATGGGTCAAAGCTCATCTTATTACAATAATATTAAGAAATTCTTTAGTTGGTAATATGAATTAAACAAACACTTTGGGTGACTTACAACTCATTTGACCCATTTTTCAACCAGGAAAGGAAGATCATTCCTAAATTGTAACTTGGTTTGATCCGTTATCTATTAAGTAGAAAGCTGAAAATGTGAAACTGTGACTGATGTTGTCGGAACTTTATTTGTTTTGGTAGAATTCTCACTTGAATTAGTATGTTCGGCCGAATAGTTACCATATTGATGAGTTGGGTAATTCAATTATCTTTTTAAAGGTACAATAGTTCTAATCAAAACAGTGAATGTTGGGTTTGGCCCATACCATATTTGTCCCGGCTCAAATGCTTGAAGTATGACAGTTTTACGTGGTTAGTTTGCAACGTGTTTACACCTGACGACTTGAAGTCCTGGATCCACACCTGTAGCCATGACAAGGAATTGAATACTCAACATTCCACTCAAATAGCAACATGCCCAACCAAATGATGCGAACATCATTAAGCTAATTTGTGGATGCCTTATTTCAAGCTTATATTGCTATATTTGTTTTAAAATATTTTTACTAGTATTTCTTGTTTGCCATTATTGAGTTTTGACTTCTACTTATAAAACTGGAACTTTACAACTCCTTTTGTAATGCACACGATAAAGCTCAACTATACAAGTAGGATTCACATCATAATAACAAAAACAAAGAATGTTGTGATGCTTACCAAGATTCTTGTTAACAATTACAGTGCTTAAATGTTGCAACATGATAATGTTGGAACTTATGAACTCATTTTATATATTTGTATCTTGTTCCCACATCGGCTGGTGACGAAAATAAAAGTGGTTATATGAACACAAGCATCTTTGATATCTAACAAAAGTTTTCAATCAACTTCCTAAAAGTAACTGAGTTCATGTTTAGGATTTGGTTAAAGATTTTTTTTTAGCATGAAACCGTTTAGGATTTCATTAAAGCTTTTTATTTTATTGGGTAAATTGCAAATTTAGTTAATAAAGTTGTCATTCACCCTCACTCCCATCATTCACTTCCAACCAATCCCCTTATGCCACATCATTCACTTACTTTTTCCATCATTCATCTTTATTTTTGTTGGCAATGGGTCATTCACCCTTCACTCACTTATTTTTTTTAATCCATTAAAATTATTAAAAGCCTAAAATTTTATTAAAATTAAATAAATATTACATAATATTATTAAAAAACATAAAATAACTAAAGTTCCATTAAAATTTAAAACTTTAAATCCTACAAACTACACGGCCGACCGTGTTGTGCGCATATCAATAAAAACGAGGCGACATGAGCCCCGAGCATTTGAATTATATCATGATAGGGCTTGAAACTTGTCACGAGCCGATATAAGCCCCGCACATTTAAAATATGTAATTTATCATGAGCTAAGCGCGAGATCATTCAAATTTTACTTGGCACAATAAGTGTTGGATAAAATGTATCTATAAAAACGTGAACAAGTTCTAATCGAGCCTACAACTTCTCAAGATTCCATAATAGTTATCAAACACGGTTGTGCTACCCTGGTAATTATGCGATTACAAGCACATTTCGCCAGGTTTCACGACAGTCAGTTACCAAAGTTTACAAATGTGCTAATATGCATACATATAATCTAACACGATACTTATGCTTTCTGAATATTAGCTAGTTGAAACAAATGAGTCAAGGTTCCAAACGGTGTTAAGTATGTGCTACAACAACCGTTGTTCTTCCAACCATTATCCGATCCAATGCCTCTTGAACCACTTGTTCAGAATGGACATTGAGTGCACTTGTTGCCTTAGTATTGTTGGGTCACAAATGATGGCTCTAGCTATTGCAATCCTTTGTTTTTGTCCTCCTGATAGTTGTACTCCTCGTTCACCACATTCTGTCTCGTATCCATCTTTTAGTGATCTGTAAAAAGAAAAATATATCGTATCCATCTTATTACAATAACATTAAGAAATATATCGTATCCATCTTTTAGTTGGCCGAGTCACTCGGGAGATTGGTTGGGCTGGGTCGGTTCAGGTTGTGTTGACCGGTAAACACTTTTTTTTGCAAGCTCATCTTATTACAATAACATTAAGAAATTCTTTAGTTGGTAATATGAATTAAACAACACTTTGGGTGACTTACAACCCGTTTGACCCATTTTTCAACCAGGTAAAGAAGATCATTCCTAAATTTTAACTTGGTTTGATCCGTTATCTATTAAGTAGAATGCTGAAAATGTGAAACTGTGACTGATGTTGTCGGAACTTTATTTATTTTGATAGAATTCTCACTTGAATTAGCATGTTCGGCGAAATAATTACCATATTTTTCCCCGGCTCAAATGCTTGAAGTATGACAGTTTTACGTGGTTAGTTTGCAACGTGTTTTCTTTTACAAATGATGTGAACAACATTAAGCTAATTTGTGGATGCCTTATTTCAAGCTTATATTGGCATATTTGTTTTAAAATCCTTTTACTGGTAGTTTTTGTTTGCCATATTGAGTTTTGACTTCTACTTATAAAAGTGGACCTTTACAACTCTTTTTGTAATACACACAATAGAGCTCAACTATACAAGTAGGATTCAAATCATAACAAACACAAACATTGTTGTGATGCTTACCAAGATTCTTGTTAACAATTACACTACTTAAATGTTGCAACATGATAATGTTGGAACTTATGAACTCATTTTATATATTTGTATCTTGTTCCCACATCGGCTAGTGACGAAAATAAAAGTGGTTATATGAACACAAGCATCATTGATATCTAACAAAAGTTTTTAATCGACTTCCTAAAAGTAACTGAGTTCATGTTTAGGATTTGGTTAAAGATTTTTTTTAGCATGAAACCGTTTAGGATTTCATTAAAGCTTTTTATTTTATTGGGTAACTTGAAATTTAGTTACTAAAGTTGTCCAAATGCACAAAAAAAGACATTGAGAGAATAAGTTGTGCAAAAACGACATTAACGTTCCATTTTTTTGCAAAAAAACACCGAAAGCTAACTTTCGTTATTTTCCTCGTTAAGTGCCACGTTATTGAAGGTATTATCATCATTTCATTGCTTTAAGGATCAATATGTCCACGTGTCACATCACTGTTACTTTAGGGACTAAATTTACAATTTAAGTTTTATCTTTTATTTCATAGCCACCACCACCACAAAAATAATAATAATAATAATAATAATCTTCTTGATTATTGTAAAAAAGGTTCACTATAAAAAATGAAATGCTTGTATTTGTAAGTTTCATTGATGGATTTGAAGATTGAAATTGTCTTGATACTAAACTCAAGTGATTTATACGGTATGTATGAAATGGTCATATGCCCCCATCATTTTATCCCCAATAAATTTATCCCGTGAATTGAACACAAGTGCCAAGTGCTAACTGCAGTAATTAGAAACTAAATTAAATATATAGATTCCAAACTGCTAATGCCCACATGCAGTCCAAACTTCTGGAATTAACTATGATAATGTTGGAACTTAGGACGTTTTCAATGGCTCATTCACTCTCACTCCCATCATTCACTCCCAACCAATCCCTTTATGCCACATCATTCACTCACTTTTTCCATCATTCATCTTTATTTTTGTTGGCAATGGGTCATTCACCCTTCACTCACTTATTATTATTATTATTTTAATCCATTAAAATTATTAAAAGGCTAAAATTTTATTAAAAATAAATAAACATTACATAATATTATTAAAAAACATAAAATAACTAAAGTTCCATTAAAATTTAAAACTTTAAATCCTACAAACTACACGGCCAACCGTGTTGTGCGCAAATCAATAAAAACGAGGCGACATGAGCCCCGAGCATTTGAATTATATCATGATAAGGCTCGAAACTTGTCACGAGCCGATATAAGCCCCACACATTTAAAATATGTAATTTATTATGAGCTAAGCGCGAGATCATTCAAATTTTACTTGGCACAATAAGTGTTGGATAAAATGTATCAATAAAAACGTGAACAAGTTCTCATCGAGCCTACAACTTCTCAAGATTCCATAATAGTTATCAAACACGGTTGTGCTACCCTGGTAATTATGCGATTACAAGCAAATTTAGCCAGGTTTCACGACAGTCAGTTACCAAAGTTTACAAATGTACTACTATGCATACATATAATCTAACACGATACTTATGCTTTCTAAATATTAGCTAGTTGAAAAAACGCGCCTTGCTTGTTCTTGAGCTGATTATAAGTACCTTGTTCCACCACAACTTTGCCTCCAGAAACAAATGCAATTGAGTCAAGGTTCCAAACGGTGTTAAGTCTGTGCTACAACAACCGTTGTTCTTCCAACCATTATCCGATCCAATGCCTCTTGAACCACTTGTTCATAATGGACATCGAGTGCACTTGTTACCTTAGTATTGTTGGGTCACAAATGATGGCTCTAGCTATTGCAATCCTTTGTTTTTGTCCTCCTGATAGTTGTACTCCTCGTTCACCACATTTTGTCTCGTATCTATCTTTTAGTGATCTGTAAAAAGAAAAATATATTGTATCCATCTTATTACAATAACATTAAGAAATATATCGTATCCATCTTTTAGTAGGCCGAGTCACTCGGGATATTGGTTGGGCTGGGTCGGTTCAGGTTGTGTTGACCAGTAAACACTTTTTTTTGCAAGCTCATCTTATTACAATAACATTAAGAAATTCTTTAGTTGGTAATATGAATTAAACAACACTTTGGGTGACTTACAACCCGTTTGACCCATTTTTCAACCAGGTAAAGAAGATCATTCCAAAATTTTAACTTGGTTTGATCCGTTATCTATTAAGTAGAATGCTGAAATGTGAAACTGTGACTGATGTTGTCGGAACTTTATTTATTTTGATAGAATTCTCACTTGATTTAGCATGTTCGGTGAAATAATTACCATATTTGTCCCCGGCTCAAATGCTTGAAGTATGACAGTTTTACGTGGTTAGTTTGCAACGTGTTTTCTTTTACAAATGATGTGAACAACATTAAGCTAATTTGTGGATGCCTTATTTCAAGCTTATATTGGCATATTTGTTTTAAAATCCTTTTACTGGTATTTTTTGTTTGCCATATTGAGTTTTGACTTCTACTTATAAAAGTGGACCTTTACAACTCTTTTTGTAATACACACAATAGAGCTCAACTATACAAGTAGGATTCAAATCATAACAAACACAAACATTGTTGTGATGCTTACCAAGATTCTTGTGAACAATTACAGTGCTTAAATGTTGCAACATCATAATGTTGGAACTTATGAACTCATTTTATATATTTGTATCTTGTTCCCACATCGGCTGGTGACGAAAATAAAAGTGGTTATATGAACACAAGCATCTTTGATATCTAATAAAAGTTTTAAATCAACTTCCTAAAAGTAACTGAGTTCATGTTTAGGATTTGGTTAAAGATTTTTTTTAGCATGAAACCGTTTAGGATTTCATTAAAGCTTTTTATTTTATTGGGTAAATTGCAAATTTAGTTAATAAAGTTGTCCAAATGCGCAAAAAAGACACCGAGAGAAAAAGTTGTGCAAAAACGCCATTAACGTTCCATTTTTTGCAAAAAAGACACTGAAAACTAACTTTTGTTATTTTCCTTGTTAAGTGCCACGTTATTGATGGTATTATCATCATTTCATTGCTTTAATGATCAATATGTCCACGTGTCATAGCACTGTTGCTTTAGGGACTAAATTTACAATTTAAGTTTTATCTTTTATTTCATAGCTACCACCACCACAAAAAAAAAAAATAATAATAATAATCTTCTTGATTATTGTAAAAAAGGTTCACTATGAAAAATGAAATGCTTGTATTTGTAAGTTTCATTGCTGGATTTGAAGTTTGAAATTGTCTTGATACTAAACTCAAGTGATTTATACGGTATGTATGAAAAGGTCATAAGCCCACATCATTTTATCCCCAATACATTTATCCCGTGAATTGAACACAAGTGCCAAAGATTCTGTCCAAACTTCTGGAATTAACTATGATAATGTTGGAACTTATGAACTTATTTAATATATCAAATTTTCCACATCGGTTGGTGAGTAACATCGAAGTGGGTATATATTAACAAATGTATCTTTTATGAATATGAGGTTTTGTTTAAGATTTTCTTTTTAGCATGAAATTGTTAAAAACGAAGAATGAATTATTATAAGGCTTAAAAATGAAGAATGAACGTTTTCTTTAATATCCTAAGGCTTGAAAATGAAAGTGGAATGTGGTTTTGATGATAAGGATTGCATGTCGTTGAAAGTTGCTGGTGAATCGAATATGGTTGGGCTTGAATTAGCTGTACTCAATCTCGAAGCACTAATTCTTGCAGCTAAAGGAGTGTTGTTCTCGTGCTCAATGAATGAGCTAAGCTATGTTTGAAGTTTCACTAATCGAGCATAATCACTGCTTTTAAGCGAAAACTCTTCCTCAAGCATGAAAAATATCACTGCTTTTAAGATTAACATGCCACTTCAACACGACCCTTCATCCGGTGTCAACAAATAATGAAATATCGTTTAAATTTAGTTGATTAAGCCTAATTAGTAACATCACAATTTATACTTACAACCCAATATGGGAAGCTTAATAATGGTTTTTTTGCGGTAAAACAGAAAAAATACAATTGATTAATACGAGTTTCAAATTAATAATAAAAACTGAAATGTACAAGTAGGATTCACATATAAACTTTGTTAATTTGATTACACGAGATCACTTCATAATACAAACGTTTTTGTGATGCTTACCAATTACTTTAATGTTACAACATCATAATCTTGGAACTTATGAACTTATTTTATAGTATATCTGTTTCTTGCAAATACCCACATCCACTGGTGACCGAAGTAAAGGTGGGTATATCAACACAACTTCCATTAAAATTTATAAGAAAGTCTTTTATGGACTTCTAAAGGTATTCCTTTCAAAGCTCCATTAAACTTTTTTTTTTTTTTTTTTTTCTTTTTTTTAAAATTAATTATTCAACTATTATAACGCTCGAAACTTGTCACGAACCGATATGAGCCCCGAGTATTTGTAATTTATCATGATAAGGCTCGAAATTTATCACGAGCCGATCTAAGCCCCGCACATTCAAAACATGTAATTTATCATGAGCTAAGTGCGAGAGCATTTAAAATTTTAGTTGGCACAATAAGTGTTGGATAAAATGTATCAACAAAAACGTGAACAAGTTCTGATCGAGCCTACAACTTCTTGAGATTCCATAATAGTTATCAAACATGGTTGTGCTACCTGGTAATTATGCGATTACAAGCACATTTAACCAGGTTTCACGACAGTCAGTTACCAAAGTTTACATATGTACTAATATGCATACATATAATGATAATCTAACACGATACTTATGCTTTCTGAATATTAGCTAGTTGAAAAAACGTGCCTTTCTTGTTCTTGAGCTGATTATACGTTCCTTGTTCCACAACTTTGCCTTCAGAAACAAATGAAATCGAGTCAAGGTTCCTAATTGTGTTAAGTCTGTGCTACACCGACCGTTGTTCTGCCAACCATTATCCGATCCAGTACCTCTTGAACTACTTGTTCAGATTGAACGTCAAGGGCGCTTGTAGCCTTGTCCAATAATAGTATTGTTGGTCTCGAATGATGGCTCTAGCTATCGCAATTCTTTGCTTTTTCCCTTTTGATAGTTGTACCCCTCATTCACCACATTCTGTCTCGTATCCATCTTTTAGTGATCTGTAAAATGAAAAATATATCGATTACAAAACTTAGTAACAAACTGATCAATCTTTTATACGATAGTGTATACTTACGAGATAAAGTATGAGCATTTGCAGCTTTAGCAGCCTCAATGAGCTCGTCTTCGGATGCATCTAGCTTCCCAAAAATGATATTGTGACGAATTGTTTCTGAATAAAGGACGGGTTCTTGGCTCACGAGTGCCATATGCTTTCTGTACCATTCAATGTTTAGCATTCGTAGGTCCACTCGATCTACCTTAACTGTCCCTCTATCTGTATCGTAGAATCTTTGGATACTGTGGATTCCCCACACCCACTTTTCCCAACCAATCCAATGCTTGTTCCGGGCTTCACTTCTAAGCAAAACTCCCGTAAAATTGGGGTCTTGGGTCGGCCTGGGTATGCAAAATTGACCTTTTTTATTTCTATTCCCCCACTTAGTTTTTCCAACTTTACTCAACTAGTTCCGTTTCCGTCCTGCTTGCAATAATAAGAAGAATCACATATCAGTTATATCACAAAAGAGCATCAAAAAGCAAGAAAAGTTTACGCGGTTACTTTACTTAGTTGGACAAGTTTTTTTGATTCAGAATCGAGTGCACCTGTGGCTTCGTCGATAGAAGTGCTCCTCTTTCACCAACCTTCACATTCAAGAAACTTGTCATTAGTTGTGGCTAAAAGTTCGGGTCAAGCGGGTCATTCATTAGCATGGGTCAAAGTGGGCTGGATCAGGCTGACCCGTAAAAAAGAAATTCATTAGCATGGGTCAAAGCTCATCTTATTACAATAATATTAAGAAATTCTTTAGTTGGTAATATGAATTAAACAAACACTTTGGGTGACTTACAACTCGTTTGACCCATTTTTCAACCAGGAAAGGAAGATCATTCCTAAATTGTAACTTGGTTTGATCCGTTATCTATTAAGTAGAAAGCTGAAAATGTGAAACTGTGACTGATGTTGTCGGAACTTTATTTGTTTTGGTAGAATTCTCACTTGAATTAGTATGTTCGGCCGAATAGTTACCATATTGATGAGTTGGGTAATTCAATTATCTTTTTAAAGGTACAATAGTTCTAATCAAAACAGTGAATGTTGGGTTTGGCCCATACCATATTTGTCCCGGCTCAAATGCTTGAAGTATGACAGTTTTACGTGGTTAGTTTGCAACGTGTTTACACCTGACGACTTGAAGTCCTGGATCCACGCCTGTAGCCATGACAAGGAATTGAATACTCAACATTCCACTCAAATAGCAACATGCCCAACCAAATGATGCGAACATCATTAAGCTAATTTGTGGATGCCTTATTTCAAGCTTATATTGCTATATTTGTTTTAAAATATTTTTACTAGTATTTCTTGTTTGCCATTATTGAGTTTTGACTTCTACTTATAAAACTGGAACTTTACAACTCCTTTTGTAATGCACACGATAAAGCTCAACTATACAAGTAGGATTCACATCATAATAACAAAAACAAAGAATGTTGTGATGCTTACCAAGATTCTTGTTAACAATTACAGTGCTTAAATGTTGCAACATGATAATGTTGGAACTTATGAACTCATTTTATATATTTGTATCTTGTTCCCACATCGGCTGGTGACGAAAATAAAAGTGGTTATATGAACACAAGCATCTTTGATATCTAACAAAAGTTTTTAATCAACTTCCTAAAAGTAACTGAGTTCATGTTTAGGATTTGGTTAAAGATTTTTTTTAGCATGAAACCGTTTAGGATTTCATTAAAGCTTTTTATTTTATTGGGTAAATTGCAAATTTAGTTAATAAAGTTGTCATTCACCCTCACTCCCATCATTCACTTCGAACCAATCCCCTTATGCCACATCATTCACTCACTTTTTCCATCATTCATCTTTATTTTTGTTGGCAATGGGTCATTCACCCTTCACTCATTTATTTTTTTTAATCCATTAAAATTATTAAAAGCCTAAAATTTTATTAAAATTAAATAAACATTACATAATATTATTAAAAAACATAAAATAACTAAAGTTCCATTAAAATTTAAAACTTTAAATCCTACAAACTACACGGCCGACCGTGTTGTGCGCATATCAATAAAAACGAGGCGACATGAGCCCCGAGCATTTGAATTATATCATGATAGGGCTCGAAACTTGTCACGAGCCGATATAAGCCCCGCACATTTAAAATATGTAATTTATCATGAGCTAAGCGCGAGATCATTCAAATTTTACTTGGCACAATAAGTGTTGGATAAAATGTATCTATAAAAACGTGAACAAGTTCTAATCGAGCCTACAACTTCTCAAGATTCCATAATAGTTATCAAACACGGTTGTGCTACCCTGGTAATTATGCGATTACAAGCACATTTCGCCAGGTTTCACGACAGTCAGTTACCAAAGTTTACAAATGTACTAATATGCATACATATAATCTAACACGATACTTATGCTTTCTGAATATTAGCTAGTTGAAAAAACGCGCCTTGCTTGTTCTTGAGCTGATTATAAGTACCTTGTTCCACCACAACTTTGCCTCCAGAAACAAATGCAATTGAGTCAAGGTTCCAAACGGTGTTAAGTATGTGCTACAACAACCGTTGTTCTTCCAACCATTATCCGATCCAATGCCTCTTGAATCACTTGTTCAGAATGGACATCGAGTGCACTTGTTGCCTTAGTATTGTTGGGTCACAAATGATGGCTCTAGCTATTGCAATCCTTTGTTTTTGTCCTCCTGATAGTTGTACTCCTCGTTCACCACATTCTGTCTCGTATCCATCTTTTAGTGATCTGTAAAAAGAAAAATATATCGTATCCATCTTATTACAATAACATTAAGAAATATATCGTATCCATCTTTTAGTTGGCCGAGTCACTCGGGAGATTGGTTGGGCTGGGTCGGTTCAGGTTGTGTTGACCAGTAAACACTTTTTTTTGCAAGCTCATCTTATTACAATAACATTAAGAAATTCTTTAGTTGGTAATATGAATTAAACAACACTTTGGGTGACTTACAACCCGTTTGACCCATTTTTCAACCAGGTAAAGAAGATCATTCCAAAATTTTAACTTGGTTTGATCCGTTATCTATCAAGTAGAATGCTGAAATGTGAAACTGTGACTGATGTTGTCGGAACTTTATTTATTTTGATAGAATTCTCACTTGAATTAGCATGTTCGGCGAAATAATTACCATATTTGTCCCCGGCTCAAATTCTTGAAGTATGATAGTTTTGCGTGGTTAGTTTGCAACGTGTTTTCTTTTACAAATGATGTGAACAACATAAGCTCATTTGTGGATGCCTTGTTTCAAGCTTATATTGGCATATTTGTTTTAAAATCCTTTTACTGGTATTTTTTGTTTTCCATATTGAGTTTTGACTTATACTTATAAAAGTTGACCTTTACAACTCTTTTTGTAATACACACAATAGAGCTCAACTATACAAGTAGGATTCAAATCACAACAAACACAAACATTGTTGTGATGCTTACCAAGATTCTTGTTAACAATTACAGTACTTAAATGTTGCAACATGATAATGTTGGAACTTATGAACTCATTTTATATATTTGTATCTTGTTCCCACATCGGCTGGTGACAAAAATAAAAGTGGTTATATGAACACAAGCATCTTTGATATCTAACAAAAGTTTTAAATCAACTTCCTAAAAGTAACTGAGTTCATGTTTAGGATTTGGTTAAAGATTTTTTTTAGCATGAAACCGTTTAGAATTTCATTAAAGCTTTTTATTTTATTGGGTAAATTGCAAATTTAGTTAATAAAGTTGTCCAAATGCGCAAAAAAGACACCGAGAGAAAAAGTTGTGAAAAAACGCCATTAACGTTCCATTTTTTGCAAAGAAGACACCGAAAACTAACTTTCGTTATTGCTTTAAGGATCAATATGTCCACATGTCATAGTACTTTTGCTTTAGGGACTAAATTTACAATTTAAGTTTTATCTTTTATTTCATAGCCACCACCGCCACCCAAAAATAATCTTCTTGATTATTGTAAAAAAGGTTCACTATGAAAAATGAAATGCTTGTATTGTAAGTTTCATTGCTGGATTTGAAGTTTGAAATTGTCTTGATACTAAACTCAAGTGATTTATACGGTATGTATGAAATGGTCATAAGCCCACATCATTTTATCCCCAATACATTTATCTGGTGAATTGAACACAAGTGCCTTAAATATGTAGATTCCAAACTGCTGGAATTAACTATGATAATGTTGGAACTTATGAACTTATTAATATATCAAATTTCCCACGTCGGTTGGTGACTGAAATCGAAGTGGGTATATCAACAAAATGTATCTTTTATGATTATTAGGATTTGTTTAAGACTTTCTTTTTAGCATGAAATTGTTAAAAACGAAGAATGAATTATTATAAGGCTTAAAATTGAAGAGTGAACGTTTTCTTTAATATCCTAAGGCTTGAAAATGAAAGTGGAATGTGGTTTGATGATGATAAGGATTGCATATCGTTGAAAGTTGCTGATGAATCGAATATGGTTGGGCTTGAATTAGCAGTACTCAATCTCGAAGCACTACTTCTTGCAGCTAAAGGAGTGTTGTTCTTATGCTCAGTGAATGAGCTAAGCTATGTTTGAAGTTTCACTAATCGAGCATAATCACCGCTTTTAAGCGAAAACTCTTCCTCAAGCATGAAAAATATCACTGCTTTTAAGATTAACATGCCACTTCGATCAACACGACCTTCATCCGGTGTCAACAAATAATGAAGTATCGTTTAAATTTAGTTGATTAAGCCTAATTAGTAACATCACAATTTATACTTACAACCCAATATGGGAAGCTTAATAATGGTTTTTTTGCGGTAAAACAGAAAAAATACAATTGATTAATACAAGTTTCAAATTAATAATAAAAACCGAAATGTACAAGTAGGATTCACATATAAACTTTGTTAATTTGATTACACGAGATCACTTCATAACACAAACGTTTTTGTGATGCTTACCAATTACTTTAATGTTACAACTTACAACATCATAATCTTGGAACTTATGAACTTATTTTATAGTACTAGGCGAGTACCCGTGCATAGCAACGGAGGTTCCTAGCGGCATACAATTAACGACATGCGATATTGTGATAAGTGTTTTGTATCACATTCAAAATAGAACGTGAAAAGATCAAAATGTAATTGCATACGGTTGTAACATGCGATAACTCAACTCAAGAAAAAATTATTAACATGTATCAAATAACATATAAGAATATTTAGTGAGACTGAAAAATAAAACATTACATCCATTATGAGATACAATTAACAATGCACATTACTCATCCACAAACAAAATTTCATATACGAGCGTCTTGCTGTTTATCGCAATTACCCGATCATTTCGCACGAAGTTGTAGTTTTCGTACCTTGGATATTGTGATGGGTCAACATGGTAAATTTGAAAATGGTAGATAGAAAAAAAAAATGTTATTTCAAGTTCTTGTTTTTTTATGACTCCACCGGGTCTTACGGCACTACGGCCGCCATCCTTTCTCCCTCGTATTAGACGTATGCGATATAGTGGTTAGTATAGATACTTGTTCTAATTAAATGATGTCTTACATATTTACAACCCTTACATGTTTGTCGTGCAAGAGCAGAGTTTGTTGGCTTTCTTATCTGTTCAAACGTTGTATACGCACAATTTGTCCATTTTGTATCACGCATGTGGGTTTTTAAGGGATTTAAAAGATTCGACGGTAAAGTAAGGATCCAATTTCTAAAAATAAATAAATGATAAGTAATAGCTGAGAAATTTTTCTAATGTTGTATTTTATAGCTGAGAACTTATTTTGCCTTTTTAGTCATAATTAGTCTAGCAATGCAATTGGCTCTTGTTAGAAAGTGACTTGAACTCTAAGGGTTGTTTGGTAACTTTGGTAAATTGGGTGACTTGTCCTACAAGTTTGGTTAGAATTTGGTAACTAATCTATGACGGTTAGTTTTGCCCTATAAATAGGGATCATTGGCATTAGAATTATTTGTACCTTTTGAATTTGTGGTTGGTACCTTTTGAATTAGTTTTTGGGTTTGGTACTTTTGAATTTGTCTTTTGTATTTGGTTTGGTTATTTGAATAAAGCTTCCGCACTCGTTTGTTTGAATTGTTTGTTTGTTTCGTTCGTTTGAATTACCAACAAGTGGTATCAAGAGCTAGGTTTGTTTAGCCATGAAGATGAAGAAGAAGAAGAAAAAAAAAAAGGTTTGGGTTCGCTTGATTTGAGATACGATTGACTTTTGAGATACGATTGTTTTTTTGTCGATTTGGAATATTTTGGACGTTAGGAATTGTTTTAGATTTGGTAACTCAGTTTTGGGTTTGGGTTTTTTTCTTGAATTGAATAATGGTGTTGGGCTAATTGTATTAGAGATTGGCCTTTAGTGTTACAGGTGGGAATTTGCTTTTGGAATATCTTGGGTAAATACAGTAGGCCATTTGGATCAGTCTATTGATGTTGGTATTTGTTTTGTATTTTAATTTGGATTGTTTATTTGGTATTCGAATTTGGACCGTAATCCTTATCACATAAGTTGGTCATTAGAATTATTATCAAGTATCATATTTGAGGCGTTTGAATTAGAGTCCGTTTGTCAAGTTATTTATTAACTTAAATTTGGTAGATACTTAGATAATAAGTTTGAAGTTGGACCGTAATACTTATCAAATAAGTGGGTCATTAGAATTTGAATTTGATATTTGGGTCATAATTCTTATTATATAAGTGGACCATTGGTATTTGGAATTTGAAGATCGATTTGGTGTTTGAAGACTTAATTATTATTAGGTCGTTTGAAATTTGTTCGATCGTTTGAAACTTGTTCGCTTGAATCTTTGGATCTTCGTTCGTCGGGCTTTTGAAGTTAGTTGTCCGAATTTGATTGTCTTTGTTGAAGATCATTTGAGCCGATTTGTTTGTTCGGTTGACCGAGTTTGAATTTGTCGGTTAACGTTTGATTGTTCGTTTTGAAGATTATCGGCGTTTGTATTTGTTTGGTTTGCTTTGGATCGAATTTGTTTTGGAATGCTTTTGGGGTATCGATCGTTTGATTTGAATTTGGCTAGCATCTCTGGCGTTTGGAATTTGAAATTTGGCATTCGGAATTTGGAAATTTGAATTTGAAGACGAAAGATTCGTTTAGTTTGAAGTTTCGATCGGAGTTGAAGTCACGGTGGAGATTGTTAGAAAGTGACTTGAACTCTAAGGGTTGTTTGGTAACTTTGGTAAATTGGGTGACTTGTCCTACAAGTTTGGTTAGAATTTGATAACTAATCTATGACGGTTAGTTTTGCCCTATAAATAGGGATCATTGGCATTAGAATTATTTGTACCTTTTGAATTTGTGGTTGGTACCTTTTGAATTAGTTTTTGGGTTTGGTACTTTTGAATTTGTCTTTTGTATTTGGTTTGGTTATTTGAATAAAGCTTCCGCACTCGTTTGTTTGAATTGTTTGTTTGTTTCGTTCGTTTGAATTACCAACAGCTCTATCTTTAACATGAGGAACTAAATATATTTTTGGTTCCAACGAATACATTAACACTAATACTTGCAACCAGAGTTCCTAACATGGAACACATTTGGATAGTGCAAAGTGGCCAAATTAACTATCATTTTAATGCTTAAAGTCTTAAACCCTCGACATTCAATTTAGTTTAAGAACAAGATTACAAGAGATTAGAGTTTAAGATAGTGTTTTATATTCACATTCAACACACAAGTTACCACAATTCTCACTATCTATAAACTGTATGAAACATCAATAATGGTCTTATATATGTAACTTCATTATTTTTTTGATGTATATTCAGAACTAAGTTGTACATTTACAGGTAATGCAATAAGAGCTAATTATTTTCCTACGATATAATGCTAAAGTAATGTGATGACTTCGATGATTGGATAACTCAGATTATGATTAACATCAACGACTCGGGCAGACAAATAACTCTTGCTTAAAAGTTCCATTCTGATTTTTATGTAATAAATTTTTAGATTGATACCAGTCCTAAGTGGTCGACTTATAGTAAACATCAAAATTGAAACAAGCATACTCTAAAATGATTAGCGGTTTTAAAATAGTTTTGAACATGCGGAAATCGAATGGTAATCTCATTTGATGTCAAAAAGTGCAAAGAATAGACAGGTCTTATGATTTATGGTATGGACACAAAATCTAAAAATAAGTTGCAATATACTATATAGTTTTAAATCTTTAATAAATCTTTTGATTTCCACACAGAATGACGTTTACGTACACAACACAAACATTCATTTGACATTTCTCATATAAATCTTACATCCTAAAGAACTTTATAACTAAACATCATAGTTGTCAACTGATCTTATAACTTTCAAAACACAAGGACGAAATTTTATTGAAAGTTCTACAACCTTTAATATGATCCAAAATGTAGAGAAACTAACAAAATGATGCACTTATTCTAAAGCATGACGTAGCTTATAAACGATTCACATGTATATATTTGAAAGATACAGGTAATATAATAGGCCACATAAGTTGGTAACCATGACCCACCAAACCAAGTCATACTTTGACACAGTTTAAAGAGTACGGCCACCGTTTATACATATACAAATAACATACAGTTAATAAGAGAAAGGTAAGTTCTTAATCACAATATAAATCATATAAATCACAAAACCTCAGCTTCGAGTAATCAGGTTTGAGTAATCAGGTTCTTCGTCAAACTTCATGTTGGTCACCACTTTAAGAAATTGTTTGAAGGGTGAAGGACAAAAGTAACAAATAAGATCGTGAGACGTTGCCATCTTCTTTTTACAAACAAGGAACCCCTTGTTATCTCCCTGCCATGCAGAAACATAATCAAATTAGGATGCCCCGTATATCAATATGCATTTCTTATATATTTAAGATTGTCTTTGTTAGAAACATTAAGGGTATTAGGGCAATCAAAATCGATAAATAAGTGTCATAAAATGGACTACAGAGAAAAGGGGTTGACCGTGTTTCTGTTGCTTGTAAGTTGTAATAATTAGAATGAGTGTTCGGAAAATGATGATTATATAATAAACTGATACGTAAAATCAATAAAGACAACAGATTCAGTTTTGTTTCAGCAGATTATGAAACTATCCGAAATTGGTTATTCGGATTCGGAATATGTTCATTCAAACATTAACAGCTAACTGGAGTCGCTTTCCACAAGAAAAGGATAAAAACTTGTGTAAGTTGATAAAAAAATTGAAAAGGAACTCACAATGAAACCCTGCCAAGGAAGTTTTCCTTTTAGGAGAAATATTAATGTATAGGCCAAAGACTCGAGATCGTCTCTTCTACTTCCCGTCCTCCCTAAATGAGCATGTACACTCGCATAACGTACAGTTCCCTTTAAAGAAAAAATAATGTCAGTGATAGAAAAGATTAAATTATCATTAAGAATCCATGAATCCAACTAAAATACAAAATATACAGGTGATGAGGTGAATGAAGCCACAGATAGAAATTATATTACGACGATCGTCGATATCAATGATAACAGACAATGAAATTAATTATAAATACACCCTACTCGTATTTACTAACACTTTAATCAAAGACGTATGAGAATTACCTGAACACATCAGGCTTTTGGTCATAATCAACATGATTACCCGAACACGAATCCCTCCATTTTGAAGCTGGAAAGGATATTCAAAAAGTTTTAGTCCCCTTATAAAGCATATCTAAAAGACGAACCTTAAAGGAAATAGAAGAAACATATACCTAAACCAAGATCACACAAATACAACTTTTTCTCATTGGGTGTCCCGGGCTGACCAAGTAAAAAGTTTTCTGGCTTTACATCTCCGTGAACAAAACTGATAAAAAGGAATTATTAGTCGTCAGTCACATATCCATGAATAATAGGAATTTACAGATAAGTGGGAGAAATTTTTTTTGAAGTACCCTCTTAAGTGAAGTTGCTCTAAAATTGATAAAGACTCCACGGCTATACAAGCAACCATTTCTAAAATTGATAAAGAAAATTTTGCTGCTAATGAAACTCACTTGGTGAGGATTCATCATGTTCTTGCAATTCCAACTAACTCAAACAAGACAAATTTCCTAAATGATTATTTTTTCTATGTTGCAAACAGTTTATAGAGAATAAATGGTAAGGAAAGACATTCCTGACCTACAAAACAATGGCAGGTATGATTTAAGTATACACTCTTTTCATTCTTTTTTATCACTGTTAATTTGTTTTCATTATTCATTCTAAACTATAGGCAATTGGCCTGTCCGGGTATTGGTAACAGCTCACAGCCGCGTATTAGCTCATCTCAGGAACCTATTCCCTCTATTGTAAGCCAAGGTTAGTTTACTTTTGATTATATCATGTTTATTTCCAGTAGATGATATGAATTAATAAAATTTAATCTAGGTAGTTCATATTTATATGTATCGTTGTTCAGCTATAAAGTCTGTTGATGGTGATATGTTGCATTTAAGTTAGGTTTAGATTTTGAATAGCTGATAGATATGCTTTTAAGCAATTTGTAACCAATTAATTTGTATGTCAAAACATGCAAATCATCTCATGACTTAATGGATGTTTAGCGCGATTACTGTTTTTTTTTCTGAATTATTGTTAGGTTCCCGTTTCAGCGTAACTCGCTTATACAAATTAAATGCAGATTATAACGATTTTAGGTACAATCTCGCATGTCAGACCTAGCTGTAGCAGTTTACAACAACACGATTGTCGGCCATGTCAAACAATCCAAGGTTATTCAATCACTTATTTTTAAAATATTTTTGCTATTGCACTAACTATCTATTATTCTCATTTTAAATAGCGTCAGCCTTTAGGTTTTCTTAGGAAAACTTACTGATGGTTACAACTATTTTAGTTGTAATTTCACATGTTGGAAAAAGCTCTACCATTTTATAACAGCATAGTACTCGCTCATGTCAAATAGCCCAAGGTCGTTCAGTCATTTATTTTTTATATACTTTCACTATTCTGTTGCTATTATTATTTTTAATTTCCGATTATTATGAAGTTGTTGCAACAACGATAGCCTTTTTTTTCTATTTTACATTACATTTTAACCGTAAGCTATGCGTATTTATCAATGGTTGTCATTGTCTCAGGTACCAACCCAGACGTTAGAATAATTAAGTGCTATAAATATGGGACAACGTTGTGAACGCCCGCGTCGAACAGCAAAAGGTTTTTCAACCACTTATCCATCATATATTTAGATTAATGAATTGCAATTGTGTTTATTTAGCACACCCAGTCTTTTCCTTTTCTTATGACTTGATTGTTTTTACTTTTGGTATTGGTATTTAGTGTATAAAATTTATTTCCATCACTGAAATTTATAGTTTATTACTTATCGCTTAGCAAAAACGTTACAGTCAGTTTATTGATATCTGTGTTATGTAGCTATTATTTGTAATACCCTCCATGCCTAATATACGCAGCAAATTAGAATACACACTTTTATTCAGCCCATGAAAGTTGCTACCCTTATTAGGTATTTCAGTTTATTTGTAATCATTTATTAATAATGTTCCATCCACTTCATTGATATCCAGGCTATGTAATAGCGATTAGTCACATGCTTTACATCTGTTACATTATATATCCTAACATTTTCGTTAAAGTTAAGGCCATTCTAACTGCCGTAACAAGTTTAACAATATCTATGCTGCCTAATTGTAGTTTGCCATACCTTTTATATCTCCCATGTTATATGTCTTATCGTTTTCATCGAATTTAAAGCCCTTTTGACTACTGTCTCTAATATATACCATTGTCCAAAAGCACACACATTTTCAAATGCTTTCTCAGCTTGCAACTTAATATTTGCATGTATTTCTAAACAACACTTTGTGTATCCAATTGCTTTTCATCACTAATAGAGACACTTATTATTTGATCTAACCAATGGTAACACTTTAGGAAAATGGCTGATGCTAGCACTTCCCTTTCACTGTCAAAAGCTGCTGGAAAAACAATTGTTACGCAGCCTGAAGTCCTTAGTGTTCAAGACATAAAGCCAACATATACGAACAAAGCCATAGAAGTAATAGTGTATCGCAAATGGATTGCAAGAAATGTTTCTGATCCAATTACACCATTTGTACGCATACTCGCATAATATTAACTATTCATATGTGTTTATTACTTTCACAATATATTATGTACTTAAAAAGACAATGTGTCCAAGCTTTAGAAGAGCCGGGTGAAACGAAGACCATTGCCTGAAAAGATACAACAGCTAAAGGATCAAATAACTGCTTCCAGTGAACAAGGTAAATAAAACCATGAAACCTTTTTTGGCTCTAAAGTTTTTTTATAGGCGATATGCTGATCATTATATTGTTTGTTTTGGTAGTTATGTTTTGGATGTGTATGTGAAATTTATATCAGTTATGGAGAATTAATCAGAGAACATTTATTATCTTCTTGAAGTCATATGTTGTCACGGAGGCTAACTCCCTTTTTTTATATTTTTACCCAGATCCATTCTCAATCAGCCCCGAGCTGCTGCTTAGGATAGACTCGATGGTTATGACTGGGATCCTTGACATTATGGAGGCGTCTGGTTATAGAAGTTTATTAACTAATACAAAACTTAGTGTAGCTGATTATTTCTATGCTATGATGTCAAAAAGTGGCGCTAAAGTTTTGACAGAACTCCACTTTTCAAACGAAAGAATAATGTAAGTTTCCAAGATCAAAAAGCTATTCTATAATACTGTTTTGTAGTAATCACATGTAACTGTTATTTGTAAAAGAATATTGAAGTATGCAGAACTTGAAAGAAAGAGCGAAATACATGTACCTTATTATGAAGTACAGAAGCTTATGCGGAAGAGGGATGCAATTTTTATGGAAAGGCAAAGAGATATGGAGAATATACTACAACCTCCTGGAGATAGCAATACGATATCAAATAATAGTTTAATTGATATACATATGCACCTAAATCATGAATAAACACAACCAAAGGTGTTAGATAAATAAATAGATCACATGTTAATGGCAGTTTACAAAAAAAACTATGCAAACTTGCAGGCTTGCAACATTATCTGTTTATTTCACTTAGCGAGTGTAAATATGATTTTTTGGATGTAGCAGCATTTGAAGCTGAATCTAATGAGCAGAACTCCACTCCTGGAAACACTTTAGCTGTTACAACTCCTCTACAGATCCCTATATCTGAAAAGGGCCAAAAGCACAAAAAGTTTCACGAACATGAAAGTTTATTAGGGCTGGATCTCAAACTCCTGCATCTAATGCCAGTCAGCTTTACATATGCAGTCCTTATTTAAACTTCAACAAAATGTTCATAACACTTTGTAATAAATTGTTGTTGCTAAGAAGCTCTAAGAAAATTTTGTGAATTATGTAGCTCCATCAGAGCATAATCTAACTTCGCTTGGTCCCTGTCATTACGATAGCTCTTTAGATAACACATAGCTGCTATAGCCTCTTCTTCTTTTTCTTCTTCTCTCTTTCTGTACCAGAAAAAGTATTTACGGTCTCTTTAAGCAAGTAATTGCCATCAAGACGTATTTGGAGACACGCCCTAACAACAAGGATACTAAACTCTTATTGGATTCTACTGAGAACACGATTCACCCACAAGCGGACCAAGGATCTTCCTTTTGACCATAGACGGTATGTTCGCATGCCTTTTCATATATGTATTTTCAAACTATATGAAAATAATTCTTTAGAACTTTACCCAATACTTCCCCTTTTTCCCATTTTGTTTTTTCTTTATGTCACTATTTTCACACAACATAAATATATCATTTTCCCATCTTTGGTTGTTAACCTCAATAGGCATGTGCATATTGCCACCTCTACCAAGCAGCAACATCCTTTCACTTGTGGCCAAACAACCATGTTCATTGCTCCTTCCACTCAAATTCAGTCTCTCTCATGCAACATGGAAGAAATATATATGTATGTGCCACCTATAAACAGAAACGATTTACTCTATGCGATCATCAAATCTGGTGATTCAGCATATGTACTTCTGAATCTTCTGAGATAGAGTACAAAAGAACATTGATCATTGGATTATGGTGGAGCTGTTTGGAAACAATAGAAAGCGATATGCTGCTTGGATTTTGAGGAATGCCACAGTAGTTTTTGGTTGCAATAATCAACCAAGCTACTACTGCAAGCAGTAACAAGGAGAACCACTAAAGAAGGCAGCATCGAACAGAAAATAGTACGTGGGCGAGATTTCTTTCACCAAGTTTGACTATTTAATTTATTATGCAATTTTAATTCTTTTTACTTGCATGCACGTTTCACTTGACGATGGTGGTCATTTGCATAATTCGAGTTCAGCTTCAACATGCTCATTCTGTAAGAGTAATTTTAACCAATATATTATTTTGCTTTCCAAGGTTTACCAATCGTTTTGTTACTATACCTATTGCAGATGCGGGCATTATCCTTTACTCACAAAAGGCGTAGACTATTCTCACGAACGTTTGATGTTCAACGTAGCTGGGGAATGAAGAACCTTAGGAAGGTTAGCAACTATTTATATATGTTTTTTGTTGTTGTTTGTTACAGAGCATGATAGGCACTCTAAATGCAAAATCTCTCATTAAAAGTACATATTCGTGATATTATATAATTTTTCATTGGTCTGTTTTGCAGTCATTGTTTGTTTCTTGATTAATTTTGATTGATGTTGTCACAATGTGATAATAAGGGGTGTTTGGCATTAGCTTACTATCGGGCTGATGAGCTTATTTCAGTTTGCAAAAGCTTATAAGCCTCCGTTTTTTTACTATAAAACTTATGGCTATTTAAATCCATAAGCTCAACTTAATAAGCTCATAAGCAGGAAAAAAATAATGGGCTCATTAGCTTTTCAAATAAATCCATAAGCCCCCTCATTCAATTCCAGAACATGCTTCAAAGTCTGAAAGAGCTTCATTTGCGTCAAATTTAAAAACATTAGATGACGATTTCTCTTCCTCATTCAATTCTGCTAAGTACTCTCTATGTACGTGAACAAATTATTTTTTCCTGCTAAGTACTCTTAATTCTGCTAAGAAATAGAGAAAATGAAAGGGAGAAAGCGAGACAAGCGGTATTACGTATTAGGGTCAGTCGTCATTGTAGATGGAATGGGATGGAGGGGCTGCTATGTATGAACCTGTTCTTATCGAATGGAGTATGAGGAGTGTGCACAAGATGTTTATTACTTTATTCAGGTGAGCTTCATCTCTTTGAAACTGGACATTACTTCTTAAATGTATCATTGCATCTCGACATGAATATTTGTTTGATTAATATCATCAACATTACATTTCTTAACATCTTCAATCAGTTCAGACCCATTTTATATACAAATGGGTCATTTTAGGTTTTCTTTCTATTTATTCAAATGGGTTAGTACAAAAATCTTACCAAATAGGAAACAGGTCGTTGAATCTCATTCTAAATCTATTTAAATAGTTTGTGGGTTGTAAAGGGGTGTTTGGTTGTCTTATAAAGTCAGCCAGTGTTGTTGTGAATACAATGTGAGGGTGTTTGGATACTGATGTAAATATGTATACATTAATAAGTTTTTCCTTGTGACTCTTTGTGTAAGATGGTTCTGTTGGTTGAATCTTTTGGCAGGTTGTCTTTTTTACTAATTCAGGTACAGAAACAGAACTGTAATTTACTCCTTTGTATATTAAAAATGCCCACCTAGAATAAGCTTCTAGGGAGATAAATTATGTTGTAATCATTTGGTTTGATAACATATGTGATTAAAAGAATCTTCTCAGTCCTATTTTTGTTGGACGTTAAATGGTTCATGACAATGTCACAATAAGCCATATACTCCAGATTACCTATCTTAATTACTACTGCAAAAAATATTGTATTTGAATTATATAGCCGATATACTTTTATGTCTACTTACACAATTATCAACCTGAGTGGCCAAGTTATGATTGTGGGTAGATGAACTTGAGATAGCTCAGGGAAGAATTAACACATCCAAAGTTCCAAACACCCCTGTATTGTGTAATGAATAGTTTGTGTTCACATACGCTATAAAGAGTCAGTGTAGTCAATTAGTAAATAAGTATTGCTTATTATTAGGATCTGATAAAAAGGAACGATGGGTTCACGATGAGCAGATGTATTTACTGTCAAGGGAAAATTGGGTCTCCTTGCACTTCAAAAACATGATAACTATCCGATACAATGATATGCTCGATTAGGCTAGGCTGCACCATCTATTTTTTATTACTGTAGCAGATATTGCATTGCGCCAATAGTTTGAGTATTAGCTGATTGATGTTTCTTTCAGGATGCTTTATGAACCACTCGGACCTTATGTGTTGATTATTGGAACTTCACACATTAAGAGACTATGAATAAAAGTTCTTCACCAAGTATGCTAAAGTGGAACCATCAAAACCCCCAAAACTACACCTGATGCATCAAGTGAGGATCAACACGTCAACTTAAGTGCAACCCAAACTGCTGAGATGATTGTTGAGTCTGCTGCAGCTTTGAGTCCTTTTAGGATGATTCCAGTTATGTGTCGGAAAACTCTGTCGTTAGTCAAAACCGGGTAAGAAAGATAGTCACTGTTAATATTATTTTCGTGTATGGGGTGTTTGGGAGTGCATATATGATATTGTTTTTATAAAGCATTCAACTGTTAGGTTGTTTTGTTTTACAAAATCAATATTTTAATTTGCCGTCATATGCGCCTTTGGTCTGGCATGTTCTCTCACTGTCTCAAGTTTCAACCGTAATGAAAAAACTTAATGAGAGGTGAACCTTAACTTTGCATAGTTGTTTTTATGATATCTTTATTGACCCGTTTGACCCCCTCAGTCCATTTGGCGTGTTTCTTATTAAGTAGAATTTTCAAGCTTTAACCCACTATACCAGTTAGAGTTAAAACATGACCCAAATTGACTCATTTAGCTTGCACTTTAAGGCCTACAAAATAATTTGAAGCACTCTTTATCAATGGTAACCTTTAATTTTGATTCAATTTCCATTTGACACTCATCTTCCATGCATTGTTGAAATAGTGCTAATCATTAACTGTTATTATGTTTGTTGATAATATTGAAGATGCACAAATATTTATATGAGGCCTTCTAATTGTTTACTAAATAAATAGGTAAGACACAGGAAGCTGAGCATCCTCAGTATGCTGCATGCAGGAGTCTGTTACGTGGAGGCCTGCAGCCTCTCTGCGTATGAACATTCGAGCAGTAAGTCTATTAGCAAAAAAAGTAAATAAATAAATTTCTGAACGATTCTGTGTTTGTGTATTTATGATGTTTTGAAATTATTGTACAGGTGGCGAAGTTTGCAGATGAAGTTGACAATGATATAACTGTTTCAAATTATGTGGATTAATATCTCATGTTCCAAAATAAATATGACAATAATGATCTTAGTTTATGAATAAAAATTATATTACCAAAATAATATGAGTTTATGAATAAAAATAAGAGTAGATTTGCATCAATGGACCAGGAACCGAAGTTATAAGTCTTGCCTGCCCATCGGGTCAAACTGAGATCTTTCTATTCGAATGGATCAAATGGGTCAAACGTCATCCTTACATGTTTTCAAAAGCATTGGATTTCGTAATTTTCTTTAAAAAATGGATTATTACAGAAATTTATTATAGATAATCATAATTAACAGTAAAACTATAATTTATTTGTCGGTGGCAATCTAAGTCAATCATTTGAACAGGTACTATTGATTACCCATATTGACCCATTTGTCAAACCTGTCCATATTGTCACCTCAAGTTGTGGTTTACAGTGTTTTGAAACCAGGGCCGACCCGGTCGGGTTAACCGGTTTCGGCCAAAAAAACAGGTAAAAAATGTCCGGGTTTCTAAAACCGGGTTACCCGGTTTGACCCGCTATGTTTTGAATGACCCGGGTCAACCCGAGTTCTCGAAACTCGGCCGGGTCAACCCCATGAAAGTACTGAATCATTTTATTATAAAATTCAGTTTTTTATTGAAATAATATAAATTTTGTTATCATATCCGACACATCTATGGTCTACCAGTCTATGCAGGGCACACGGTTATCAAAATTCTGTTCACATCCAACAGGAAACACTCCTTCCTCCAACAGTCTGTTTGATGCTATCATGAATCACTGTGTCCCCGTGATTGTGATTTTTTGTTTAGCTTTCATGGGAACAAACAATTAAGTTTATATTTATATATTTTGTACTCATACAACATTTCCTTTTTCTTTCAGCCACCTGGACACCGCAAGACTCTGTGTGCCCGATAAGTCTCCGGCACCAAATCTAATCTCTTAAAAGAAAAGGAAAAGGAAGAATAATTGAGTTTCTGAAGCGCTTAAAGTGATACCATAACCACAATTTATGTTTATATTTTATAGTTGTAGCAAAAAAAATCGTTCTTACTACAAATACACATCTTGCAGTGTACTGCTTTCTCAAATGCCGGAGGATGTTACAGGAGAAAAAGTTGATAAATGAGCGATTATTCGAAGCCTATAATTTTCTCCTCTATGTACAGTCTTCAACCGGTGGAGGTTTTGCTATTTGGGAAAGACCCCTCCCACAACCATATTTAGAGGTACATATTAATAAGCAACATTTTCTAGCTATAGGTCATTGATATAAAGAAATACTGATGAGATTTTTATCTGCAGAAGTTGAACTCTTTAGAAATTTGAATTTTTTTCTTTACGAAAATTATTGTGAATTCTTACATTTGTTAATTTGGGCGATCTAACCAGCCATACTGAGAACACAGCATCGATAATCCAAATTGTTACAACATTCAAACAATTGCACCCACAACATTTTCTGTGGCAAAAGCAATGCATTTCCTTAAGGAAAGACAATTACCTGATGGTTCATGGTAAACTCACCCAATCACATTCAGTAATAACCACAAATTAATAAGCAAAATGAGTTTGAGTACGTTGATCAAAATTCTTATGGCACTCAACTCAATTTTTCTGCTATTTGGGGATATGCTTCATTTATGGCACCAGATGAGAGTTGAGGCAGAGATTGATTGAAGCTCTAAATAAATTATGATAAGGTATTACAATCTAATGCTATAAAGTAGAAAATAACATGAAACCTAAATATGTGCATACCTAATATGTTGAAGTAGATAGAACACCAGGCCCAAGATAGAGATTGGAGGGGGCACCTTGGCCAACATGCGAACCACCCTTAATTATTATTAAGGATCAGCAAATTAGTTTATCCTTCAGGGTACAATGATCGTAAAAACTATATCGATGACATCAAATGATGACTAAAACATTTAAGTTTATTATAGATAATTTTGAATTACCCGTATATAAGTTTATTATAGTATCCTATCTGTTTTAGTTATGAAATGGTACGTATATGAAAAGACACCACGTAAGTTAAAGTCTTAGTTAAATGCTAATGGCACCTTATGCTCGAGCTTATGCCAGAGGCGAGTGAGATTTGGATAAAAAATTAAATTAAAGAACATGTAATAACCTAATTACTTTTGTGTTTTAAATTGTTATACTATGTTTCATATAGGCTGATACATTTTTTAAGTGTATGAACACCGCTACTTTGGCACTTTCATTTTGGAAGATTGGAAACCAAGATGCTTCTCTCAAGGAGAATGGTCTAGGTATTTTGCAGAACTCATCAGTTGTTTGCCTTTTAGGGATTACACACCCTCAAAATAGGTATCTCAATGTTGCTGTCAAGTTGCCCCAACCATCCTTTAAACCGAACATGGGTCCAAGAATGGATATAGGTTATGGAGACTCTGTTACAATGATATTTTTCTCATATATTTATTCATATAAATATACTTATCATCACGGTTTTAACATAAAGTTGTTGCATTTTCAAGTTGCCAGTGGAATACCTTCTAAGTTCTTCTAAAATAATCTGAAGTTGAATGTACTGACACATACAAACTCTGCTGACCATACATCCCCAAAGAGTAACAGGACCGATATGGGGAAACAAAACACTGGTGTGCAAGATGAAGATTTAGCTTATGATACGATGGGGGGAGGTGCTCTGTGGGACATATTCTGGAGGCGAGATGTACCTAATTTGATCAAATATCTTAACAATCACTTATCAGAATTTAAGCATGCTGATTGTTCCGTAGTTGAACAGGTAACTTTTGACCCATTTGCTTATGAATAGGTAATCTGGGATACGTTCTATTTTTGTCTGGTCAAATAGGTATAACAAAAAAGGGTCTCGGGTCAACTCAATCCCGTTTTGACCCATACAATAGAAATTACCGGTTTCTACTGATACATAGTGTCTTAGCTACTGCTGACATCATATTTCATTATACATTTGTTTCAAGTTTCCTTCAAAAGCCCATTGTTATCATACAAAGATTAATGATACTGATTTGGGTCCAAAAGATTTTAGACAATTTAATCATTTGATGATACGCTTGTGAACGAGCACTTTTATTTTTTTGATTATCGTGTTTAGCACTTAATCCAGTAGATGTGGCAATGACAGAGATATGTCTTGAGAATTTATTTATGTTTCGATATGCATGCATGATTTAACGTTGAGACTATCGAGTACAAGAACATCAGTTTCACGTCATGGGCGTCTTTATTCTCCTACTGAGCTCAATATATGTTAGATTTCTACAAGTTGAAGCAACTGACTCCACATCTTCCCAAAAAAATATTATAACACTCAGACATATCAATATGTTCGAGTGGAAAAGATTTGGTCTGAGTGTGATAAGTGATATTGTGTAGATTATTAGTAATACAAGTGGAAAAGATTTGGTCCGAGTGTGAATCATTGCATTGTATCAAAATGACGGCTCAATATCTTTTGCATGCCTCGAGAATGTAACACAATTCATTATTGAAGGTGATAGTGTATAAAGTTATTAAATTCAGATTTATTTATTTTTTTATTTTTTTTTGCTTTTAAAAAAAATTCCCAAATAAAGTACATTGTTTTTAAATATAAGTTTTTCAAAAACAATATGATCGTTTTCTTTTTCCAATAATAAAATACTATGACGTTTTGGTATCTTAAGATAAAAAAAATGTTATTTTATTGATTCATTGTAATAAAATTCGAATATCCAAAAAAGAAATTATATTTATATACATAATAAAAAGTAACTATCAAAATGACATATAACAAAAACATTAAGAGAAACAATACATCCATATAAAAAAAATTATTTAATACTTTTTTTGAACGATATTTAATACAGTACTCAATAACAAATAATCAATAATTACAATTAATTAACGACCATCTAATATTAAGCAAAAAATAATTACAAGTCATGCCCGCCCATCGGGCGGGCTTCGAAATCTAGTATATATATATATATATATATATATATATATATATATATATATATATATATATATATATATATATATATATATATAGGGTAGGGATCCAGTAAGAAGAAAAACTAAAATAAGAAGAATAAGAAGAAATTCTAGCCACACATTTCAAATAAGGGAGAGATTTTCAAGGGGAGATGCATCTATTTTAATAGGTGCATCTGAAATGTGTGGTTGTGGTTTCTTCTTATCCTTCTTATTTTAATTTTTCTTCTTATTTGATCCTAACTCTATATATATATATATATATATATATATATATATATAGTTAGTTTTTCGCTTGTGCTTTATGTTTTGTCACAACGTTAGGGTACTTTATTCCCATTCAATCCAAAAAAAATAAGAAGATTCGGTTTCATCTCTATTTAAGAGAAACTCTTCCTCAAGCAAGAAAAATGGAACTTTACAACTCTTTTTGTAACACACACAATAAAGCTCAACTATACAAGTAGGATTCACATCATAACAAACACAAACAATGTTGTGATGCTTACGAAGATTCTTGTTAACAATTACAGTACTTAAATGTTGCAACATGATAATGTCGGAACTTATGAACTTATTTAATATATCTGTATGACTGTATCTTGCAAATTCCCACATCGTTTGGTGTCTGAAATAAAAGCATTTATATTAAAACAAGTATATTTAAAATTTGCAAGTTTGCTGTTATACAACTCTTGAAAATAAAGAATTACGTTGGGTGTTTCTCTTTTTTAGCATCAAGTTGTTAGAAACGAAGAATGATTTATAAGGCTTGAAAACGAAAAATGAATGCTTTCTTTAATAATTTTTAGCATGAAATCGTTAAAAAAAATATCAGTGGTCTCGTTGTCGATCTAAAGTGAAAGAAAAAACTACAGCAAACATGATCTAAACACATTGAAGCTTGTACAAAGCCGACTACTTTTTCAACCAGGTAAAGAAGATCATGCATTCCTAACTTTTTACTTGGTTTTATCCATTATCTATTAAGTTGAATGCTGAAGATGTGAAACTGTAACTATGTTTTTAGTGTAAAGAAGACCATCGATCATCATCTCCTTCGTCATACTCTTCACATCTACCACTTTCATCTAGTGTCAACAAATAATCAAGTATCATCTAAATTTGGTTGAATAAGCCTAATCAGTAACATCATAATCTATATATACTTACAAACCAATATGGGAAGCTTAATAATGGTTTTTGTGGTTAAAGAAGAAAAAAAAAAAAAAAAAAAAAACCTTATTTACGTAAGTTGCAAATTAATAATGAATCGATGTCTAAAAATGCATTTTTTTTGATATTTTACTACACGAGGTCACTTCATAATACAAACATTGTTGTGATGCTTACCAAGATTCTTACTTAAAAATAACAACATCGTAATGTTGGAACTAGGGCTGGCAATTTTGACACGAAACCTGTTAACACTACACGACACGACCTGTTCTTAACAGGTTTCGTGTCTTAACAGGTCAGACCTGTTAAGAACTGTTGGTGACCTGTTAATATTATACTATATATATAAAGTCACTACACTAATAAATTAGGTCTTCTCTTATATCTATCTCTCTCTCTTTGCCGACAAACACACTCACACTTAACACACACTAAAAACCGGCCACTTTTCCGGCCGTTACTCCTCCACCACCGCGCGTCCATCTACACCTCCACCACCATCATTCACCATTTTTCCTCCCCGTCATTTTGAGCTATCATACGCACCTTTTGACCGTCAATAACACCTTGTTCCATGATAATAACGAGAATAATAACAATAAAAATGAATAAAACATGTTTTGTGTTATGTTTTGGGTTTTGTTTTGTGTCGGGTTTCGTTCGAATAGGCTCTCGGTGGTGATGTGTTTGGATGTTGGTGAATCGGTGATGGGTTTAGATGTTACTAGATTTGTTGTTGTTCTTGTTGACTAGAGTTGTTGTTGTTCTTGTTACTGGATTTGTTACTCTCTGTAGTGATGTGTTTAGGTGTTATTAGATTTGTTGTCGTTGTTGACTTGTTGTTCTTGAATCTAATAGATAATGAATTGTCATTTTTGTTATGTGATAATGTTTTTGATGGTGGATTTGTTGTTGTTCTTAATGTTTCCTGTTCTGTGGGTCTGCTGATAGTTCTATGCATGTTAAGTGTTAACAGGTCTTAACAGGTTAACCTGTTTATTTTCGTGTCGTGTTCGTGTTTGAGAAAAATGACACGATAAGCTAATAGGTCGTATTCGTGTTTGACCTTAACATGTTCGTGTGTGTAACACCCCCAAAATTTGGTACAGCGGAAGACTCAACAAGCTTTCGGGGTGCTACGGGGATTGGTATCCAAACACAAGACATAAAAGAACGAGATAAAGTAAACATAATAAAATACAACCACACGGGGTTTTAAAGTTTACATTATCCCAAAATCATCCAAAGTCAGGCCCAAAAGAAATAAATATAGGTCCCCAATAGTTATCAGAGTTTTAGAAATATAGATCCATAACCGGTGCCAAATGCCAAGCCTCCAATCCCAAGCATCCATAGAGCATCACCTAATAACCTGAGAAAACGTGCTAAAAGTCAGCTTTCGCTGGTGAGATCATAGGTTTAAATTCTTAATTCAATATAGTGGACATATACGCAAAACGCTTGCTAGCTAGACTAGGCCTCAATCATCCAACCAAAATATCCAACCAATATAATCCAACCAAATCAAATCAACTCAACCCTATAGGTGCACGCTATAGCTCAAATCAATCCAATCAATAGCTTACCTAGCTCAAGTCTAGGCCTCGCTCTAAAATCAATCCAATAGCTTACCTAGTTCGGGATTAGGCCTCGCTCAACAACCAATCAATAGCTTACCTAGCTCATGTCTAGGCCTCGCTCAACAACCAAATCAATAGTTTACCTAGTTCGGGACTAGGCCTCGCTCTATAACCAAATCAATAGCTTACCTAGTTCGGGGACTAGGCCTCGCTCAATAACCAAACCAAATAGCTTACCTAGATCTAGTCTAGGCCTCGCTCTACCTAGTTCTATAAGCATAGCAAGTTTTGAAATCAAAAAGCGATAATAGTCCACATAAAACATTTGCACGTTTCTCACCCCAAATATTGAAAACAAAGTTCAAGAGTAAAAGTGGGGCTATGACTCACCTCAAGTCCAGAAATACTCAAAAGAAACGATAGAAGAAAGACGTAAGTAATCTCAAGCAACTCACGTACGGCGACTACAGACTCGGCACTTCCTAACAATATCAAACTCGTTCAGAAATCATTTCCTCAAAATCAAATATTCCCATTCCCGAACGTATTCCATTTTACTTTCCAAAAATATCCATTTCTCGAATTAACTTCATATCAATTTGAAATTCGACGTTTGGTATCCATATGGGTGGTGGGTCGACACAACTCAAACCAAAAAGCCACAACGAACAGAATAATAAACAATCTATAGGTCTAATATTAGTCCAATATATTATTTAAATAAATCATCGAAGTTTATCAAATCCATCGATTTGATAATCCCCCATATTTATTTACGTAATACATCGCTCCAAGATTATACCCAACCTAAATCACATAGCACAAAGAACACTATATGGTATATATCGTAGTCCAATAAATTCCCTATATATATCGTCCAATTTGCCAAATTCGTCAATTTAGCCAATTCCACGAGATATATAGTAATTTATTATCCTAATACATGTACCACAACCTATGGGCGTCGTAGGATACGATGCCCATTAATATACTCATTTTATATAGCTAAATAACTCGATTTAACCCGTCGATTAAATAAGTTACGTAGTTATAGAAAATGTTTATATTAATCGTCATATATCCGTGACAACACAAAAGTCACATAATAAAGCCCACTTGGACTTAAGTAACCACAACTTGTATAACTCGATAAGTTTTTCTAAATTTATAAAAAGTCATGTTTTTAATTATTACTTACCCGACGTATTGGTTCTCGACATCATTTATAGTTATTTATTTATAATAACACTCCCGACATTTATTACACCACTTTCATAGTATAATATTTATCGTTACGTTATTGTTATAATATTACTCGTGATCGTTTTATTATTAATATACGCACTTGTATAAATATATATACGTTTTCACGTCTATATACTTATATAAACGATTATATTATTAATAATATTATTACGAGTTTTATTAGTTGTGTTTAATTATAAATAATTATCGAGTCATACGAAATGGTCACATGTCCGAGTCATCACTCTCGGCTCATTGTCCAAGTCCAAAATAGAAATAATAAACAACACAACCAAGTAATCTATCTCCGTTCAACAATTTCCCAAAACACGTGCTACAACAATAGGGTCCGACTACGGCACCCGACTAACCTATCTCCGTCATCTAATTTGACCGTCTCACAATCGGTCCCCATTTACTCATATCCTCGTCAACACTTCACAATGAACAATCATCATACCATTAATTCTCGGCTCCCAAGCACACGACAATAACACCAACAATGCCCAAAGTAAAAATACCTCAACAACAAAACAATAATAACAACTAAAAAAAGAAATATAACAAGAAGCCATATAAGATCACCACAAATATCATGTCATCCGGGTCGACTTACCAAGTCAAAACCCATGTCGAGAGACCCATTTGGGTCTTGACTACACCATGAGTCAAGGTGACTCAAACCCAAGACCACTTCGGCCTTGGCTTAGGCTCGACTGAGCTCAACAACTCAACCAAACGGACCCCCTTTGGACCTCGATACCACAAACAAACAACCAGGTCCAAGTTTTCTCACCAAACCGAGATCAAATCAAAAATAATTAACTGAATTCTCTCGACATCATAACTGCGAGACCAAAAATCATTCTCAAAACCACATAAGCTCAATTAAATAACATCAAGCCGAGAGCCTAGGCTCTCGGTTTCCAGTCGACACCCACAAGAAAATGAAATCCCGGATACCAAACACGTTTTTCATCATTAAAATGTAATTTCCCACTTTCTAAACAAGATTATATCAAAACCCATTAGAACAAATCCATGTTTCCACGGTTTTAAACTCACACCGAGGCATTCATGGTGCCAAGTCGATGCTACTCACCTTTATATACCCCAAAACTCACGGATCTACAAGAAGTGACCAAGTTATGACTCGAATGAGATAGATTTGAGATGTTTTTGTGGGTTTGAAAGCGCGTAAATTGTATCAAGTTAAAGAGGAGAGTGAGATGGTAACTATGGTGGTGGCGGTGTGGTTGTAGTGGTGGCGGTGTGGTGGCTGCGTGGCCGGAATAGTGGCGGCTAGGGTTTGGTAGATTAGTGATGAAGATGAGGGGGAGAGAGAGAGATAATAGATGTGGGTTTTGTTTGTGTGTTTCCTGATCCCAGCCACAAGGACCAATTTGTAGCACTCTTTTTATTTTTATTCTTTTCTTTTCTTTCCTTTTAAATAACAATAATAATAATAATAATAATAATAATAATAATAATAATAATAATAATAATAATAATAATAATAGTGGTGTGGGGAATTAGATGGCCAGTTAAGTAAGCACAATGACCAAACCCGAAAACCTTACAAACTATCTCAACATTCTCAAACCAACTCGTTCCAAATAATCAAAAATCTCGCGATACGTTCCAAAAACATAAATATTCGAACCAATATTTAAAATAATTAAAATTGTTAGGTTAACCTAGTGCCGGAGTCAAAGTAGTGCCAAAAATAACGATCTCACAATAAATCATCACGACCGAATCAAACCAAACCGTAAATAAATAACCAAATCTCATAAATATCGTACGATTAAAAATCACGTACCAACGTTTGTAAAATATCTCGTCACAATAATCATTCAAAAATTCCAAAATTATAATTTTAATGTAATGCGGGTTTTATAAAACGGCTCCCTATTTTGCCAGTTGTCACATCCTCCCAGCCTCAGAAGGAACCCGTCCCGGGTTTCTCTCGAAATAACCCATCTACGAAGTGAAAAGCTTCGGATATCTCTTTCGAAACTCATCCTCACGTTCCCACGTGAATTCCGGTCCGTGCCGCGAATTCCAACGAACTTTGATGAGCGGAATACGACTCCTCTTGAGTCGTTTGATCTCTCTATCTATTATCTCAATCGACTCTTCCACAAAATTCAAACTCTCATCCACACGAATATCCTTAATTGGTATAACCGGCGTTTCATCCGAAAGACACTTCTTCAAATTGCTAACATGAAGCACATCATGAACTTTACTCAATTCCATAGGTAATTCCAAACGATACGCTACGGGCCCAATTCTTTCCAAAATAAGAAATGGTCCAATATAGCGGGGATTAAGTTTCCCACGTTTCCCAAAACGTATCACACCCTTCCAAGGCGAGACTTTCAATATCACTTTGTCTCCAACCTGGAATTCTAGGGGTTTACGCCTCTGATCGGCGTAGCTTTTCTGCCTATCTCTAGCTGCTTGCAGTCGATCTCAAATTTGCGTTACTTTCTCAGTTGTTTCCAAAATAAACTCAGGGCCTGTGAGTTGGCTATCTCCAACTTCTGCCCAACCAAAAGGTGAACGACATTTACGACCATACAAAGCTTCAAATGGTGCAGCCTTGAGACTTGTGTGGTAGCTATTGTTGTAGGAAAACTCCGCAAGGGGTAGATATTTCTCCCAGCCTTTACCAAAGTCTATTATGCATGCACGAAGCATATCCTCCAAAGTCTGAATAGCTCTCTCACTTTGACCATCGCCTTGGGGGTGATATGCAGTACTCATATCAAGTCTCGTCCCCAAAGCGGTTTGAAGTGATCGCCACAACGCTGACGTAAAGCGGCTGTCGCGGTCAGAAATAATCGATAACGGAACTCCATGACGAGAAACAATCTCCTTCGCATACAACCTCGCAAGTTTGTCAACACTATCATCTTTACTAATCGCCAGGAAATGAGCAGACTTAGTCAATCGATCCACAATTACCCATATAGCGTCACAACCGCTAGCTGTCTTTGGTAATTTGGTAATAAAATCCATTGTGATCCGCTCCCATTTCCAAACCGGGAGTTCTGGCTGCGTCAATAATCCTGACGGTCTTTGATGTTCGGCCTTAACCTTAGAACATGTCAAACACTTACTAACGTACAATGCTATATCTGCCTTCATACTTGGCCACCAATATAACTTTTTCAAATCCTGGTACATCTTGTCAGACCCAGGATGAATAGAGTATCTTGACTTATGCGACTCATGCAAAATCAACTCTCGAATTCCTCCATACAATGGTATCCAACTTCGCTCTCCAAAACATAATACTCCATCAGAACGCTTAACAAATCCCTTCTCATTTTCTGCCATCCCAAATATGTTTCCAGCAGCTCGATTCTCTGCTTTCAACGCTTCCGTTTGAGCTTCTAATATTTGAGACGGTAATGGCGATACGATAGTCATTCCTAATGACCTAACTCGTAACGGTGGAATTCTCTCCTTTCGACTAAGAGCATCAGCAACAACGTTTGCTTTACCCGGATGGTAGCGAATTTCATAATCATAATCGCTTAGCAACTCAATCCAACGTCGCTGCCTCATGTTAAGCTCTTTTTGGTTCAGAATGTGTTGCAGACTTTTGTGATCAGTAAACACTATACACTTGGTTCCATACAAGTAATGTCTCCATATTCTCAAAGCAAAAACTACAGCACCTAACTCCAAATCATGGGTGGTGTAGTTCGTCTCATGCTTCTTGAGCTGTCGGGAAGCATAAGCTATCACTTTCTCTCGTTGCATTAACACAGCTCCTAAACCTTTATGAGAAGCGTCACAATAGACAACAAAATCCTCGTTACCTTCGGGTAACGCCAAGGTAGGAGCACTACACAACATCTCCTTAAGTAACTGAAATGCTTCCTCTTCCTTATCTCCCCATTCATACTTAACACTCTTTTGAGTCAATTTGGTCAGCGGTCTCGCTATCTTCGAAAATCCCTCAATGAATCTTCGGTAATAACCGGCTAATCTCAAAAATTGACGAACTTCTGTTGGGGTCGTAGGTGCAGCCCAATCTTTAATCGCTTCAATCTTAGCAGGATCCACATGAACTCCTTGTCTATCAATCACGTGACCTAGAAATTGTACCGTCGGAATCCAAAATTCACCTTTCGAAAAATTGGCATACAGTTTCTCCTTCCTGATCAATTCTAAGGTAAGTCTTAGATGCTCCTCATGCTCCTTCTCACTCTTCGAATATATCAGAATGTCATCGATGAACACAATCACGAACTTATCTAAGTATGGCTTACACACCCGATTCATGAGATCCATGAATACCGCCGGTGCGTTAGTCAACCCAAACGGCATCACCTGAAACTCATAATGCCCGTAACGGGTTCTGAAAGCCGTTTTCGGAATATCCTCCTCGCGAACTCGAAGCTGATGATATCCCGATCTCAGATCGATCTTCGAATACACACTCGATCCTTGAAGCTGATCGAACAAATCGTCGATCCTCAGTAACGGGTATCTATTCTTCACCGATAACTTGTTCAACTCTCGATAGTCAATACACATGCGAAACGATCCATCCTTCTTCTTTACAAATAAGACCGGGGCTCCCCAAGGCGAAGAACTTGGTCTTATGAATCCCTTTTCGGCTAACTCCGCTAATTGTTTCGATAACTCTTCCAGTTCAGTAGGTGCAAGACGGTAAGGCGCTCGTGCCACAGGTGTAGCACCAGGTATCAACTCAATCTGAAACTCCACTTGTCTAGTAGGCGGGATTCCCGGCAAATCATCAGGAAACACATCCGAAAAATCACGAATTATAAGTACATCTCCAATGCACCTTTCCTTCTTCTCCTTCTCTCCTTTCTCAGAAATTTGGGCTAAGAAAAGGTAATTTCCTTTCTCCATTAGCTTCGGCAACTTAGTGCAAGATATGACCGCTAATCTGGATGGGCCTCTCAAATCCTTTCTATCTCCTGGTATGTTCAGAATCTCCTTGCCGTAAGGCACCCGCGCGATCTTCTCATCGCAGATTATATGGGCGCGATACTTCGACAACCAATCCATACTAATGATGACATCAAAACTTTCTAATGTGACGGGTAGAAGGTCTATGTTGAAAGGACGATTCAGAAAGTTTAACGTGCAACCGCGAATGATAGTCCTAATCCTCTCTATGTTCCCATTAGCTAACTCTATATCATAACCAATTCCTAAGGCCATCGGGGGTTTCTCAAGTAAGGGTGCAAACTTAGTGGACACAAAACTCTTATCGGCACCAGTATCAAATAGTATGGAAGCGTAACGATTATTGAGAAGGAACGTGTCAGTAACGGCGTTCGGATCTTCTCCTCTCTCGTTCCCAAGTGCATACACTCTTCCATGAGCAGTTCCAGCTTCCACACGTTGGTCCCCATTATCTTGTCGTCCACGATTACCTCCAGCTCTACGGTTTCCATTATTGTACCCTTTACCACCCGATCCTTAATTTTCTCGGTTCCACGATTCTCTACACTCATTCCTATAATGTCCCTTCTTTTCACCTCCATAACAAGTAACATTTACCTTACTCATAGTTTCAGGAGTAGCTTGAACCATAGCAAGGGGTCGTGCTCTACAATCCCTAGCTACATATCCACTCCTTGAGAAACTCTGACAAATCACAATACATTGTCCTGTACGATTCTTGTAGCAACGACCACACTTGGGTGCATCACCATTTTGGTTCCTTTTATCTCCATTCCCAATAGCTTAAGCTCTAGTAGTTGTTTGTCGCTTGTTTCGACGATCACTACCCTTAGAGTGATCATCCCTCTTTCTCTTTCCATTCTTATCCTTCTCAGCTTCCTCCAATGCCAAAGAGTCCATCAATTGTTGAGCGATAGTGATAGCCTCATGAATGTTTGCAGGCTTAGCAGAAATCGCATCGTTCCTGGTAGCTACCGGCAATCCATCGGTATACCTCTCAATCCTTTGAGTCTCAGTCCTAACCATATCGGGACAAAGTAAAGCTAACTCTCGATAACGGCGATTGTAAGTTGCCATATCGGTACCTTTCACCTTATGGTTCCAGAACTCAATCTCCAGCTTCTTAATCTCATTCCTTGGGCAGTAAGTCTGAATCAGCAAAGACTTATATGGCTCCCAGGTCATAGCATAAGCCACATCACTCCCAACCGAGTTACGATAATTGTTCCACCAAGTTAAAGCTTCATCCTTGAAAGCAAAAGAAGCAAACTTTACCTTCGCATTCTCCGCACAACCACTGACGTTAAACACTGATTCAGTCTTCTCAATCCACCTAACCAAGTAAACCACTCCTTCAGTTCCACCAAACTCAATAGGTCCACAAATCTTAAACTCCTTGTAGTGACATCCGTTAGCACGAACAGGTGGAAATGTTCCAGCAGAATTGTTGGAATGATTTGACTCAGCTAGTAGCTCAACAACTCGTTGCTCCACAAGTTGATTGATCATTGCTTGATCCACAATAGGTGCGTTAAGTGGAACATGATCATTGTCTCCCTGGACATCAACATTTTGGGTCCTGTTGTTGCGGTTAGTAGTGTCCAGGTTATCAGGAGTAGGGGTTTCAACATTTCGAGTAGGACGGCGTCCTCGACGACTAGGGGTAGTCGTTGCAGGACCAGTTCTGGTGGCTCTAACAGGGTTTCGTCGTACAGCCATTGATCAACATCATACCAACACGATATCAACCGCACAATTTGAAACACAATTATCCATGTACGCCAAAAACCGTAGAATATCATACGAAATCACCATCGTCCATACGAGTAGCAATCGATACTTCGCTCCAAAATGCCAAAAGACATAATAAATACTAATCGTTCCATACGAGGCGAACATACATTCCGAATAACATGACTTAAGGGATAGAATAACCAGCTCTCATAACCGATTACTCCCTGACTTAAGAAGCAACACAACAACAACACAAATCTAAATTGATCTAGCCATGAAGCTGGCGTAGACTATTCAACTCCGATCTTAAACCATCCAAATTCCTCAATAACGATCCCAGCTCAACACTATGTGTATCTCTGTCCCTCTTGAGGTCCGCAACCTCCTTTTCTAACTCTGTGTTCCTCTGCCACAGCTTGCGATCTCCCTCGCGAGCCGTGAGGAAACCTCTCTGCAGACTCTCTATCTGCTCATGTATCTCCATCATACCTCTCCTAATCGCTGTCGTCCTTCCCACGATATTAGTCAAATCAACTCTCAACTTAGCAACAAACTCAGCAATAAACTCAGCAATAATCATCTCAAGTCGGTCAGACATCCGCGAGATCCTCTCGCCCTGTGCAGTAATCCGAGTCCACATCCTACCAATTTCACCCAAATCTGCATGCTCAGCAGAAACCTCAGAAGGTGCATCCAACTCAACGGGACTACCAGGTGGCAACTCAAACCAAAAATGGATGATCAGGTGAAACCGGCTCTAACGGATGTATCGGGAAATCGGGCTTCGCAGAATGAGCCGAATGTGCTAGCGACCCATAATCATCAGGCATCTCCTCTTCCTGAGGATCATCCTCTTCCTCATCCTAAGGGTCATCATTCTCTTCCTCATCTTGAGGGTTATCATTCTGCTCACCCTCGTACTCCTCCTCATACTCCTCGTCGGAGGGGTACTCCATCAATCGTCATCTCTAAGCAGGTGAACCACGAGGCGATAAAATTGGTGACTTAGGGCGTCAATGAGACGATAAAGTAGTGGCCGAACGCATGACCAACACGTATGGGTCATCAGGGGCCATAGTGATCTACGAGTGGCGACGCGTACTAGCAATAACAATTCTTAATAACAACTCGTGCAAAGGAGGCTATGATTTGTGACAACGGCGTAGGGTAGGTGTAAGTGTTTCAAAACAACTAAACCGCGAACTCCAAAATACCATATCAAAAATCATCATGTAATTCCAAATCATATATATATCAAGAAAGATTTAAAATACCGCATTACTAAAATCATTCGTAAAGCAATTAAGCCATATAATTCCTCAAAACACATATAATTCCTCAAAACGCATATAATTCCTCAAAACGCCATCATATCGCTAAATCAATAAACCTCAAATCCGCAAATCATCTCAAGAAATCCCAAATCTAATAATCATCTCAATAATCTCATTCCAAATCGATATCTCATAATACCTCAATAACCACAATGATGCTTCGGCTTGGCGGGCTGGCGGGCAATGGTCAAGGATCGTTTTCTATAAAAATCGGTTATAGTTTAGGTGTCTATTTACCTAGTTCTCTATAACCTTGGCTCTGATACCAATCTGTAACACCCCCAAAATTTGGTACAGCGGAAGACTCAACAAGCTTTCGGGGTGCTACGGGGATTGGTATCCAAACACAAGACATAAAAGAACGAGATAAAGTAAACATAATAAAATACAACCACACGGGGTTTTAAAGTTTACATTATCCCAAAATCATCCAAAGTCAGGCCCAAAAGAAATAAATATAGGTCCCCAATAGTTATCAGAGTTTTAGAAATATAGATCCATAACCGGTGCCAAATGCCAAGCCTCCAATCCCAAGCATCCATAGAGCATCACCTAATAACCTGAGAAAACGTGCTAAAAGTCAGCTTTCGCTGGTGAGATCATAGGTTTAAATTCTTAATTCAATATAGTGGACATATACGCAAAACGCTTGCTAGCTAGACTAGGCCTCAATCATCCAACCAAAATATCCAACCAATATAATCCAACCAAATCAAATCAACTCAACCCTATAGGTGCACGCTATAGCTCAAATCAATCCAATCAATAGCTTACCTAGCTCAAGTCTAGGCCTCGCTCTAAAATCAATCCAATAGCTTACCTAGTTCGGGACTAGGCCTCGCTCAACAACCAATCAATAGCTTACCTAGCTCATGTCTAGGCCTCGCTCAACAACCAAATCAATAGTTTACCTAGTTCGGGACTAGGCCTCGCTCTATAACCAAATCAATAGCTTACCTAGTTCGGGGACTAGGCCTCGCTCAATAACCAAACCAAATAGCTTACCTAGATCTAGTCTAGGCCTCGCTCTACCTAGTTCTATAAGCATAGCAAGTTTTGAAATCAAAAAGCGATAATAGTCCACATAAAACATTTGCACGTTTCTCACCCCAAATATTGAAAACAAAGTTCAAGAGTAAAAGTGGGGCTATGACTCACCTCAAGTCCAGAAATACTCAAAAGAAACGATAGAAGAAAGACGTAAGTAATCTCAAGCAACTCACGTACGGCGACTACAGACTCGGCACTTCCTAACAATATCAAACTCGTTCAGAAATCATTTCCTCAAAATCAAATATTCCCATTCCCGAACGTATTCCATTTTACTTTCCAAAAATATCCATTTCTCGAATTAACTTCATATCAATTTGAAATTCGACGTTTGGTATCCATATGGGTGGTGGGTCGACACAACTCAAACCAAAAAGCCACAACGAACAGAATAATAAACAATCTATAGGTCTAATATTAGTCCAATATATTATTTAAATAAATCATCGAAGTTTATCAAATCCGTCGATTTGATAATCCCCCATATTTATTTACGTAATACATCGCTCCAAGATTATACCCAACCTAAATCACATAGCACAAAGAACACTATATGGTATATATCGTAGTCCAATAAATTCCCTATATATATCGTCCAATTTGCCAAATTCGTCAATTTAGCCAATTCCACGAGATATATAGTAATTTATTATCCTAATACATGTACCACAACCTATGGGCGTCGTAGGATACGATGCCCATTAATATACTCATTTTATATAGCTAAATAACTCGATTTAACCCGTCGATTAAATAAGTTACGTAGTTATAGAAAATGTTTATATTAATCGTCATATATCCGTGACAACACAAAAGTCACATAATAAAGCCCACTTGGACTTAAGTAACCACAACTTGTATAACTCGATAAGTTTTTCTAAATTTATAAAAAGTCATGTTTTTAATTATTACTTACCCGACGTATTGGTTCTCGACATCATTTATAGTTATTTATTTATAATAACACTCCCGACATTTATTACACCACTTTCATAGTATAATATTTATCGTTACGTTATTGTTATAATATTACTCGTGATCGTTTTATTATTAATATACGCACTTGTATAAATATATATACGTTTTCACGTCTATATACTTATATAAACGATTATATTATTAATAATATTATTACGAGTTTTATTAGTTGTGTTTAATTATAAATAATTATCGAGTCATACGAAATGGTCACATGTCCGAGTCATCACTCTCGGCTCATTGTCCAAGTCCAAAATAGAAATAATAAACAACACAACCAAGTAATCTATCTCCGTCCAACAATTTCCCAAAACACGTGCTACAACAATAGGGTCCGACTACGGCACCCGACTAACCTATCTCCGTCATCTAATTTGACCGTCTCACAATCGGTCCCCATTTACTCATATCCTCGTCAACACTTCACAATGAACAATCATCATACCATTAATTCTCGGCTCCCAAGCACACGACAATAACACCAACAATGCCCAAAGTAAAAATACCTCAACAACAAAACAATAATAACAACTAAAAAAAGAAATATAACAAGAAGCCATATAAGATCACCACAAATATCATGTCATCCGGGTCGACTTACCAAGTCAAAACCCATGTCGAGAGACCCATTTGGGTCTTGACTACACCATGAGTCAAGGTGACTCAAACCCAAGACCACTTCGGCCTTGGCTTAGGCTCGACTGAGCTCAACAACTCAACCAAACGGACCCCCTTTGGACCTCGATACCACAAACAAACAACCAGGTCCAAGTTTTCTCACCAAACCGAGATCAAATCAAAAATAATTAACTGAATTCTCTCGACATCATAACTGCGAGACCAAAAATCATTCTCAAAACCACATAAGCTCAATTAAATAACATCAAGCCGAGAGCCTAGGCTCTCGGTTTCCAGTCGACACCCACAAGAAAATGAAATCCCGGATACCAAACACGTTTTTCATCATTAAAATGTAATTTCCCACTTTCTAAACAAGATTATATCAAAACCCATTAGAACAAATCCATGTTTCCACGGTTTTAAACTCACACCGAGGCATTCATGGTGCCAAGTCGATGCTACTCACCTTTATATACCCCAAAACTCACGGATCTACAAGAAGTGACCAAGTTATGACTCGAATGAGATAGATTTGAGATGTTTTTGTGGGTTTGAAAGCGCGTAAATTGTATCAAGTTAAAGAGGAGAGTGAGATGGTAACTATGGTGGTGGCGGTGTGGTTGTAGTGGTGGCGGTGTGGTGGCTGCGTGGCCGGAATAGTGGCGGCTAGGGTTTGGTAGATTAGTGATGAAGATGAGGGGGAGAGAGAGAGATAATAGATGTGGGTTTTGTTTGTGTGTTTCCTGATCCCAGCCACAAGGACCAATTTGTAGCACTCTTTTTATTTTTATTCTTTTCTTTTCTTTCCTTTTAAATAACAATAATAATAATAATAATAATAATAATAATAATAATAATAATAGTGGTGTGGGGAATTAGATGGCCAGTTAAGTAAGCACAATGACCAAACCCGAAAACCTTACAAACTATCTCAACATTCTCAAACCAACTCGTTCCAAATAATCAAAAATCTCGCGATACGTTCCAAAAACATAAATATTCGAACCAATATTTAAAATAATTAAAATTGTTAGGTTAACCTAGTGCCGGAGTCAAAGTAGTGCCAAAAATAACGATCTCACAATAAATCATCACGACCGAATCAAACCAAACCGTAAATAAATAACCAAATCTCATAAATATCGTACGATTAAAAATCACGTACCAACGTTTGTAAAATATCTCGTCACAATAATCATTCAAAAATTCCAAAATTATAATTTTAATGTAATGCGGGTTTTATAAAACGGCTCCCTATTTTGCCAGTTATCACAGTGTGACATGTTATGCAAGCTCTAGTTGAAACTTATTTTTTTGCATATTTCCCACATCGGTTGGTGATTGAAATGAAAGTGGGTATATCAATACAAGTACCATTAAAATATTAATGTAATGCATTAGGAATGCTTATAAAGAGATAATTTCATAAGTGTTCACGTGTGTTACCTTCTTTGCTGGTCATTGTATAATCAAAATTATTTTTTTACTGACTTGATCGGTGTAGAATCAAAATTATCTAAACATCTAATAAACCAATCCTATCAGTGTAGAGTCAAAGAGATATCTAAAGATATAATAAGCCAATCAAAATTATCTTTTTACTGACTTGATCAGTGTAGAATCAAAATTATCTAAACATCTAATAAACCAATCCTATCAGTGTAGAATCAAAGAGATATCTAAAGATCTAATAAACCAATTCTCTATCAGTGTAGAATCAAAGAGATAATTTCATAAGTGTTCATGTATGTTACCTTTTTTGATCGGTGTACAATCAAAATTATCTATTTTACTAACTTAATCAGTATAGAATCAAAATTATCTAAAGATCCAAAATCAATTCTATCAGTGTAGAATCAAAGAGATAATTACATAAGTGGTCACATATGTTATCTTTTTTTACTGACGTGATCAATGTAGAATCAAAATTATTTAAAGATACAATAAACCAATTTTATCAGTGTAGAATCAAAATTATCTAAAGATCCAATAAATAAACCAATCCTATCAATGTAGAACCATTACTGATCAATGTAGAATCAAAATTATCTAAAGATCTAATAAACCAATCCTATCAGTGTAGAATCAAAGAGATAATTACATAAGTGTTCATATATGTTATATTTTTTTAGTGACTTGAGATTAGTGTAGAAGCGAAATTATCTAAACATCCAATAAACAAATCCTACCAGTGTACAACTATAAAGAGATAATTACATAAGTGTTCATATATGTTATCTTTTTTACTGACTTGAGATTAATGTACAACCAAAATTATATAAAGATCCAATAAACCAATCTATCAATGTAAAACCAAAATTATCTAATGATCTAATTAACCAATTCTAGTCACTCATTTTTTCATAAAAAAAAATAAAACCACCTTGCACCTTTTTTAAAAAAATAAAATATGTTGCAAACGGTAATTCGTTAAGTGAAAAAGATACACCATCACAATGAGTATTTTTTTTTTATCTTTCAGTAGATCGGCACTTCGTTATACTTTACACGATTTTTTTGCAATTATGTCTAGAAAAATCACATGTGATTTTTGATACAAATCATATGTGATTTTTTCAGACGTAACTGAAAAAAAAAATCATCAAAAGTATATCGAAGTGTCCGTCTATAGAAAGATGATTTAGTTCTCGCCGCGATGGTATGTTTCTTTTTGCGCAACGATTAATGGTTTGCGAGATATTTAATTTAAAAAAAAAAAGGGCTGAAAGTTTATTTATTTAATTTATTTATTTTTTGTTTTGATCAAAAAATTGATGACCTGGTTCATTAGTCTTTAGAAAATATTAGATCTACATTGAAATTTTATTTATTTGTTTGTTTTTTCACTCAAAAACATTTTAAGTTATTTAAAGCTGAAAACTTAACTTGTCACGAGCCGATGGTTTTTAAAGTGATCCTTGAATCAATTAAACTTAACTGAGCTATGTCAACTAAACTTAACTAAGCTATGTCAACTTTTCGTTAGACTACCATTTTTCCCGAACACCAACGTTTATTAGTACTTACAAAACTAAGTGAAACCTGGTTACAGTCACTTTATCCTCAAGTTGATAAGGTCTGACTTTCTAAATGTTAATTCTCGTACTCTTATTCTTCGTTGGGAATGACTGTCTAAACGTGTATTAGTAATAAGCTATACAGTACGTTTATTCTTTTTGTATGAAACAAATATTCACACGCATGTTCTCGATCAATCTTACAATAATTGTTGGATAAAATGTATCAATAAAAACGTGAACAAATTCTAAGCCTACGGTTTCTCGAGATTGCATAATAGTTATCAAACACGGTTGTGCTACCTGGTGACTAGGAAGCACATTTCGCCAGGTTTCACGACACTCATTACCAAAGTTTACATATGTATAATATACATACATATAATCTAGGGATAATAACTTGTAAATGTACCTAACTGGTCAATTTTTCATTTAGGCTAATAACTTGTTTTATATGGTCATCTTGTTTTCTATTAGGCTAGAGGGAGTGGAAACAATTCCATCGTGAGTAACTTAGTCACGAGCATGACTTCCATGCCTCATGAGCCAACTCACGCTCAAACTTGTTTACACCAAGCAAATGTGGCTGACAAAGTGGATCCAAAACAAAAAGTAATGTTTTTTTATTTGTGTTGCGAGTGTGTGTTGAATATTTAGTGGGGTATATTTGGAATAAAGTGTGTATTTTAATGAAAGGTGAGTGAAGGTGACCACTACCCTTGTATGATGAGGGGAGTGAGTGGAAGTAAGAGGAGTGGTGGCGCTGAGATGGTAGTGAGTGTATTTTATGGTGAGAAGGGAAAAACGGAAGAAGAAATGCGGTAAGGTGGAGTGAAATAATGACAAGGCAAAATAAAAATATTTACAAAAGAAATTGGTCACATGTAACATGCTAAGAAGGTCACCGGATACATTAAAAGGTCGAAATTTGAATAGTTTGTGTTAGGAGTGTTTACGATCCGAGTCGAGTCGAGTTTTAGCTTAAACGAGCTAGACTTGTTTAATAACTGTTTGGCTCAAGCTCGAATAAACTTTTATAAAGTGGCTCCACCCCGCTTTCGACAAAACTTTGTGAGTTTATTAAACGTTGTTTGAAACCTAACGCTTGTACTTTAATCGGAAACTCTTGGTCTTAATTGGTCAAATAGTTCTTGAGAATACATTTGTGAGATTGAAATGTTTTTTGATCTTCAAATACAGTAGTATTTATTGTCTCTTCTTGAAGCTTTAATGAACTTATGATTCGGTACTTTTACATCTTTCACATTGTTATTACTTTGCATACTGAGAAATTGTCTTTTATAACTTGACTGATGGTGTATTAATAAAGGTGGCAAACTTTTGCGCGAAGCGAATGCATGAAGTAATAGCAGAAGAGTGGGATCAAGAAGCGGTTGATGGCTTCAAATGGAAGAAAAAGTGGGAAGCAGTGATGTCGAGTAGCTTTGAGAGGGCTGATAATGAAGAAATAGTATGATCAACTGCCGTTGTGGTTGTCTTATCTGGCTGCCAAATCATCCTATCGAACTGTGGTGATTCACAAGCATTGTTGTGCCGCGGCACAGAAACAATCCCTTTGACAGTTGATCAGAAGGCCTCAACATTCTAATACCAATCTAGTTAATTCATGTTACTCTAGACAGTTAGACACACCACATACACGTTTGGTCTTACGAAGTAGTCAACTTAGATGCACCACACACTCTCAAGAATAAGGGAAAACGGGTCGAAAATTGTGCTAATGCACTGAAACCTCCTAGATTCTTTGTTAAAAAAGGGTAATTAAATACGTATAATTTTTCTAATCATATCTGGTTTGTTGATGCTTTTGTACGTAGCCTGATAGAGAAGACAAACTACTGAGAATCGAAGAACAGGACGGCAAAGTCATATATTGGAACTGGTCGGAGGGGATTAGTCAAACGGTCAGAAAATTCAGTGCATGTCAGAACATGTTGGGCTGGATCACGGCTCACATACTCCTTAGTTTTTGAATCTCACGAATAATGTTATACTGTAACCCGTCTTGAGCTATTTTTTAATCTCTAATTAGTCAATATCTTGTGTGCTTCAGGTGATCGTTACTTAAGACCATGGATCATACCCGTGCCCGAAATATCTTTCACAACAAGAAACGACGAGGACGAGTGCTTAATAATGGAAACTGATGGACTTTGGGATGTCATGACAAACAATGAGGTCGGTGAGGTGGCTTGCCGGATTTTACGCTGGAAACGCCGGTCTGCATCCACTAACGATGAACCATCAGCTGCACAAACCCTTGCCGATAGCCTGACTGAAATAGCCAAAGGAAGACAACATATCTGTGGTCGTTGTTGATTTAAAGTCAAAGAAAAAGCTACATAAAACATGATCTCAACAAATTGAAGCATTTAGCTGACTACTTTTTTGACCAAGTAAAAAAGATCATTCATAACATTTTACTTGGTTTGATCCATTATCTATCAAGTAGAATGCCGAAAATCTGAAACTGTGACTGATGTTTTTGGTGTAAAGACGAGCAATTAGCTGATGTTGACATGCGGTTTAATTTTTTCTAGCTTTAAGATTATTCTTTCTCGGAACTTCATTTGTTTTGGTAGAATTCTCGCTTGAATAATATATAGGTAAGATTCAATGGTCTCTAGAAAGGTACAAAAGTTATCATAGTCAATATGCACAAGTGCGTGATTTGATTATGCGGATACATAATTTGTATAAAGAATACATCAACGGAATTATGACATAACTACAAGAAGAAACGAATTAGTAGCTAGGTCCATCTATTGTAAAAATGTACAGAAAAAAGCATACAGGTTTACGTTCTATGGACCCGACACTAGTCTTCTACCCACATCTCAGGTTTTCTACCCACACCCGTGTTGGGTCTATAGAATGTCAGCCACCTTCATTCAGTGTCAACAAATAATCAAATATCATTTAAATTTGGTTGATTAAGCCTACTCACTAACATCACAATTTACACTTACAAACCAATATGGGAAGCTTAATAATGGTTTTGTAGTAAAACAAAAACAATACAACTGAGTTAAAAATTTATAATAAAAAACCGAAATGTACAAGTAGGGTTCACCTAAAAACTCTTTTAGTTTGATGTCTAAAAATTCACTTTTTAAATGTTTAATTACACAAGATCATTTTTTAACACAAACATTGTTGTGATGTTTACCAAGTTCATTAACTAAAGATTACTTACATGTTACAACATCATAATGTTGGAGCTTATGAATTCATTTATTATATCTGTATCTTGCAAAGATCGCACATCGTTTGGTGACCAAAATAAAAGTGGGTATATCAACATAACTACCATTTAAATTTATTAGAATGGGTAGTAGACTTGTGAAATAATAACTACGAAGTAATTTGTATTTAAGTTTACGAGTCTATTTACGATTTCTTTTTAAATTTAAAATGTCATTTTAAGTATACGATCGAGACAGCATGGCTCGTGCGATGCACAGACTTTGTTTATTGTAAAGAATCATATGTTTTGTAAGGGTTACGCGTATTTAATTATTATATGCTTAGCATCGCACGGGCTTTGTTTATTGTAAAGAATCATCGATTTTGCAAGGGTTATACGTATTTAATTATTATATGCTTAGTGTGCTTCTTGGGGAGGAACAGTTTTATAATTCATTGCATCACAATACTTTACATGATTACATCTACAATAAACTTAGGTGTTGTTTGTTTATTCAAAGGCTCTGAATATGAATTTGAGGCGTAAATGTCTGAATCTGAATAAAAAATCTTGTTAAAGTAAGGTGTTGTGTCATTTGCTAGCTCGTACTAATTTTTTTTTTTTTTTTTTTTTTTTTTTTTTTTTTTTTTTTTGTAATTTTGTGTCAACAAGAGGCAACTAGAGGCATTAAAACACCCCTCTCACGTCTAGACCATTAAGATGTAACTGCCTCTGACCGCGTCTGAACGAAAAAAAAAATGTCTAAACGCCCAAAACGTCTTACCGATTAAGAGGTTTAGCTCGTTAAGACGCATTAAGAGGTCCTTAAGACATTCAAAAATAAAATAAATAAATAAATAACTTATATAACACATGTAACATGTTGCAAACAAAATGCCATTTTATTCGTGCTTAATTTACTAAATGTCTTTTGTATTGCACTGGTGTTGGTATTAACCATCAAACGCAACAATACAAATGCAAGTACATTAATAATTTGTTTTGGTGGTAAACATACAATCATACATTCATATAATGAGATTTTACATAACAAAGCAATATTGTATCAAGCATAAACACAAAACTTTTAATCAAGTTTCTTCACTACAACATCCGTTGGTGTGCTTGAAATTAATTAAGGACTGATCACATTTGGAAGTCTCCTCATGTATAATTGTTATTGTAGGATTCGTCGTTTGGTGTTGCAAAGCCATAGAATGGAGGTATCTGCAACAGAGTTAAATGGATGGTTAGGTGATTGAAATATTCAATAATAACGGGTTACATAGTTTCTCCTATTTCACAGTTAAGAATCTATTACAAATACATAAATACGAAAAAATGCATCTTGCTAAATGTATCAGCTTAGAGATCTCTTAATGTGGCACTCAGTATCATTGCAATTGTTTAGATATGTCTTTGAACTTACTACTATAACTTGAATTGCGATAATCAGTTATTGAGTGTCACGACAACTGGGTTTTTTCATCCATATTTTTATATGAATTTAGCTTTTTAATTATCACAAGTTAGTTTTTTCACACCGATAAACCTTATGTCTAACTTATTTAGTATCCAAACACATGTTTCAACTGATTGTTAAATTAAGCAACAAGGTGTAAAATTGATTAATAGGTACTTATATTATACAGCAAAGACGTGTCAAATTTATGATGCAGAAGTTATTATTATTTTGTAATTTATTTTATTTTATTTTATTTATTTTATTTTTATTTTTATTTTTATTTTATTTTATTTTTATTTATTTTTTTATTTTTTGCTTCAATGTACGTTTGTCATGTTGGTTTAAACTACTTTTTATTACTAGCGTGTTTTTTCTAATATGACTTTTACTAGAATATTATTATATTTTGCTCTCATGTATAGTGTTTGTCATAATCATTTCATAATCAATTTCGGCCCCTCAACATAAAATCCTGGTTCCTCCCCTGCGACATCATTGATAATAAAAATACATGTTATAGTCATAATGAGAATTTATGTTACTTCGACTAAAAATATAAAAGTTCCGTTATGAATATCCATATTATTATCATTTATCTTAAGATTTAACGATCTCTAGAAAGGTGGAAAAGTCCATAATCCACATGCACTTGTGCGTGATTTAACTATGCGGATTCATAATTTGTATTGATATCGACATAAATTTGACATAACTACAAAGGGGAAATGAATCTGTAGCAAGGTGTAGTATAAAACAGTATATATCAAGGCATACATAACGATATCATTGTTGAATCTTAAAAAAAAAAAAAAAAAAAAAAAAACAGCTAGCTATAAGTTGAAGTTAAAATAGGCGGACGCCATGTGTGCTTCTTCGAATTTGTGTTTACATTCTATAGACCCGACACCGTGGTGTAAGTAGAAGACAAGTGTTGGGTCTATAGAACATTGCTTCAAGTATGATAAGCTGGGGTCCAGCGGGTGTGGGCAGAATTCTGCTTCAAGTATAACGAGTTGGGGTCTCACGGTCTTCTACCAACATAATTCTATCAGGGTCCCTTTCGGTAAACATTTCACCCATATAGGCGTAAATATAATGTTGCAACACGTTTTCTAAAATAGAAATGACTGAAAGTAAGCAGAAAATGATTAAGTTTTTATTCGATTACATTGTTCATTTCATCGTGATTTGGTAAAAAGAAAGCTGAAATCATTCCAAATGCGGCTGATGCAAGACTCCCCAACCAATGCTTGTTTCCATTCGGGCGAGTTTAAGGAAATTAATCGAGAAAATGAAGGTGAACTGTGGTTTGATGATGATAAGGATTGGGAGTCGTTGAAAGTTGCTGGTGAATCGAATATGGCTGGGCTTGATTTACCAGTACTTAGCATATATTTTAACTGTGCACCTACATTGCTATATTTGTTTTTAAATCTTTTTATTGGTATTTAATTTCTTATTTGTCATTACTGAGTTTTGACTTCTACATATACAAACGGAACTTTACAACTCTTTTTGTAATGCATACAATAAACATTGTAATGATGCTTACCAAGATTCTTGTTAACGATTACGGTACTTAAAATGTTGTAGCTTATTCAATATATCAGTATGTTGCATATATCCCACATCGGTTAGTGGCTGAAATAAAAGTGGGTATATTAACACAAGTATCCTTAAAGTTTAATAAAATGGTTAATTCCAAATCCTAAAAGTAAATAATTACATTCGTGTTTAGGATTTGGTTGATCATTTTTTTTGAGAGAACTGCAAATTACATCCATGTGGTTTACAGGTTTTGCCATCTTACATACCTGTCAGAAACTTTTAGCAAGATACATCTCCCGTTAGGCAAACGTTTGCCACTATACATCCCTCGTTTACAATGAGGACTAACGGTGCAATTTTTTTCTCCGTTATCTCTTAACGAGACAGAAAATATTACACCGTTAGCCTTCGTTAGCCAAACGTTTGCACCGTTAGTCCTCATTTTGACTTTTTTTCGTTTTGTATGTTTTATCCTTTTTTTGTCAGTTTTTTCCCTTTTTTGTACGTTTTATCAGTTTTTTACGTTTTTATCCGTTTTTGTACATTTAATCCGTTTTTTGTACGTTTTATCAGTTTTTTTTACGTTTTGATCCGTTTTTTATACGTTTTATCAGTTTTTTTTAGGTTTTTATAAGTTTTTTTGAACATTTTATCTGTTTTTGTCAGTTTTTTCTTTTTTTTTGTACGTTTTATCAGTTGCTCGTTAAGTCTCGGCTCATTTTGAACTTTTACCGAGCTTACCCAAGTAACTCATCACTCATTAAACGTAGAATCAAGAAACATTTTTGCAGATGTTTTAGAAGCAAGAAGATTAAAAAGAAAGAAAATGAAATGAAAAAATAAAAAAAATGGAATGAAAGCAAGAAGATCAATAAGGTTCGTGGTCTAAGTTGGTGAACTGTCCGCTTAAGGTCGGTCAAAATGGCTTAGTCTGTTGTGTTATTTGTCCGCTGGACTTTCATGTTCAGTTTTTAACCTTTCCCTTACCATTCCAATTCAGAAAAAGGTTCTTTTTTAGAGCTAAGCGTAGACGGTAACATTTGTTTAAGGTTTTATTTTTTGTTTGATGTTAAACTATTTTTTGTTTGAAAGTCAAAACACTTCTTAAAAAAGAAACAACACGCAAGTTTTTAATATTAGGGGGAATTGCGACTTGATTAGATACGACTATGAATAGTGATTCACTTTTGCCAATTGTATATAAGTGTAATGTAATGTAATCTAATGACTGTGTTGTTGTTTGATTGTAATCCAAGCATATCGACATTTTTAGTGATGATTAAAATAATCAGAATGTAAACTACACAAATCATAACCATGGTTGTTTCCAAGCTACGACTAAAGCCCGTAACCAGGGTTGTCCTTGAATTTTTGGAAATTTGAAAGTCATGGACGAAATTATATTAGAAGGCGTTGCGAGAATGAATATTATATATAAAGTGTCACGGTTTATAAGATATAATGCAATTAGTTATTTAAATATTCAACATATATTACTTATTTAAAATAATTTTTTTTCATTTAAATATTTTTTGTGAAAATATGTGTACACATGCATATAATTGTTAACAAAACAAATTTTGAAGCCCCTAAAATTTTTTAAGCTCTGAGCGGTCTCCCACTTTGCACACCCTCAAAAACGGCCCTGCCCATAACCATAGTGCTTAAAGCACCCGAAGTAGTTTGGATTAATAACGACATACCTGCAGAAAATGATGGAATAAGTGTTGGTTTTATAGACAAAATAATAATAGTCGTGTGTTAGGATCGAACTTGAGATCACGGGATTGCACACAATACGTATGAAGAGGAAATGTAATAATTATTTATAAAAGGTTATAATTAATTATTAAACACAAAACAATTAAATAATAATTAGTATTATTGATTAATGACTAATTAATTATTAAACGAAGATTATGAAACTAATTACTAGACATTACATGGAAACAAGAGAAGGTTCCGGAACCCCCTCTTGGGCTTCACAACCGATCGGCCAAGGAGGCAAACCCACCTCCTTTGTGCCTTGAGCTCCAAGTAAAGTCTAGTATATAAGCAAACCCAAGGTGAAGAGTTTTCTAATAACTTGTACACACACAACTTGGTGTTTTTCTTTTTCTTCTCTTCTTTGGTCGAACCAAAACCGAACACCCCTAAGGGTTTCGTTTTTTCTTGAGTCCAAAAAAGGTTTTGTGTTATTACTTGCATAAACGTTTTCTTGAATTAGTACGTGTGTACAAGAACGTGAATCAAACATACTATTGTTTGATTCTTGGATTGAATTACAAAACGGTAAGGGGTAATTCTTATAATCCTTATAAACCCTAATTAGGGTTCATTGGTTCCGGAAGATTGCATTGATTCTTGTTCGGGCTAGAATCACTACGGTATGTTTATTATTTAAATTAATGATTAATTAATTACATGTTATTCGATCTATTATAATTGCTTCCGCTCATGCTCACTTTGATGTTCTTGGTTTATTAATATGATAGTCATGATATAATAATTCAACAGTGGCATCTAGAGCCGTTATAATGTGTAATTAATTATCGCAACGCATAAAAATTGGATTTTGATTCGTATAGTTACATGTTTTTTTTAGGGTTTATGTTTTTTTTATCCCTAACCCTAATTGGGTCGATTGACCTTTAAGGGGTTTTAGGGTTTTGATTTTATTTTTTTTATAAAATTGACTAGAAACCCTAAGATGTCATGTAATTGTTTATGCGTTTTAGTAAACGATCTTGGTGCAATTTGTTAATTGTTAAGCTAAATCCATGAAAAGTGCATGTTTGCATGGATTTTTATTGTATTATTTAAATGGTTTAAATTGCTTATATATATTAATGGTTAAGTTATATTAAAACATGTAAATTTTAATAGATGTCGAATTGGGGAAGACTCCAATATTAAGTAATCAATTATGTGCTATGTGGTATTTATTTAATTTTGGCTTACGCAATCGATTTATCGATGTATGTGGCTCTTTTTCTAAGAAAAAGAAAGCCCTAATTCAATTAATACGTTGTACGCCTAGATTTGATTATTAATAGGACTTTTTAATAAGATTTGCATGTGGCTACATGTTTTATACATATTTAATTGTTATGATTATGTATATGTGTTTATTTAGTTGTTTTATTTTTTTATTGTACAATTACTTGTTTTGTTTATTTAATTGTGTTAGACATGTTTATATAAACGAAAAGGGTAATTTTTTGAATAGAAAAAATAATACGGACTAAATAATGGCGAAATTGTTTTGGTTTTTAAGAGTTAAAATTTCAAAGAATTGGTTGATTGATGTTTTTGTACGTAATGGTTAAATAGGCTCGACCGAAGTTTACACACTACAAGATGGGTATAAGGATGGCAACGCATTAAATTGTGGCCTTAGATAGACAACATTCATGTCTTAACGCTCGTTTGTGTGTAAATTAGACTTACCGAACAACCATTACATGTACATTGTCATCTTAAGGGTGAATAATCCACAATTCCACAATGATTATCCGAAACACTATGCCTTCGGGCGTAAGCAAAAGTACGATATAGTGGACGATAATTGATGGTTATTCTTTAATTGGTGAACCCGATACCTCAATCAAAACTTTGTTATTTTAATCTTATCTAATTGGTAATAAAAATGTTTTGTAAAACCAATGTTATGAAGTTGTATGCATGCTTCTTCATACATTATTTTGAACACATCAAAATAGTTATACCCTTATAAAATTAAGTTGAATGTCATCTAATTAAGAACACTTGAAGTTGTAATTTACGTCATAGTGAGACTTGGCGAGATTGCAATGGAAAGGTAAATTTCATAAAGTCATTGCTAGCAGATCAACTGATGTAATGGATTTATGAGTTTACAGTTTTTAAGTTAGACGACTTAAATTGAGTAGGAAGTGAGACTTGGACTCAAGGCATTAAGATGGGGACTAAACATGCTTACAATACAAATGTTTTGTGATTGTAAATCCCATAAATCTAGGAATTGGACAAATGTTATGCCAATTACTTGTACGACAAGTTACCTCATATTATACTTTCATTACTAGCAGATCAACTGAATGTGATGAAACTATGTTTATGGAGGATCCTAGTTTTCAAGATTATTCTATGGATTTATTTTCCTTGGGTATTTTAATTTTCTTGAAAAATTGTATTATCAAAAATACTAATGTTTTGAACTTTCTTTATCTGTAGAAATGGCTCAAACTGATAACACCAACCTACGTTCTGTGTTCAAAACTTATTTTGAACGAGAAAAATTGACTGGCTCGGAAAATTTCAATGATTGGTACCGTTCACTAAGGATTGTCCTGCGAGTGACTGGTCAACTCGAAATCTTGAAAACGCCTTGCCCTGCTGAACCTGAAGGCACGGCAGCTACTGAAGCTGCTAAAGCCAAATGGAATCTTGATACCAAGGAACATATTGATGTGGCCGCAATGATGTTAGGGGCAATGTCCACACCTCTTCAAAGGCAGTTTGAGGAGTATTTCCCCAAGGACATGATTGATGAACTCAAGAAACTCTATGAGAAACCATCAAATGTAGAGATTTACGATTTGATGGAAGCTCTACATGGTTGTAAGCAAGGTCCTGGTGAACCTGTGAGTGCTCATGTGTTGAAAATGAAAAGTTACATGGATCAACTACAAACACTTGGGAAACCCTATGACAATGATATGGCTGTGAACTTAATCAATAGATCCCTTGATAAGGAATTTAGTGGTTTTGTGAGGAACTTCAATATGCATTGCGTGGGGAAGACTGTAAGTGAATTGCACGCACTGCTCATTGATTATGAGAAAGGTACACCACAAAAGGCTCCTACGCCCCAAGTACTAGCAATACAAGGGGGTAGAATTAACAAGCCAAATGCGAACAAGAAGAAGGGTAAAGGGAAGAAGAAGGATGATAAGAATAAGCAGGTTATGGCTTATCAACCACCTCAACCAAAGAAGAACCCTCCTATCAAGAATAATCCAAAGAAGGATCAAGGATGCCATTACTGCAAGGTGATGGGCCACTGGAAGAGGAATTGTCCTCTTTATCTCGATGACTTGCGAAACAATAAGGTTAAGAAGACTGGGCACATGGGCGCCAGCACTTCAGGTAACTTATTTGTCATTGAATTATTTAATTTATCTCGTGTAATAAATTCCTGGGTATATGATACTGGATGTGGTATTAATATTTGTAATACACTGCAGGGGTTTAGAGAGGAAAGGAGACTAGCTTATGGGGAGCAATTTCTGCATGTGGGAAATGGAGCACAAGCAGCAGTTGAAGCCATAGGAATGTTTGATTTAGTTTTACCTTCGGGTTTAGTACTTTGTTTAAACAATTGTCATTATGCACCTTCTATAATTAGAGGTGTTGTTTCCTTTTCATGTTTGTTGGATCTTGGTTTTTCTCATACTATTGATGGCAATAAAATTTCTGTTTCTTTAAATGGTGTATTTTATTTTAATGTTGTTGTTGTGAATGGTGTGTTTGAAATTGATATGAATAATTGTGTGACTTCCAACAGTAATAATAATTCGATGTACAGCATAAGTAAGAGAATGAAGTATGACTTGAATTCGTCTTACCTTTGGCACTGTAGACTTGCCCATATAGGCAAGACTCGCATGCAAAAGCTGCAACGTGAAGGGCTTTTGAATAATATCAATGATGAGTCATTTGATAAATGCGAATCTTGTATTTCTGGGAAGATGACGAAGAAACCTTTTCATAATAATATGGAAAGAGCTTCAGATCTACTTGGTTTAATACACACGGATGTATGTGGACCACTTAGACATGTGTCAAGGAGAGGTGCTGTCTACTTCTTAACTTTTACGGATGATTTTAGCCGTTATGGTTATGTTTATTTACTTAAACATAAACATGAAGTGTTTGAAACATTTAAAGTTTTCAAAGCAGAAGTAGAATTGCAATTGGGAAAGAAGATTAAAGCTCTTCGTTCTGATCGAGGTGGTGAATACCTTAGTCAAGATTTTAAAGATTTCTTAACTGAGAATGGAATTGTCCAGAATCTCACATCTCCATATACTCCACAACAAAATGGTATATCTGAGAGAAGGAATCGTACATTGTTGGACATGGTTCGATCAATGTATAATCTTACTAACCTTCCTTTGTCTTTTTGGGATTATGCTCTTGAATCAGCTGTTCGTATTTTGAATATGGTTCCCACCAAGAAGGTTGATAAGACACCATATGAGATATGGACTGGAAAAGCTCCGAACTTGTCTTATTTAAAGGTCTGGGGTTGTGAGGCGTATGTTAAACGTGACTCACAAGATAAACTCCAACAAAGATCTGTAAAATGCATTTTCGTATGATACCCTAAGGAAACTATGGGTTACTACTTTTACTACCCACCTGAGAACAAAGTGTTTGTTGCAAGATATGGTGATTTTCTTGAAAGTGAATTTGTGGTTCAAGAAATCAGTGGGAGAGTATATGATTTAGAAGAAGATCTAAATAATGCATTACCTTCAGAAAACACTAGCACACTTCCTATAGAACCGGAAAGTCTGGGTCCTCCACCGGAAGTTGAAGTAATTCCCATTCGCAGATCTTCAAGATCTGTGAAAGCTCCTGACCGTCTATGTCTTAATGTAGAGGTCGATCAGCATACACTAGGGGATCTTAATGAACCTACTAGTTATAGAGCTGCCATTAATAGCCCTCAAAAAGCTAAATGGAAAGCTGCTATGGATGGGGAAATACAATCCATGCATGACAATGAAGTCTGGGAAGAAGTTGACTTACCTCCTGGTGCCAAGGTAGTTGGGAGTAAGTGGCTTTACAAAATCAAGACTGACATGGATGGATATGCACACATTTATAAGGCTCGTCTAGTTGCTAAAGGTTTTACTCAAACTTTTGGAATAGACTACGAGGAGACGTTTTCTCCGGTAGCAGACATAAGAGCTATAAGAATACTCATAGCTATAGCAGCATACTATGACTATGAGATTTGACAAATGGATGTGAAAACCGCTTTCTTAAATGGTCATCTAGATGAAGACATCTATATGGCACAACCAGAAGGGTTTGAAAATCCAGATTTCCCAAATCGTGTTTGCAAGCTTAAGAGATCCATTTATGGATTGAAGCAGGCTTCACGACAATGGAACAAGAGGTTTGATGCTGAAATTAAAAAGTTTGGATTCACTCAAAATCTTGATGAGCCATGTGTGTATCACAAAGCTAGTGGGAGTGATAATGTAACTTTCCTAATTCTATATGTTGATGACATATTGATCATGGGAAAAGACATTCCAAGTTTGCAAGCAGTAAAGGCATATCTTGGAAAGTGTTTTTCTATGAAAGATTTAGGAGAAGCTGCATACATTCTGGGAATTAAAATCTATAGAGATAGATTAAGGCGGTTAATTGGATTAAGTCAAAGTGCTTACATTGACAAAATATTGAAGAGATTCAATATGCAAAATTCCAAGAAAGGATATTTGCCGATGGAAGTAAAACATGGCTTATGTAATGAGTATTGTGCTTCAACACCTGAGGAGGTGGCTCGCATGAGTAAAGTTCCTTATGCTTCGGCTGTAGGATCTATTATGTATGCGGTTAAGTGCACAAGGCCAGATGTGGCGTTTGCTCAAAATATTACCAGTCAATTTCAACAAAATCCAGGTGAAAAACATTGGATTGCTGTTAAACATATTCTTAAGTATTTGAGGAATACAAAAGATATGTTTTTGGTATATGGTGGAAATCCATCTACAGAACTTTGTGTTATCATCATTGCAAACGAGCGACTCAAGTTAATTTCTCTTAGATTCAAGAAGTCAATTAAAGTTGCAAAGATGTTGGAGATTTGGAAGATCACAAATGACTCTAATGGCTGATGGAGCAGGATAGAAGAGCTCGATCAGTTAGGCTTATGGTTATTGTGTCGGATGTGGGATTGCATGCATGGGGGTGCATGCATTTGGGTTATAGTTTTTGGTGTCTTTGTTCTTTTGCTATTAGTACGTATGATTAGCATGTTGTCAATCCATGTAGTTGATACGCATACTAGTGCGTTTAGGTTAATATGGTACTCAGCCTGTGTACGTAACAATTTTTTTGGTGCGAATATATTTACCAGGGTAAAACCCTTTGCCAAAAACAACAAAAAAAAAAAAAAAAAAAAAAAAAAAAACTGACTACTTTTTCGACCAGGTAAAGAAAATCATTCCTAACTTTTTACTTGGATGCGGTTTAATTTTTTCTAGCTTTAAGATAGTTCTTTACCAATTTTGTCAAAACTTCATTTGTTTTGGTAGAATTCTCGCTTGAATTATATATAGGTAAGATTCAATGGTCTCTAGAAAGGTACAAAAGTTATCATAATCTATATGCACTTGTGCCTGATTTAATTATGGGGATTCATAATTTGTATAAGAATATATCAGCGGAAATTTGACATAACTACAAGGAGAAACAGATTAGTAATTAGGTCGATATATTATATAAATGTGCAGAAAAAAAAAAAGCATACAAAAGGATACCATTGTTGAATCTTATGAAAAACTGGCCTAGAGATAAGCTGTGTCTCGACCGAAAATAGGTAGACGCCATGTGTGCTTCCTCGAATTCATGTTTTATAGGTTTATGTTCTATATACCCGACACTAGTCAGAAGACCAATGTCGGGTCATAGAACATTGCTTAAAGTATGACAAGTTGGGGTCTCGCGGGTGTGGGGTAGAATTATGCTTCAAGTATGACGAGTTGGGGTCTTGCGGTCTTCTACCAACATAATATTATCGGGGTCCGGTGACACTGCGGGACAACCCCTAGTTCCCTCAATACTTAACCCTTAGTAATCAACTTCACAATCATCTTAAACTTTCTCTAATGGCTTCTAAGACCATCATCATCATCTCCTTCATCATTCTCGCACCTTAATCCAATATTCCAATGTCAACAATAATCAAGTATCATTTAAATTTGGTTGAATAAGCCTAATCAGTATCATCACAATTTATACTTACAAACCAATATGAGAAGCTTAATAATGGTTTTTGTGGTTAAATACAAGTTACAAACTAATAATAAAAACCGAAATGCACAAGTAGGATTTACATATACTCTTTTAGTTTGATGTCTAAAAATGCATTTTTTGAATGTTAGATTGCACAAAATCACTTCATAATACAAACATTGTGGTGATGCTTACCAACATTCTTACTTAACAATTACTTACATCATAATGTTGGAACTTATGGACTTATTTAATACAGTATATTCGTATGTTGCATATTTCCCACATCGGTTGGTGGCTGAAATGAGGGTAGGGTATATATAGCACAAGTACCTAAAAGATTTTAAAGTAATTTAAAACAAGTTATTAGATTAGTTAAGTTTAATAGGTTGTTTGAAATTTCTTTTTTTCAGCTTGGCTCGTAATTTGTCACCAGCCGAGCCCGAACATATAAAAACTAATTATTTTTTATATCATAAGGCTCGTAATTTGTCATGAGCTGAGCACGAGCTTTGCATAATAGTGTTACTTGAATAAGTTAAACTTAACCAAGCTTTGTCAATTTTGTGTTGGTAAGTTTCCTGAGTTTGACTTTCTAAAGTCAACTGGTTTATTTTAGACAACAAAACCAATTGCTAACTATGCACATCAACCAACAAACTAAAAAAACAAACAATGTATATACAAGAGACCAACAAAATTATTGGTCGTTAGATCATTTGGATCATATTGCATAAAAAACAAACATACAACATTTTCCCATCAAACTAAACCAAAAGAAAACCACTAGACCTAAGATAAAAGTAGGAAAAAAAAGAAAATGCCTACTAACTAAAAATCAAATACATCTTCAATTTCCTGTTTGCTTGCAGAACCACTAGACCAGTGCTGCTATTGACTAGATCGGTCTGGGACCCTTGCTCGATTACATTACATTTGCTTATAACAGCAACCATGTCTGCATATCGTATCGTTGCTAGCCTGTGTGCAACCACCTCTTTCAACCTTATATTGGCTTATTTGTTTTTAAATCCTTTCACTGGTATTTGTTGTTTGTCATTATTGAGTTTCAACTTCTACTTATAAAGATGGAACTTTACAACTCTTTTTGTAATACACACAATAAAGCTCAACTGTACAAGTAGGATTCACATCATAATAAACACAAACATTGTTGTGATGCTTACTAAGGTTCTTGTTAACAGTTATAGTACTTAAATGTTGCAACTTGATAATGTTGGAACTTTTGAACTTATTTAATATATGTGTTATTAGAGAATAAGTTGGCCCAAACCCGACTTGTAAGTTGGGTCCATTAGGGTTTCTTTATGTCTTGTAATCTATATGAATAATAAAAGATTGCTTTATGTCGGTCCATTAGGATATATATATTCTTCTTTTTGTGGGTTTGGTGAATCGTGAATATAGAATCGTGAATAAGAAGAATGGACAACAGATTGGAAGAAGAAGAATCCGCATATGTATTTGAACGAGAGGATGATATAATGGGATCAGAAGAAGAAGAAGAAGAAGATATAATGGAATCAGAATCAGAAGGAGAAGAAGAGGAAGCCGAACAATTGGAGGAGATGAGGTCACCAGTGGCTACCAGTTGGATGGGTCTAGATGGTGTTACAGTTCATGGGATACTGGTCATCGATGATGGCATCATTCGTTTAAAGAATCGATGTCAATTTGATGATTGCTCCATTTGCTATAAACCTGCCACTGGTCATGGAAAACATCAAGTTTGCTGTCTTCCTTGTGGCCATATGTACGGATTCTCATGTATAAAAAAATGGCTTCTTCAAAGCTCCTCCAGTGGGAAGTGCCCCCAATGCAACGCCTTATGCTCATTTGAGGATGCTATACTTGTTTATCCACCTCGCCCCTGCGTTACTGCTCATCAAAAGGCATCATCGGCCGCACTCTTTCCATTCACCAAACAGGGTTATCTTGAATTTAAGAAATATGAATTCTCACGGATGGTTGATGCACGGTTGCTGGGGGCTGATGACGCAAGACATATGAATATTTTGGTGGGACAACATAATGATTTGGCAGATCGCAGGAACAAACTGACGGGAAAATGGGAGAATTTATTAACACGGGCTGTGGAACTGGTAAAGCGGGCTGAGTCTTTGGTACTGGCTGATGCATTGGAACCACAGATTGAAGCATTGGGACGGCGTACTGATGCACTGGAACGGCTTGCTAGTGCATTAAGACGGCGGATTGATGCATTGAAACAGCGTTCTGATGCATATGAGTCAAGGAAGACATTTTATTTTCAAATGTACAAGGAGCATCATAAGATGACAAAGAAGAATTAACAATGAGCCATGTACTACCTGCAGTCACAAACACTAATATATCTTCTTTCTTGTATTGAATTATCATTGTTGCTACAGATTTATATTATTATCTTTTTATTTATTGAAAAAAAAGAAGTTATTTAATTGTTTGTTTTTGTTAATGTCGAATCCAGGGTATTAATTCCCGAGACGACTTATGTTGGTGTCGAATCCAAGGTATCAATTCCCGAGATGACTTTTGTTGGTGTCAAATCCAGGGTATCAATTCCCGAGACGACTTTTGTTGGTGTCGAATCCAGGGTATCAATTCCCGAGACGACTTTTGTTGGTGTCGAATTTGCTTTCCTCGTTTATTTTGGTTATGGGTTATCCCGTTTTATTTTGGTTTATATAATACGTTAGTGTTTAAATATATATATATATATTTTTGTCATGAAATCGTTAAAAATAAATAATGAATTTGTTTAAAGCTTTCTTTATATCATGAAATCGTTAAAACGAAAAACAAATGTATTATAAAGCTTGAAAAGTTTAAGATTTGTTTACCTCTTTATTTTTATCATGAGCCGAGCATGAGAGCATTTAAATTTTTACTTGGCACAGTGTTGGATAAAATCTATCAATAAAAACATGAACAAGTTATGATCGAGCCTGCAGCTTCTCGAGATTGCATAATAGTTATCAAACACGGTTGTGCTACTTGGTAATTATGCGATTACAAGCACATTTCGCCAGGTTTCACAACACTCGTTACCAAAGTTTACATATGTATAATATACATACATATAATCTAAGACAACACTTATGCTTTCTGAATATTAGCTAGGTTAAAAAACGCGCCTTGCTTGTTCTTGCGCTGATTATACGTTCCTTGTTCCACAACTTTTCCTTCAGAAACAAACGCAATCGAGTCAACGTTCCGAATGGTGTTAAGTCTATGTGCTACAACAAATGCAAGTCTTTGTTTTAGTCCTCCTGATAGTTGTTCTCCTCGAGACCTCGTTCACCACATTCTGTCTCGTACCTATCTTTAAGTGACCTGTAGATCATATAAAGGAATGATAACGTCCATGCATATATAGACATATAGTAAGTATGGCTTCTGCTTTAAGTTCTGTTACTACGTTAGGATACCTTATTTTCATTTAATGAAACTCTTCCTAAAGCAAGAAAAAATTCACTAGCTTTTAAGATTAACATCTTAACCATTAAGACTGAAAAGTCTATAAAAAGAGTATTAGAATACACCAAAATGGTTTACAATACATTATACATATACATATTTTAACTGGGCACCTAATCTATTTCATGCTTATATTGGTATATTTGTTTTTAAATCTTTTTACTTGTATCAAAGGTTCTAATTAGTGTTACAAGAAGCCTAAAGCAGCAGTTTAACAAATACCAAAGTATGAGGACTTGTTCTGTAACAAAATAATTCTTAGTTAGTTTTGTTACTCCTTCTTTGTACTAGCACTGTACCCGCGTAATGCGGCGGCGGGTACCCTTTTACTAAATTTTGTGGGAAGCAAATGTTTCTCATTATATGTTTTTCTAACAATATATTTTGGGCCAAGGACTTCATCATATTGTGGTAAACTCAACACTTGCCACCAACAATTGGGACTATTCTATAATTAGCAAGATTGTCTGAATTTTTAAGTCTTGCTAATTATATGTACCCGCGCAATGCGGCGGCGGGTACCCTTTTACTAAATTTTGTGGGAAGCAAATGTTTCTCATTATATGTTTTTTTAACAATATATTTTGGGCCAAGGACTTCATCATATTGTGGTAAACTCAACACTTGCCACCAACAATTGGGACTATTCTATAATTAGCAAGATTGTCTGAATTTTTAAGTCTTGCTAATTATATAATAGTTTCAAATGTATTATAATGTAGTATAAATAAGTAAATGTAATCTGTTTCATTTATGTAATAACTTTCATAGCGAAGTTCATTCATCATTTCACTTTCTCTCGTTTCTCTCCAACTGAGTTACCATTAACTTGTATATAATTTCTTATTTGTCATGTTTGAGTTCTGATTTCTACTTATAAAAATGGAACTTTACAAGTCTTTGTGTAATACATACAAATAAAGCTCTACTTAAATGTTGGAACTTATGAACCTATTTAATATATCTCTATCTTGCAAATTTCTCACATCGGTTGGTGACTGAAATAAAAGTGAGTCTATAAACACAAGTATCTTCAACATGATTACGAAAAGTTGTAAACAATCTTAAAAAATAGTCATTATGTTCGTGTTTAAGATTTGTTTATAAATTTCTTTTTAGCATGAAATTGTTAAAAACGAAGATTTGTTTGAAGCTTTCTTTTTAGCATGAAATTGTTGTGTTTAAGATTTTTTTGGTACACAAGATTATTAAGAGATTTTTTTTATTTTTTTTTATTTACTTATATATTTTTTAAAATAAACTACTTAATATAATTTTTTTGTGGCAGACAAAACATATAAAAGATTAAAAAATAATATTTTTTTTTCTTCATAATCTCTGAAAATCAAATGCTACTTTTTTAGCTTATAAAAATAATATCTTTTTAATAGGGTTTCGAAACCAGGCCTACAAGGCTGATTAATCGCTGTCTAGACGTTACTGTGCCACTAACCTTTCCGATTTGTGTAAATCGGTCAACCGTGGTCAACAACTGTGAACGATGGTCAAACTTGCCAAAACTTGCAAATCATGCCGGAAATATCTAAAACTCGGCATAAACTAGTTTTAATCAATTATGGTCACTGTTCATATTTATTAAAAGATTTTTTAAAGGATAATATTGTCATAAATACTCAAAACTGGCCAAAAATACCAAAACTTGCCAAAAATGTTAATCCGATTAATCCCGTCTAGACCGATTATAAGCTTCAAGAAGGTCGACCGCTCGACTCACGATTTTTGCAACCTTGCTTTTTATAATCTTCATCTCAATCTCCAGTTCCAGTTCCAGCAATAGCTACTTTTGCCAAACATACATGAAATTGTTAAACACGAAGAATTGTATTATAAAGCTTGAAAACCAAAAATGAATGTTTTCTTTAATATTCTAGCCTTGAAAATGAAGGTGGAATGCGATTTGATGATGATAAGGATCGCGGGTCGTTGAAAGTTGATGGTGAATCGAATATGGCTTGGCTTGAATTAGTAGTACTCAATCTCGAAGCACTACTTCTTGCAGCTAAAGGAGTGTTGTTCTCGTGCTCATTGAATGAGATAAGCTGTGTTTGAAGTTTCATGTACTAATCGAGCATATCACTGCTTTTAGGCGAAAACTCTTCCTCAAGCAAGAATAAATATCACTGCTTTTAAGATTAACATGCCACTTCGATCAACACGACCTTCATCCGGTGTCAACAAATAATGAAGTATAATTTAACTTTAGTTGATTATGCCTAATTATTAACATCAAAATTTATACTTACAACCCAATATAGGAAGCTTAATAATGGTTTTTACGGTAAAACAAAAAAAATACAATTGATTAATACAAGTTACAAATTAATAATAAAAATTGAAATGTACAATGCAAGTAGGATTCACATATAAACTTTTTTAATTTGATTACACGAGATAACTCCATAATACAAACATTTTTGTGATGCTTACCAATTACTTTAATGTTACAACATCATAATCTTGGAACTTATGAACTTATTTTATATATCTGTTTCTTGCAAATACCCACATCTACTGGTGACCGAAGTAAAGGTGGGTATATCACCACAACTTCCATTAAAATATATAAGAAAGTGTTTGGTGGACTTCTAAAGGTATTCCTTTCAAAGCTCCATTAAAGTTTCTTTCTCTCCTTTTTTTTTTTTTTTTTCTTCTTCTTCTTCAAATTATTCAACTATTATAACGCAGCCCCGAGTATTTGTAATTTATCATGATAAGGCTCGAAATTTATCACGAGCCGATCTAAGCCCCGCACATTTAAAATATGTAATTTATCATGTGCTAAGCGCGAGAGCATTTAAAATTTTACTTGGCCCAATAAGTGTTAGAAAAAATGTATCAATAAAAAACGTGAACAAGTTCTGATCGAACCTACAACTTCTCGAGATTCCATAATAGTTATCAAACACGGTTGTGCTACCTGGTAATTATGCGATTACAAGCACATTTAACCAGGTTTCACGACAGTCAGTTACCAAAGTTTACATATGTACTAATATGCATACATATAATCTAACACGATACTTATGCTTTCTGAATATTAGCTAGTTGAAAAAACGTGCCTTTCTTGTTCTTGAGCTGATTATACGTTCCTTGTTCCACAACTTTGCCTTCAGAAACAAATGAAATCAAGTCAAGGTTCCTAATTGTGTTAAGTCTGTGCTACAATGACCGTTGTTCTGCCAACCATTATCCGATCCAGTACCTCTTGAACTACTTGTTCAGATTGAACGTCAAGGGCGCTTGTAGCCTTGTCCAATAATAGTATTGTTGGGTCTCGAATGATGGCTCTAGCTATCGCAATTCTTTGCTTTTTCCCTTTTGATAGTTGTACCCCTCTTTCACCACATTCTGTCTCGTATCCATCTTTAAGTGTTCTGTAAAAGGAAAAATATATCGGTCACAAAACTTAGTAACAAAGTGATCAATCTTTTATATGGTAGTATACTTACGAGATAAAAGTATGAGCATTTTCAGCTTTAGCATCCTCAATGAGCTTGTTTTCGGATGAATCTAGCTTCCCAAAAATGATATTGACACGAATCGAGCCGGAGTAAAGGACGGGTTCTTGGCTATGAAAATGATATTAACATGATACTTATGACAGTTTTACGTGGTTAGTTTGCAACGTGTTTTCTTTTACACCTATGACTTTAAGTCCTTGATCTGCGCCTCTAGCCATGGCAAGGAATTGAATACTCAACGTTCCACTCAAATAGCAACTGATTTGAACAACATTGAGTTTTAACTTCTACCTATGAAAATGGAACTTTACAACTCTTCTTATAATACACACAATAAAGCTCAACTATACAAGTAGGATTCACATAAGAACAAACACAAATATTGCTAACAAATACAGTACTTAAATGTTGCAATAGGATAATGTTGGAACTTATGAACTCTGTATCTTGCAACTTTCCCACATTGGCTGGCGTCTGAAATAAAATTGGGTATATCAGCACAAGTATCTTCAATATGTAACAGAAAGCTTATCAACAATTCTTAAAAATGAAGAATGAATGTATTATAAGGTTTGAAAACAATGAATGAATGTTTCTTTAATATAGTACTTTTTAGCATGAAATCGTTTATGAATATATGGTAAGACTTGAAATCGAAGAATGAATGTTTCTTTAATACTTTTTGGCATGAAATCGTTAGAAACGAAGAACGAGTGTATTATAAGGCTTGAAAATGAAGCATGAATGTTTTCTTCAATATCATAAGGCTTGAAACTCGTCACTTGGCGATTTGAGTCGAGCATGTAAAATTTGTTATAAGTTTGAGCTCGAGCTTTGCACAATAATGATCCTTTGAGATGTTTAAGAAACGTGGGAAATGACTCATAAAAACAAATTAGCCAGGTACCGCGCGTTGCGACGGCGGGTACATGTGTAATTAAATTTCCAGCGATAAACAATCAAAATTCGTGAAGACACATCTATGTGAATTCATAATTTGAATCAGAATATATCGATGGAAATTTGACAAGGAGAAACGAATAAGTATCTAGGTCAATCAATTGTAAATTGTACAGAAAAAAAAAACATACATAACAACAAGGGCGGAGCCAGAACTTTATTGTCGAGGAGGCAAAATATGATAATTTTTAGAAACTACACTAAAAATTGGTCTGTTGGGGCGGGGGGGGGGGGGGGGGGGGGGGGGCAAATTACAAAAATAGCCAAAAATTTACACTATAATTTTTTTCGCCGGGGGGTCACGTGACCCTACGGACCCCCCTTTATCTCCGCCACTGCATAACAATAGCGCAATGCGGAATTTTATGAATAACCTAGAAAAAAGCTTTGTCTGAACTGAAAAATAGGCATACGTCATGTACGTGTGCTTCATCGAATTCGTGTTTAATAGGTTTATTTTCTATTGACCCGACACTAGTCAGAAGACCAATGTTGAGTCATAGAACATTGCTTCAAGTATGACAAGTTGGGGTCTCATGGGTGTGGCGTAAAATTTTGCTTCAAGTATATATGACGAGTTGGGGTGTGCGGTCTTCTATCGACACGTCATAACACGACACCCCTAGTTTCGTCACTACTTAACCCTTGGTAATCTACTTCACAATCATCTTAGGTTGTGTTTGGCAAAGAGTTTATAGGGGCTTGTGCTTTTAAAATAAGTCGGCTAATAAAATAAGTCTCGTGTGGCATGTGGTTTATGAAAGGGCTTATAAAATAAGTCGGCTAAAAACTTTATACCCATAAAAGGGGCTAAAAACTTTAGCTCGGGGCTTTTGAAGAATAAATTACATATTTACCCACAAAAATATCTAACATATACAAAATCTCATTCAATTATTTATTTTTTAGTAATTTTGCAATAATAATCCCCAGCCACAGCCCATTTGTCAAACAAGTTTTTAAAAATACAAATTTTAATTTCGGCTTATAATATAAGTCACAACCTCAGCCCCAACCCTAGCCCCAGTTTATTTCACTAAACATACCCTTAGTCTTCTATAATGGCTTCTAAGACCATCATATCATTTTCATCATTCTTTTCACATCGCCACCATCACAAACAATAAAAACCGATACAGGAAGCTTAATAATGGTTTTAGTTATTCAGAAACAAAACTACTGATTAATACAAGTTACAATTAACAATAAAAACCGAATGTATAAGTAGGATTCACATATAAACTCTTTTAGTTTGATGTCTAAAAATGCACTTCTTATATGTTTGATTACCCAAGATCACTTCATAACACAAACATTGTTGTGATGCTTACCAAGATTCTTACTTAACAATTACAACATCATAATGTTTTGGAAATAATGAACTTCTTTAGTATATCAGTATCTTGCAAATTTCCCACATCGGCTAGCTATAAAATAAAAGTGGGTATATCAGCACAAGTACCCTTTTAGAATTAACAAGGCATTGAGATCATATCTTAAAAACAAACAATTACATTCTTAATATATGTTTCCAATCATTTTATTTTTAGCAAACCGAACTTATCACACCCATTCAAAATTTGTCATGAGCTTTTGCACAATAATGATCCTTAAATCCGTTAAACTTCACCAAGCTTTGTCAACCTTTTGTTAAACCACCATTTTGCCCAAAAACCGAGTATTAGTAGTCACACAACTAAGTTAAACCCGTTGGCAATATCTTTATCCTCATAATTAAGGTATGAATGTCTACATGCTAATCTGGTACCCTTCTTTGGTGGGATTGATTAATACTGTTGTTCTACAAATAAGCTAAACAATTTATTCTTTTTGTACAGAACAAATTTTCACATGTATGTTCTTAATCGACACCGTTGTTTGTCATTATTGAGTTTTGACTTCTACTTATAAAAATGGAACATTACAACTCTTTTTGTAATACACACAATAAAGCTGAACTATACAAGCGGATTCACATCATAACAAACACAAACATTGTTGTGATGCTTACCAAGAGTGTTGTTAACAATTAGAGTACTTAAAAGTTGCAACATGATAATGTTGGAACTTATGAATTTAATTAATATATCTGTATCTTGCAAATTTCCCACATTGAATTGTGACTGGAATAAAAGTGGTTATATAAGCAAAAGTATCTTTAGTATTTACAAAACTAAAATGTCCCAATCTTAAAATACATGAATTTTTCTTTTTTCTTTTTTTTTTTTTTAAACATGAAATCATTAAAAAAGAAGAATGATTTAATACTCTTAGAGATATTTACGTGCGTGTTTAAGATTTGTCTCACTTTTTCCGAAGCTATAACTTCACAGGAAAATCATGTGTACCATGTACGCATATTTTTAATGTACAAAGCAACGAAATGTAAATGAGATTTATGTAACATGCATATCTTATTCGTACCAAGGTTCCTATATTTTAAAAGCCAAACAAGATTTTTAATTACTATACCCCGAATTCTTGCATAAAGGTGACCCTTCACCGAACAAGGGTTTTTATGTTTTAAAAGTACGAGCATGCCCTCTCTCATTGAGGTAATTCCATAAACACCCCACAAGTACAATTCCACTCACCTTATGTATCCCAAAAATTTCAGTTTTTTTCAAATACCCCGGAGGCGACTCTCTCCCAAAAATTTTTGGGCAACTCTCACATAGTTTTGACATGTGTCCTTATGAGGTGTCCCCACTATGTACCTTCATGTACTTTCATTGTCCTACTTAGCCTATTATTTTCTTGGGCGACTTGGCCCTACATTCTTGGGCTACTGTCCTGATTTTGTCTTCTACCCAAAAAGAGTAGTCTTTTTTTATTATTTCGTAGTACACATTTCTTGGGTGACTTGGTCCTACCCATTTGCATTCTCGGGCGACTAGTTAGGTAGGATATAATATTTTATTATATAAGTACAAAGTACATAATATTATACAACTTTTATACTCTATACATTTATATAAATTACTTTTAAACAAATACTAACTAATTAAAAACAAAAACACACTTTTATACATAAAAAAAACTTTTATATACTTTCAAAAAAACACACACCACACCACCCCTGCTACTCTCAAACACCCACTCCCAATTAGAGAACGGATCAAACACCAATCCCTAACACTTGAATTCAGGCTCTCGTTCATCCCCACCAACATTATTACACCCCAACCCTAATTGTTCAACACCCACATTCATCTATAAATTATTCCACCCCAACCCCAACCCTAATTGTTCGCGCACCCAAAATTATTCAAAACCCACCCAAATTAACCCTAATTGTTCAAAACCCACACAAATTAATCCACTGAAATCGTAAGCGTTCGACCTCACATACAGTAATCCAAGAATATGTTTGACGCGAAGATTACGGTAAGATCTAGAGTAGAACATCTTACAAGTATTAAAGCATTGTTGAATGTAGAAAGAATCAAGTTGTTTAGAACTACTGTATTTGGGCCATGGTTAGATTTCCCCTCACATAACCTGATAACTATCTGTATAATTACTTTTACCAAAATGCGGTTATGGTTCCGAAAATAGTGATTCTTGCCCTCCACTTACTTTTCAAATAGGTGATAATTTACTTAAATTTGGGCGTGAACAATTTAGCCTTGTTACTGATTTTCGATTAGGCCATGTTGATAAAGACGAAACTGACACAGGGCGTATTGTGCGTAGTATACCATATAGTCCTTTTTTTGACCAGTTATTTCCTCACAAGAAAGCAACTAAGAAGAAAAGAATCAAGGGTCAATAGATTTTGGACTTGTGGAAGACTGGGCAAGTGTGGGATTCATTATCGGATGAGGATGCTGTTAGGTGTTGTTTATTGGTGATTGCCACTTGCGTGTTCATGGGTAGAGAAGGAAGGTACTACATTCCGGATCATTTGTTGATTATGGTTGAGGATTTCTCTATCTGGAATGAGTATCCATGGGCAGAGTACATGTGGTGACATTTGTATAAAAGAACGGTGAGTGTAGTTCCAAGGCATACGAATACCGTGAAAGAATCTAAGAAGCCGGTAAAAAAGTCTCCCAAAAAAGAAGAAACATTCAATCTATATGGATTTGTATGGGCATTGAAGGTTAGATTTTATTCGTAACAAGCATTATTTTAGATTGTACTTTACAATTGGTTATGGAATATAGATGCAAATTGAATATTGGAATAAAATTGTTAGATTTTTAGACTGGTTTGTTGGCTTTGAGTATGCCAAGATAGTTATGAATTGTTATTAGCAAATGTGTTGATTGCTAGTATCCAATTAGATACCTTCTGTTCCTAAGCGTAATTATTTTGTTTTCCTGTGTTTTTTAGATTTGGATATTGGAAACCTTCCCTAACAGCTCCTATTTTTGGTGCAAAGACCTTGCGAAGATACCACGTGCTTTAGCAAGGTCAGGTATCAAAAAATTTGAGAAAAAACATCACTCTATTCTATTTGATCAGGTAATTGAACCCCTAAGGAAAAACATCACTTGCTTTTTAAATAGGTAAATCCATATCTGAAATAAGTGTCATTGTATTAGTTAATAGTAGGTATATATATATAGACATACATATGATATGATATAATAAGATATGATATGGAATGATGTGATATGAATATGTACATTTTGCTTATATCTTACCCTTACGGATATAGGCTTTACTTGGTAGGTTAATATTGCTTTTAATTGTACAAAAATTTGTAAAATTACAAAAAGCTGATACAGGCTGAACTCGGTTGGTTAATATTGATTTTAATTGTTCATTATTACTCTTTTATCATCTGTCTTTAGCTTTTCTAGCTTAAAAATAGCTTTTCTAGTCATAAACTCTCAAAAGCCATAGCTAAGAGCCTTTAAAGTTGTCGTTTATTTCAGTGTTGCAAAAATCGGCCGAATCGGCCGATTAATCGGTAATCGGCCCCGGACCTTGGAGAGAATTCCACGGAAATCGGCCGATTAATCGGTAAAAAATCGCTAATCGGCCCCGGACCGCCTCAGTACCGATTCACGATTTTTGCAACATTGGTTTATTTACATCATGTCAGTTAACGTTGTTTCTATTCTAGGGTGTTCAACCTTTAAAGAAGCTGGTACAAACACGTTCCGAGTTGCTTTGTCCGTGGTACATACGTAGCATGGATTATATCAAGGGACTTCAGATGCAAATTGTTGAAGCAAGAGACCACTTGGAGCAGCCAGAAATTGAAAATCCTATACCGGTTACTCAAATGGCTGCTGAAGATATGGATGATGGAGAAAATGAAAATGGTATTCCGATTCCTGTTGCTGAAATGACTGCTGAAGATATGGATTATAAAGACACGGCTGATGAACATACGGGTGGTTTATGTTGGTGAGGAAATTCATAAAGAGGAAGCAAATGTTATTGAAGTTGGTCAAAGTTGCATTGTCAATGAAATTCATAAACACGAAGCAAAGGGTATTGAGGTTGGTGAAAGTTGTGTCAATGTTCCTGGGACTTCCCGAAACCTAATATTTGATAAAGATCACATTCAATCTGAGATTACGTCGATTAAGTCAAAGATTGGAGATATAGAAAAAGGTGTGAGAGACGTTCATGTGTCACACCTTTTATGTGAGCTAGAAATTGTTAAAAATGGATTGGGGTCGTTGAGAATGTTTTAGGAATAAAGTTTGAAGAGAAGTTGGTAGTTAATGATGACATGTCAGTAGACGATGATGTTTACAATAAGGTAACAAGTTGTAATTTAATCTTTTTCAATTGATTATAAAAAATATTATTTTTACCAATATGAAATGCTGTTTTCAGTTGCATATTCCTGATTCAAAGACACCGATGAAGACTAATGATCCAGATGATGAAAACTTGACCGTCGGTGATGGTCACAATAACCTTATTGTGACCATCACCGACTGTCAAGTTTTCATCGTCTGCATCATTAGTCTTCATCATTGTGACCATCACCGACGGTCAAGTTTTCATCATCTGGATCATTAGTCTTCATCGGTGTCTTTGAATCAGGAATATGCAACTGAAAACAGCATTTCATATTGGTAAAAATAATATTTTTTATAATCAATTGAAAAAGATTAAATTACAACTTGTTACCTTATTGTGAACATCATCGTCTACTGACACGTCATCATTAACTACCAACTTCTCTTCAAACTTTATTCCTAAAACATTCTCAACGACCCCAATCCATTTTTTTAACAATTTCTAGCTCACATAAAAGGTGTGACGCATGAACGTCTCCCACACCTTTTTCTATATCTCCAACCTTTGACTTAATCGACGCAACCTCATATTGAATGTGATCTTTATCAAATATTGGGTTTCGGGAAGTCTCAGGAACATTGACACAACTTTCACCAACCTCAATACATTTTGCTTCTTGTTTATGAATTTCATTAACAGTGCAACTTTGACCAACTTCAATAACATTTTCTTCCTCTTTATGAATTTCATCACCAACATAACCACCCGTATGTTCATCAGCCGTATCTTCATAATCCATATCTTCAGCAGTAATTTCAACAACAGGAACCGGAATATCATTTTCATTTTCTGCATCATCCATATCTTCAGTAGCCATTTAAGTAACCGGTATAGGATTTTCAATTTCTGGCTGCTCCAAGTGGTCTCTTGCTTCAACAATTTGCATCTGAAGTCCCCTGATATAATCCATGCTACGTATGTATCACGGACAAAGGAACTCGGAACATGTTGGTACCAGCTTCTTTAAAGGTTGAACACCCTAGAATAGAAACAACGTTAACTGATATGATGTAAATAAATGACAATTTTAAAGGCTCTTAGCTATGGCTGTTGAGAGTTTATGACTAGAAAAGCAATTTTTAAGCTAGAAAAGCTAAAGACAGATGATAAAAGAGTAATAATGAACAATTAAAATCAATATTAACCTACCGAGTTCAGCCTGTATCAACTTTTTGTAATTTTACAAATTTTTATACAACTAAAAGCAATATTAACCTACCAAGTAAAGCCTATATCCGTAAGGATAAGATATAAGCAAAATGTACATATTCATATCACATCATTCCATATCATATCTTATTATATCATATCATATGTATGTCTATATATATATACCTACTATTAACTAATACAATGACACTTATTTCAGATACGGATTTACCTATTTAAAAAGCAAGTGATGTTTTTCCTTAGGGGTTCAATTACCTGATCAAATAAAATAGAGTGATGCTTTTTCTCAAATTTTTTGATACTTGACCATGCTAAAGCACGTGGGATCTTCGCAGGGTCTTTGCACCAAAAATGGGAGCTGTTAGGGAAGGTTTCCAATATCCAAAGCTAAAAAATACAGGAAAACAAAATAATTCCGCTTAGGAACAGAAGGTATCTAATTGGATACTAGCAATCAACACATTTGCTAATAACAATTCATAACTATCTTGGCATACTCAAAGCCAACAAACCAGTCTAAAAATCTAACAATTGTATTCCAATATTCAATTTGCATCTATATTCCATAACCAATTGTAAAGTACAATCTGAAATAATGCTTGTTACGAATAAAATCTAACCTTCAATGCCCATACAAATCCATATAGATTGAATGTTTCTTCTTTTTTGGGAGACTTTTTTACCGGCTTCTTAGATTCTTTCACGGTATTCGTATGCCTTGGAACTACACTCACCGTTCTTTTATACAAATGTCACCACATGTACTCTGCCCATGGATACTCATTCCAGATAGAGAAATCCTCAACCATAATCAACAAATGATCTGGAATGTAGTACCTCCCTTCTCTACCTATGAACACGCAAGTGGCAATCACCAATAAACAACACCTAACAGCATCCTCATCCGATAATGAATCCCACACTTGGCCAGTCTTCAACAAGTCCAAAATCTGTTGACCCTTGATTCTTTTCTTCTTAGTTGCTTTCTTTTGAGGAAATAACTTGTCAAAAAAGGACTATATGGTATACCACGCAAAATACGCCCTGTGTCAGTTTCGTCTTTATCAACATGGCCTAATCGAAAACCAGTAACAAGGCTAAATTGTTCACGCCCAAATTCAAGTAAATTATCACCTTTATGAAAAGTAAGTGGAGGGCAAGAATCACTAACTTTCGGAACCATAACCATATTTTGGTAAAAGTAATTATACAGATAGTTATCAGGGTTTTATGAGGGGAATCTAACCATGGCCCAAATACAGTTGTTCTAAACAACTTGGTTCTTTCTACATTCAACAATGCTTTAATACTTGTAAGATGTTCTACTCTAGATCTTACCGTAGTCTTCGCGTCAAACATATTCTTGGATTACTGTATGCGGGGTCGAACGCTTATGATTTCAGTGGATTAATTTGGGTGGGTTTTGAACAATTAGGGTTAATTTGGGTGGGTTTTGAATAATTTGGGTGCATGAACAATTAGGGTTGGGGTTGGGGTGGAATAATTAATGGATGAATGTGGGTGTTGAACAATTAGGGTTGAGGTGTAATAATTTTGGTGGGGATGAACGAGAGCCTGAATTCAAATGTTAGGGATTGGTGTTTGATCCGTTCTCTAATTGGGAGTGGGTGTTTGAGAGTAGCAGGGGTGGTGTGGTGTGCGTTTTTTTAAAAGTGTATAAAAGTTTTTTATGTATAAAAGTGTGTTTTTGTTTTTAATAAGTATAAGAGTTTTTAATTAGTTAGTATTTGTTTAAAAGTAATTTATATAAATGTATAGAGTATAAAAGTTGTATAATATTATGTACTTTGTACTTATATAATAAAATACTATATCCTACCTAACCAATTGCCCGAGAATGCACATGGGTGGGACCAAGTCGCCCAAGAAAAGTGTACTACAAAATAATTAAAAAAAGACTACATTTTTTGGGTAGAAGACAAAATAAGGACAGTCGCCCAAGAATGTAGGGCCAAGTCGCCCAAGAAAACAATAGGTTACGTAGGATAATGAAAGTACATGAAGGTACATAGTATGGACACATGTCAAACTAAGTGAGAGTTGCCTAAAAATTTTTAGGAGAGAGTCGCCTCCGAAGTATTTAAAGAAAACTGAAAATTTTGAGGTATATAGGGTGAGTGGAGTTGTACTTGTGAGGTGCTTATGGAATTACCTCCGTTAACTTATAAGCTATCTCAAATACTGAACCAAGCATGAAACACGCCATGTGTTGGTACTATGTGTGTTAAGATGTGTAAGTCAAAGTAAGTGTCATTGCTAATTAATACTCCTTCCGTCTCAACAATAAGTGTCTAGTTTAACTTTCCAAAGTCAAACTGATTCAACTTTAACCTTAGATTTTTTTATTTTTTTTTATTTTATTTTTTATTTTTTTTGTTAGAAAATTATACTAATGAAAATAATACTAAAAACCAATCTATTCATATATTTTGTATCAAATATTATATAACACCTGCAAAAATAGATAAGGTCAAAGCTTAATCAATTTGACTCTGAAAAGTCAAACTGAATACTTATTTTGAGACAAAAGGAGTAATATTTTTTTTTTTTTCTTTTTTTGTTTCTTAAAAAAAAAAAAAAAAAAAAAAAAAAAAAAAGGTAGTACTAGTAACCTAACCATAGTGCTCTTGAACTAGAGTAGTATTCATGCATGACTATCCAATTATGTTAATAACTTTGGCCAAGGAATGGGAATCCACATTCTTTATTAGAGGGAGTTTATACGGACCATCCTATAGGAGGTTTCGTGGAGTCCTGTGCATTGCAGGTTTGTACGATGTACATCGCGATTTGTATATATTTTGATCAAAACCTTCTATTATTACATCATAGGAGGTCTTAATAACATAACCCGTTTTACTATAAAGGCCACACATGTTTATTCCTTTCCTATTTCAATCACCTTTGAGTAGGCCTTCCAAATTTGCAGGGCTTTATGTTCTTTATATACTATGTCATATCTAAATATTGTACATAGATGTTACGACCTAAGTTAGTAGTGACTAACTCCCTAGACAAGATACAACTTTTAACCAAATCTCTCGATGTCATGGTTAAGTTATGCGTCCTCCACAAATGTAAATCGTGGCCAAGGTTGTATTTGCAAAGAAGAATCGGTGATAAGACACAAATTGTGTGTAAAAATGATGTATATCTTTTATTACTACGTATAATGTAATGTTTAGCACATATTTGCCACAAACAATCGTAGAAACGATGTAAATAAATTAAGTTTTGTATCCAACCTCAAACCCAAAAGTGAGCTTCACGTATATACGATTTAGAGCGTGGTGCTATTTTTAATATTGTATTCGACAAGAAAGTACGACTTTAACTTAATACATAATGCATTATTTATTTTTACATTTATTATTTGACATTTTTTTTACTTTTACTAAGAAAAATAATAAAGTATAATATGTGTATTTAAAAGAGCATTTTTCAAATACCCCAAATGTACACATGGGTTCACCCTATGTACCCAAAAAAAAATCCAACTTCTTCAAATACCTTATGGTCGACCCTCTCCTTTAAATTTTTGGGCAACTCTTACAGATTCGGGACAAATGTCTCTATGCTTTGGCCCACCTTGTACTTATATAGTACTAGGTATTCTAGCTTATTTTTTGGGCGACTGCGACCTACATTCTTGGGCGACTATATATTTTTTTTTTGTCTTTTAGGTAAAAAGTGTAGTCTTTTTATACTATTAAATAGTACATGTTTCTTGGGCGATTGATTAGGTAAAGAGTACACATTTATAGTTTTTTTATTTGTATTTGAACGTGTGCCATACTTTTATACCTTATAATTGTGACAAAAATACACAGAGATAAAAATACACTTTATATACTTTTTAAAAAACAATTCCTCTAAATACAAACACATAATTACAAAAACACTTTTACTCATAAAATACAAAACACAATCACTTCCACTTCAACTTGCATTACACACACTTAAACACACATTGTAACTTGTTTTGCCGATCAAACACCCAAAACCTAATCATTTAACACAACGGTTGAATCCCTAATCGTTGAAACCCACGCACATTTATCCACCGAAAACCTAAGCGTTCAAAGATTCGATTGTTCTTCCAAAGACAATAATGTTTGAAGCGAAGATAACAGTGAGATCTAGATTAGAACATCTTATAACTATTAAATCTTTGTTAATGTAAATAGAAGCAGTTTGTTTAGAACAACTGTGTTTAGCCCCTGGTTAGATTTTCCCCCTATGTTCCTAATAACCATTTATATAATTACTTTTATCAAAATGCGGTTAGGGTTCCTGAAGTTAGTGATTCTTACCCTAGCCTTATTTTTGAAATAGGTTATAACGTGCTTCAGTTTAGCTGTGAATAATTTAATCTTATAACCGGTTTTCGTTTAGGGCCTGTTGACAAGATGATACTGTTGTAGGGTGATGAGGCGAAAAATGATCCGTTTTTAGAGGGTCATTTAAGCCCGAATCCGACTTTATTTGATCAAATAATTCCCTAAATCGTTCCTTTTGTGATTTTAGGTACTTGGAGAGTGAATTCTGGAAAAGAAGCTATTTTGGACGTTTTTGGAGCATAAAAGTGAAGAAAACGGCAAAGTCTCAAATTTCTATGCTGGGAACAGTACCTGAAGGCGTCACGAGTTGTTCTTGACGGCGTCAAAGTCCCAAGAATAAAATACCGTGGTTGATGACGGCGTCACATAGGCCGTCATAAGTAGATCAAGGCCGTCCGAGGAAGTAATTGATTACATGGTTGCTAAGTCGAGTCATATCCTTGTACATATTGTTTTGGGACGATTGGGACTCATGGGTAAGTACTTATTTATGAAGTAATGGGGAAGAAAACATCATTTATTACCCCCATATGTACGTTAATCTTAAAAGTGCTCCAAGTATTTTGATTTTCTTAATTCGAGTCATTAGATTAGTTAATTGTAAAGTATGTAAAGATTCAAGTGTAAGGGGAATGCTCAATCCCCTATGATGTATTATTTTGGATGGTAGGGTAAGAGTGTATGCAAAAAAAAAAAAAAAAAAAAAAAAAAAAAAAAAAAAAAAAAAAAAAAAATCGAAAAATCAAGAAAGAAAAAAAAAATAAAAAAAAGTCGAGTCTAGTCTTGGCTTAGCAACGCCACATTGTTCATGTAATTAACCAAGATTGCTAACTCGCCACCAGTAAAACTTCCTTTATCCAACAAAACCGTGTAATTCATATCCCTATACCTAACGTTACAACCCTTTAAAAGACCTCTTTGATAGTTTATCCTATGTGCTTACGCCATGTGGTGGAGGTTTGATCCTTTCCCAAGCCTATAGTAATCTATTTTGCTATGACAGGTAGTGAGAGATATCTTCCATTTCCATAATGTTATATTACTTTATTACACCCGAGAGATGTGAGTATCTAAACACTATTTGTGAGGTGCTTGTGTATGACCTCCGTGCTTGTCTATTGGTCTTTAGTGGAACGATTATTTGTTGTAATTACTTTTATATTAGTGTTAAATGACCCCTAACTTGTATTTTGAGTAGAATAAAAGCGCATTTGCTTGAGGACAAGCAAATCTCAAGTGTAAGGGTATATGATGAGGCGAAAAATGATCCGTTTTTTGGGGGTCATTTAAGCCCGAATCTGACTTTATTTGATCAAATATTGCCCTAAATCGTTCCTTTTATGATTTTAGGTACTTGGAGAGTGAATTCTGGAAAAGAAGCTATTTTGGACGTTTTTGGAGCATAAAAGTGAAGAAAACGGCAAAGTCTAAAATTTCTATGCTGGGAACAGTACCTGAAGGCGTCACGAGTTGTTCTTGACGGCGTCAAAGTCCCAAGAATAAAATACCGTGGTTGATGACGGCGTCACATAGGCCGTCATAAGTAGATCAAGGCCGTCCGAGGAAGTATTTGGCGGCGAGATGACGGCGTCACACCCTTGTTCTTGACGTCGTCACCCTTGTTTTCCTATATATAGTTTTCTAGTTTTTCACATTAAGAGGAGAAGTTTTGGAGAAACCCTAAAGACGAATTTGGTGCAACTTTTACAGGTTTTTCAAGGGTTCCAAACCCTTGATACCTTGCATTGTAATTGAGATAAGTGCTCTTCTAATTCAATCAATATGTCTATGTGTTGGTTGTCTATATCTTGTTCTTGTCTCAATTCCATTATGCTAGGCTAGATCTCCTTTGTGTTTGCTTAGATCTAATGAAACCTAGATATTGATTATGTGTTGATTACTTGTTTATTCTTGTCTTGGATGAATGATTTTATATGTTAGGCTTAAGAAAACTGGCAGATCTCCAAATGGTAACATGCTTGAACGTCTTAAGAAACATAAACCGAGGCGTACTAGGTCTTTATTGGTTGTATTTAATGCATGAGCCACTGTTTACAATCCCTATAGTTGTGCTGGGTCATGGTGTAGGAGGAGATAAGAGCTCATAGAATTGGGGAGTTATGTATGCCACCCCATGAATGGTATTAAGGAATACAATCCGTCATCCATACAATTATAACAAGTAATTAACGTGTAAAAGATATCTAGGGAGTAGTGAAATCTAAGTAAACACATTTTCTCCAATTACTGCTCACAACCTTAATATAATTAGTTTATTTTCATTTTTAGTATTTTATTTTGATTGCATCTTAGTTTTGGGTTAGTTGAATAGCAACTAATTCCGCCCACTCTTCAAAAACCCGAGATTTTACTTGCTTTCTAAAAAATATAAAAACATAAAAATAATCATCCCTCACCTTTAGACTTAGTAATTTAGGCTTTCTAATCCTAGTGACACTATTCCTAAGCTGAACGATCAATCCCCCAGTACTTGTCACTATACTATACTACAACGATCAGGTACACTGCCTGGTGGGGGTTATAAGCTTCTCGAGATCCCTCGAGAGGTAAAGCCTGTTGCGATTCCCACGCATCAAGTTTTTGGCGCCGCAGCCCGGGGAATAGTTATTGTCTAGGTTAGAATTTCTTTTTATTAGGTCTACTTGCTAGATTCCTTTCTAGTAAGATTTTCTTTTTATTTTTAGGTCTTCTTTAGTCTATCTTACTTCTTCGTGCCGTTGTTCGTAACTCTTTACCATCCGACATCATGGAAGGTGGTAACATCTTTGAACCCGTCATCCCACCACAACAAAACCCACCATTAGAACCCCTTAGGCCCCGAACCTTAGGAGAGTACTCCCGACCTAGCCACCAAGGCTACCGAAACACCATTGAGCTCACCGGAGCCAATGTGACCCCCTTGCGATCCGACACCATACGGTTGGTGCAAAGCGGATGTGCATTCCATGGACTTCGATCCGAAGATCCAAACCAACATCTTAAGGACTTTCTCAAAATCGTAGATTCTATAGACCTATGTGTTGAAACTAGAGAGACTACCCGTTTACGCCTATTCCAATTCTCTCTACGGGATCAAGCTAGTCAATGGCTTGAGCGTTTACCCGTGGGATCCATCACCACATGGGATGATCTCACCACTCGTTTCCTTGCTCAATTTTTCCCACCGGGGAGAACTACTAAGCTTATAAATGACATCTTGATGTTCCAACAACGTCAAAATGAATCTCTTTATGAAGCATGGACTCGTTTCAAGGACTTACTCCAAAAAGTCCCTCATCATGGCATAGATCTTTGGCTCCAAGTCCAAATCTTTTATGACCATATCGACATCTCCACGAGGTGAGCCATTGACCAATCGGCCGGTGGTAAGATAAGTGATCTTAGTGCGGAACAATCATAGGAACTCATAGAAGATCTTGCTCTCTATGACAACGAAAGTTGGAACGATCCCCGTGATTTGAACAAAACGGTCAAGGCAATATCTTTGCCTTCGAACAACTCTAGCACTCCCGACCGTAGGATCATGGAACTTGAGGACCGAGTCAAGTTTCTCATGAAATCTTACGATGCTCCTAAGCCTTCAAGCCAAGTGAACAAAATCACTTCTTCATGCGAATTATGTAGTGGTCCCCATGACACTCGTGATTGTGTGGAACTCCCCGGAACAGCTTTTGCGGACTACGCATCCACGCGTACCGACGAAGCGGGAGATAAGTGGTACACTTTCAAACCCGAGCCAAACCCTTACGGTGATTCATACAACCCCTCTTGGAAAAATCACCCAAACCTTAGGTGGAAACAAAATCAACCCAATTCTTCCAATCCGCCTAATCGTTACCAACCAAACGGTCCACCATCCAACCGTAATTTCAACAACAATCCTTCTAACAACTATGGTAGTACCAACAATCTTGAAGGATTGATGTCAAAGTTCATGGCATCTCAAGAAGCCCGCATAGCTAGGTTTGAAACCGAATTCAACCAACAACAAACGGAGATGACTAACAAGATTGACAACTTTTGAAATCCCTCAACAACCAATCGTTAATCACACCTAGGAAGGACACTAGGGACACCAATAGTGGAAGCCAAATTAAGGATCCATCATCATCCAAACATGTCCACTTTGTCATGTTGTCACCATTAAGCCAATAGATAAGGAGATAGAGGAGAGTGACAAGGAGGAAGTTAGAATAGAAGCCGATAGTAAGGATGAGAGTAGGAAAGGTGAGGTTAATAAGGATGAGGAATTAGAGGAAGTAGAACCTATGGAAGAATACTTTGATAAGTTGCCAACCAAGGAAGAACAGGAATACCATAAGGATTTATTCGATAGTCCCGAGAAAACATATATCTTTGGCACACCCCTTATCAAAATGGGAGACCCCTCTAACATTAACATCCCATGCAATATCGGGCACATGCATATATGGAAAGCTTACATCGACCTTAGATCCCCCGTGAACATCATGACTAGGACTTATTACAATTGGGTGATGAAGAAGCAACTCAATTTTAGGATGATGCCCGGTAAGAATCTGATAAGTAATTTTGCAGGAAGAGTGAAGGGACTGCATGTGATTATAGGGAATCTCACTTACGAGATCGATTTTATGATAGTTGAGGACACTCGTCCGGTGATTGATGCTAGCCTAAGCCAAATAATATTCGGAAAACCATTTGTTGAGGCCACTAGGATGAGTTATGATCCGACTTTAGGGATAGTTAGATTCAAGAAAGAGAATGATGAGGTTGCTTATCAAATGCCCTACAAGATCGAACAATACCGCCTTCTCTCTAATTTCGAAAAGGAACATAAGCAAGCGGCTTATTATAGGAATGAGGAGGATAGACGTAGGGGAGTAGAATATGTAAAGAATAGGATGCTTGGTTTCTACAAAGAGTGTTTGCAACTAGGTCCGGAATACAAAACTGGTTTAGAAGACGACCTAGAGAGTGGAACCAATGATGAAATCACGTAGTAACCCGTAGCCTTGAGTCTAGCTACAAGACTCGTAAATAAAGAAAAGCGCTTCTTGGGAGGCAACCCATGTTTTGTGTGATTTAATTTGTTTGTTTGTTATTTACTTCCGTATGCATGCTTTATTTTTATTGTTGGTTGATCATGTTTCTCAATTAAAATGTGGAAATACTTTACTTTGTTGTTTAGCCTAGTCTTAACTCCACCTAGAAGTATTTTTGCAAAAGATAAGTGTAAGGAGAAACCCCAAATATGTTTTTAAGAAACAAACCGATCATGATTCTCCACAATATTAAATGAGCATGTATATTAGTATTTGTTAGAGTCAAATGCTTGTATTGAGTCATAATGAAGTTTTGCATGATTTTCCAGGAAGTAGGACCAAGTTTTTCCAGAAATTTTCTGGAAACTTAACATAAGAATTTCTGCAGGTCCATTCTGACGGCGTCAGGGGTTTACTCTTGACGGCGTCAGGAGTTAAAATCTGGAAATTTTACCGGTTTTGTTTTTCTAACGGAGTCTTATGGTTTTTGTGAATTATTAAGTTTTATAATCTCCAGGAAATCTGCAAACTTCATTCCACAAGCATTATATCTTACATTGTTTTCTAGGATTTAGTAACTTATATAGGATGCCGCCGATTTTACACGAGGTTGTCTTGTCTATTGTTGTCAGGATTTACAGGTTATGTTCGACAAGGAGATGATTTATATTCTGGAAGGGAAGCTTTGATTGTTCGTTTTCTTGGAGGAAGATCTAACCTGGCCAACCTATAATCCATACCGAGCGAATCAGGGAGTATTTGATTTCATTCTCTTTACTTTTTCACTTTTACATTCTTTACTTGAACATTGGGGACAATGTTCATCTTAAGTGTAAGGGGAGAGTAAAAAGATGATACCTTACATATGCACTTTCGCTTGAGTTTGTTTTGTTTGATAGTAGATGTGTAATAAAACTATGAGAAATACTTGTTAGTGCAATTTTAGCGCCAAATTTAAATTTTTTTACAACATTTAGGAGTGAAACTTTAGCCATAGCAAGCGTCTCATGGATAGGAGATTGTATGACTAGCACATAACCGTATATTCAGAAAAATTTTCCACCCAAAAATGTGAGGTTCGCCTTTAGATTTGATAGGAAAAGCATTTACTATTAGTGCTTATGAGTGTACCGGTAGCATTTAGATTCTAGAACTTGCGTTAGTGATGCATCCCGAGACCGCTAGTGTGACTACATTCGTGTGGTAGGATTTACTACATGATAAGAGGCATTAGGATCACCCTTGTGTTAAACCCGTATTATGATTACTTGACCATTTAAGTCATATTACTTGACTACTTAAGTCAACTAATTTTTCCCACACCCTTAGCGTTGTACTCATTTTTAGTACACGATACCCCTAGTACACCCCTCCGAGCCTATCTTTTCGTTTCTAACTTTAAGCATCTTACTTAAAGGAAGAATTTGTTACACCCCACTTAAATGTACACCCAAATCGCCTTAGCCTTCCGTGTATGCGCTCATTTTTAGTGCATTATTGTTATTTGTTAAACCCTAAGTTAACTTTCTAATTGATTACATGGTTGCTAAGTCGAGTCATATCCTTGTACATATTGTTTTGGGACGATTGGGACTCATGGGTAAGTACTTATTTATGAAGTAATGGGGAAGAACATTATTTATTACCCCCATATGTACGTTAATCTTAAAAGTGCTCCAAGTGTTTTAATTTTCTTAATTCGAGTCATTAGATTAGTTAATTGTAAAGTATGTAAAGATTCAAGTGTAAGGGGAATGCTCAATCCCCTATGATGTATTATTTTGGATGGTAGGGTAAGAGTGTATGCAAAAAAAAAAATAATAATAATAAAAAAAAATAAAAAAGAAAAAAAAAAGAGAAAAAACATACGGACTACCATCCCGTTTTATTCTATCTTTATTTTATGTTTTTGTTATTTTTCATTTGTTAGTTTAAGTCGAGTCTAGTCTTGGCTTAGCAACGCCACATTGTTCATGTAATTAACCAAGATTGTTAACTCGCCACCAGTAAAACTTCCTTTATCCAACAAAACCGTGTAATTCATATCCCTATACCTAACGTTACAACCCTTTAAAAGACCTCTTTGATAGTTTATCCTAGGTGCTTACGCCATGTGGTGGAGGTTTGATCCTTTCCCAAGCCTATGGTAATCTATTTTGCTATGACAGGTAGTGAGAGATATCTTCCATTTCCATAATGTTATATTACTTTATTACACCCGAGAGATGTGAGTATCTAAACACTATTTGTGAGGTGCTTGTGTATGACCTCCGTGCTTGTCTATTGGTCTTTAGTGGAATGATTATTTGTTGTAATTACTTTTATATTAGTGTTAAATGACCCCTAACTTGTATTTTGAGTAGAATAAAAGCGCATTTGCTTGAGGACAAGCAAATCTCAAGTGTAAGGGTATATGATGAGGCGAAAAATGATCCGTTTTTAGGGGGTCATTTAAGCCCGAATCCGACTTTATTTGATCAAATATTGCCTAAATCGTTCCTTTTGTGATTTTAGGTACTTGGAGAGTGAATTCTAGAAAAGAAGCTATTTTGGACGTTTTTGGAGCATAAAAGTGAAGAAAACGGCAAAGTCTCAAATTTCTATGCTGGGAACAGTACCTGAAGGCGTCACGAGTTATTCTTGACGGTGTCAAAGTCCCAAGAATAAAATACCGTGGTTGATGACGGCGTCACATAGGCCGTCATAAGTAGATCAAGGCCGTCCGAGGAAGTATTTGGCGGCGAGATGACGGCATCACACCCTTGTTCTTGACGCCGTCACCCCTGTTTTCCTATATATAGTTTTCTAGTTTTTCACATTAAGAGGAGAAGTTTTGGAGAAACCCTAAAGACGAATTTGGTGCAACTTTTACAGGTTTTTCAAGGGTTCCAAACCCTTGATACCTTGCATTGTAATTGAGATAAGTGTTCTTCTAATTCAATCAATATGTCTATGTGTTGGTTGTTTATATCTTGTTCTTGTCTCAATTCCATTATGCTAGGCTAGATCTCCTTTGTGTTTGCTTAGATCTAATGAAACCTAGATATTGATTATGTGTTGATTACTTGTTTATTCTTGTCTTGGATGAATGATTTTATATGTTAGGCTTAAGAAAACTGGCAGATCTCCAAATGGTAACATGCTTGAACGTCTTAAGAAACATGAACCGAGGCGTACTAGGTCTTTATTGGTTGTATTTAATGCATGAGCCACTGTTTACAATCCCTATAGTTGTGCTGGGTCATGGTGTAGGAGGAGATAAGAGCTCATAGAATTGGGGAGTTATGTATGCCACCCAATGAATGGTATTAAGGAATACAATCCGTCATCCATACAATTATAACAAGTAATTAACGTGTAAAAGATATCTAGGGAGTAGTGAATTCTAAGTAAACACATTTTCTCCAATTACTGCTCACAACCTTAATATAATTAGTTTATTTTCATTTTTAGTATTTTATTTTGATTGCATCTTAGTTTTGGGTTAGTTGAATAGCAACTAATTCCGCCCACTCTTCAAAAACCCGAGATTTTACTTGCTTTCTAAAAAATATAAAAACATAAAAATAATCATCCCTCACCTTTAGACTTAGTAATTTAGGCTTTCTAATCATAGCGACACTATTCCTAAGCTAAACGATCAATCCCCCGGTACTTGTCACTATACTATACTACAACGATCAGGTACACTGCCTGGTGGGGGTTGTAAGCTTCTCGAGATCCCTCGAGAGGTAAAGCCTGTTGCGATTCCCACGCATCATAGGACATATTGTACATGGTTTAGAATCTAGTCCATTCTTTGACTGTTTGTTTCTTGAAAAGAAAGCAATTAAGAAAACAAAAATAAAGGGTGACCAGCTTTTGTCATTGTTGAAGCCTGGTCAATTGTGGGATTCTTTATCTAATGATGATGTGGCTAGGGTTAGTTTGTTGGTGATTGCAACATGTGTTTTCATAGGTCGAGAAGGAAGGTTCTACATTCCTGACCATATACTCAAGATGATCGAGGATTTGTCTGTTAGGAATGAATATCCATGGGGTGAGTATATGTAGGCACATTTCTATAAAAGAACTGCGAATGTTGTACCTAGGCCTAGCAAGAAGGAATCTAAGAAGCCGGTTTGAAAATCTCCCAAAAAAAGAGCAAACATACAATTTATATGGATTTTTATAGGCACTAAAGGTTAGATTTTATTTGTAACATGCATTCTTTCAGTTTGTACATAATTATGTTGCTTAATATGTCTAGCCTCAATTTTTACAACTGATTAATAAATAGAGATGTCGGTACTAGATTGTTTGCCAATATTTCCTTTAGTAAAGTGTAAACATAGAAAGTTAAGAATTGTTTTACATTGTTTTGTTGGCTGTTAGTATACGAACATAGTTATGTTAGTATTGAAACATAGTTAGGTTGTGGTTATTGAGAAGACGTTGATATTGCAGTGTGTTAGCTTCTCTATGAATGATGTTTTTCAAGGTTTTGTGATGGATTATTTACTTACGTTTATTGATAGTTGATGAGGCGAAAACTGATCCGTTTTTAGGGGGTCATTTAAGCCCGAATCCGACTTTATTTGATCAAATATTGCCCTAAATCGTTCCTTTTGTGATTTTAGGTGTTTGGAGAGTGAATTCTGGAAAAGAAGCCATTTTGGACGTTTTTGGAGCATAAAAGTGAAGAAAACGGCAAAATACCAAATTTCCATGCTGAAGATACAAGGTGACGGCGTCAAGACCACCATCTTGACGGCGTCAGACATGAGGAATTAAACACCGTAGGTGGTGACGGCGTCAGAAGGCTTCATGACGGCGTCAAAGTAGCAAGAATAAAATACCGTGGGTGGTGACGGCGTCACATAGGCCGTCATAAGTTGATCAAGGCCGTCCGAGGAAGTATATGGCGGCGAGGTGACGGCGTCACAAGTAACGCTTGACGCCGTCAGCCTGTTTTTCCTATATATAGTTTTCTAGTTTTTTTCATTAAAGAGGAGAAGTTTTGGTGAAACCCTAAAGACGAGATTGGTGCCTCTTTTACAGGTTTTTCAAGGGTTCCAAACCCTTGAGACCTTGTATTGTAATTGAGATAAGTGTACTATCAATTCAATCAATATGTCTATGTGTTGGTTGTTTATATCTTGTTCTTGTCTCAATTCTACTATGCTAGGCTAGATCTCTTTTGTGTTTGCTTAGATCTAATGAAACCTAGATGTTGATTATGTGTTGATTACTTGTCTATTCTTGTTTTGAATGAATGATATTATATGTTAGGCTTAAGAAAACTGGCAGATCTCCAAATGGTAACATGCTTGAACGTCTTAAGAAACATGAACCGAGGCGTACTAGGTCTTTATTGGTTGTATTTAATGCATGAGCCACTGTTTACAATCCCTATAGTTGTGCTGGGTCATGGTGTAGGAGGAGATAAGAGCTCATAGAGTTGGGGAGTTATGTATGCCACCCCACGAATGGTATTAAGGAATACAATCCGTCATTCATACAAGTGTAACAAGTAATTAACATGTAAAAGATATCTAGGGAGTAGTGAAGTCTAAGTAAACACAATTTCTCCAATTACTGCTCACAACTTTAGTATAATTAGTTTATTTTCATTTTTATTATTTTATTTTGATTGCATCTTAGTTTTGGGTTAGTTGATTAGCAACTAATTCCGCCCACTCCTTCAAAACCCGAGATTTTACTTGCTTTCATAAAAATATAAAAATACAAAAATAATCATCCCTCACCTCTAGAACTATTAATTAGGTTTTCTAATCCTAGCGACACTATTCCTAAGCTGAACGATCAATCCCCCGGTACTTGTCATTATACTATACTACAACGATCAGGTACACTGCCTGGAGGGGGTTGTAAGCTTCTCGAGATCCCTCGAGAGGTAAAGCAAGGTGCGATTCCCACGCATCAAGTTTTTGGCGCCGCTGCCCGGGGAATAGTTATTGTCTAGGTTAGAATTTCTTTTTATTAGGTCTACTTGCTAGATTCCTTTCTAGTAAGATTTTTATTTTTAGGTCTTCTTTAGTCTATCTTATTTCTTCGTGCCTTTGTTCGTAACTCTTTACCATCCGACATCATGGAAGGTGGTAACATCTTTGAACCCATCATCCCACCACAACAAAACCCACCATTAGAACCCCTTAGGCCCCGAACCTTAGGAGAGTATTCCCGACCTAGCCACCAAGGCTACCGAAACACCATTGAGCTCACCGGAGACAATGTGACTCCCTTGCGATCCGACACCATCCGGTTGGTGCAAAGCGGATGTGCATTCCATGGACTTCGTTCCGAAGATCCAAACCAACATCTTAAGGACTTCCTCAAAATCGTAGATTCCATAGACCTAGGTGTTGAAACTAGAGAGACTACCCGTTTACGCCTATTCCAATTCTCTCTACGGGATTAAGCTAGTCAATGGCTTGAGCGTTTACCCGCGGGATCCATCACCACATGGGATGATCTCACCACTCGTTTCCTTGCTCAATTTTTCCCACCGAGGAGAACTACTAAACTTAGGAATGACATCTTGATGTTCCAACAACGTCAAAATGAATCTCTTTATGAAGCATGGACTCGTTTCAAGGACTTACTCCAAAAAGTCCCTCATCATGGCATAGATCTTTGGCTCCAAGTCCAAATCTTCTATGACCATATCGACATCTCCACGAGGCGAACCATTGACCAATCGGCCGGTGGTAAGCTACGTGATCTTAGTGCGGAACAATCATGGGAACTCATAGAAGATCTTGCTCTCTATGACAACGAAAGTTAGAATGATCCCCGTGATTTGAACAAAACGGTCAAGGCAATATCTTTGCCTTCGAATAATTCAAGCACTCCCGACCGTAGGATCATGGAACTTGAGGACCAAGTCAAGTTTCTCATGAAATCTTACGAAGCTCCGAAGCATTCAAGCCAAGTGAACAAAATCACTTCTTCATGCGAATTATGTAGTGGTCCCCATGACACTCGTGATTGTATGGAACTCCCCGGAACAGCTTTTGCGGACTACGCATCCACGCGTACCGACGAAGCGGGAGATAAGTGGTACACTTTCAAGCCCGAGCCAAACACATACGGTGATTCATACAACCCCTCATGGAAAAATCACCCAAACCTTAGGTGGAAACAAAATCAACCAAATTCTTCCAATCCGCCTAATCGTTACCAATCAAACGGTCCACCCTCAAACCGTACTTTCAACAACAATCCTTCTAACAACTATGGTAGTACCAACAATCTTGAAGGATTGATGTCTAAATTCATGGCATCTCAAGAAGCTCGCATAGCTAAGTTTGAAGCCGATTTCAAACAAAATCAAAGCGAGATGACCAATAAAATTGACGCATTGTTGAAAGTTCTCAATGACCGAGAAATGGGAGCACTCCCAAGCGACACAGTCAAGAATCCGAAACTAAACGTTAATGCCATATCTTCAGTTTCGTCACCCACTTCGTGTCCACAATACTACTCGGTTAAATCGACGAGCACGTGTTTCAAACAAAACCAAGTTCCCCAAAAGGACCAATCAAATAAAACACCCACTATAGAGCCGGTCAAAAGCATAGTTGAAACACCTCTCACGCAAGACCTTGACGATGAATTCAAAGAACTTCACCTTGAACGCCCCGTCATTGATGTCTTAGCGCGTGCTCCTTACTATAGTGCCCTCCTAGAAAAATATGAGAAGTATAAGCTAGGTAAAAATGGGACCGCCTTCGTTCAAAACAAGTTGCCTAAAAAGCTTGATGATCCGGGTATATTTGTTTTGCCTTGTAAGATAGGAAGATCCGAAGCTTTCGACACACTAGCCGATCTAGGGTCAAGCCTCAACTTGATTCCCTTATCCTTATTCACTACTCTTAAGCTAGGAAAGTTAGAGGAAACGGAGGTATTGATAGGGCTAGCGGATGGAAGTATTGCCCACCCGGTTGGAATGATTAAGGATGTAGTTGTTCACGTAGGAAGGTTAACTATATTAGCGGATTTTCACGTCCTAGACATGGTTAGTGACACTACATGCCCATTATTGGTAGGAAGAGGATTTTTAGCAACCGCTAGTGCCATGATAGATTGCAAGGAATCCAAGATAGCGGTAGGAGAAGGCGATACTTGGTCGGTGTATGATGTTAAGAAGCATAGTTATGATTGTGATGATGAACCAACACCGCATTGGGTAGAGATGAATAGGAGACCATCTAGATATGGACCTTGGATAGAAAGGAACTTTATAGGACCTCAATGCCCATTCTATCTAGAAAAAGACTTTGTTGAAAAGACACATTCGGTGGAACAACTCATAGCTAGAGATGAAGAGCTAGACCCTTTTGAGGACCCGTTAGTCTTTAGGAAAATGATTGAGTTATTAAGCGTAATGCCCATCAACATAGAGAGGAATAAATGGAAAAGAGAGGGTGATAAGTGTAAATGGAGGTGGGACAAGCCACCTAAAGAAGGTGACGGGTCATGGCATATTAGAATGACCTTGTATGATCCGGATGGAGAAAAGTTTGAAAGGTCGTACCACACTAAGGCAACCGATAGAAAGTTGAAACCTAAGTTCGATCCCAAAGATGTCCTCAATGAGGAACTCACCCGAATCACGTAGTACCCCATGACTTTGAGTCTAGCTACAAGACTCGTAAATAAAGAAAAGCGCTTCTTGGGAGGCAACCCATGTTTTGTGTGATTTTTATTTGTTTGATTGTTATTTGCTTCCGTATGCATGCTTTGTTTTTATTGTTGGTTGATCATGCTTCTAAAATAAAACGTGAAAATACTTTATTATGTTGTTTAGCCTAGTCTTAACTTCAACCTAAAGGTATTTTTGCAAAAGATAAGTGTAAGGGGAAACCCCAAATATGTTTTTAAGAAACAAACCGATCATGATTCTCCACGATAATAAATGAACATGTATATTCGTATTTGTTAGAGTCAAATGCTTGTATTGAGTCATAATGAAGTTTTGCAGGATTTTCCAGGAAGTAGGACAAAGTTTTTCCAGAAATTTTCCGGAAACTTAACATAAGAATTTCTGCAGGTCCATTCTGACGGCGTCAGGGTATTGCTCTTGACGGCGTCAGGAGTTAGAGTCAAATGCTTGTATTGAGTCATAATGAAGTTTTGCAGGATTTTCCAGGAAGTAGGACAAAGTTTTTCCAGAAATTTTCCGGAAACTTAACATAAGAATTTCTGCAGGTCCATTCTGACGGCGTCAGGGTATTGCTCTTGACGGCGTCAGGAGTTAAAATCTGGAAATTTTACCGGTTTTGTTTTTCTAACGGAGTCTTATGGTTTTTGTGAATTATTAAGTTTTATAATCTCCAGGAAATCTGCAAACTTCATTCCACAAGCATTATATCTTACTTTGTTTTCTAGGATTTAGTAACTTATATAGGATGCCGCCGATTTTACGCGAGGTTGCCTTGTCTATTGTTGTCAGGATTTACAGGTTATTTGTGACAAGAGGATGATTTATATTCTGGAAGGGAAACTTTGATTGTTCGTTTTCTTGGAGGAAGATTTAACCTGGCCAACCTATAATCCACACCGAGCGAATCAGGGGAGTATTTGATTTCATTCTCTTTACTTTTTCACTTTTACATTCTTTACTTGAACATTGGGGACAATGTTCATCTTAAGTGTAAGGGGAGGGTAAAAAGATGATACCTTACATATGCACTTTCGCTTGAGTTTGTTTTGTTTAATAGTAGATGTGTAATAAAACTATGAGAAATACTTGTTAGTGTAATTTTAGCGCCAAATTTAAAATTTTTTACAACATTTAGGAGTGAAACTTTAGCCATAGCAAGCGTCTCATGGATAGGAGGTTGTATGACTAGCACATAACCGTATATTCAGAAAAATTTTGCACCAAAAAATGAGAGGTTCGCCTTTAGTTTTGATAGGAAAAGCATTTATTATTGGTGCTTATGAGTGTACCGGTAGCATTTAGATTCTAGAACTTGCGTTAGTGATGCATCCCGAGACCGCTAGTGAGACTACATTCGTGTGGTAGGATTTACTACATGATAAGAGGCATTAGGATCACCCTTGTGTTAAACCCGTATCATGATTACTTGACCATTTAAGTCATATTACTTGGCTAGTTAAGTCAACTAATTTTTCCCACACCCTTAGCGTTGTACTCATTTTTAATACACGAAACCCCTAGTACAACCCTCCGAGCCTATCTTTTCGTTTCTAACTTTAAGCATTTTACTTAAAGGAAGAATTTGTTACACCCCACTTAAATGTACACCCAAATCGCCTTAGCCTTCCGTGTATGCGCTCATTTTTAGTGCATTATTGTTATTTGTTAAACCCTAAGTTAACTTTCTAATTGATTACATGGTTGCTAAGTCGAGTCATATCCTTGTACATATTGTTTTGGGACGATTGGGACTCATGGGTAAGTACTTATTTTATGGAGTAATGGGGAAGAACATAATATTATTACCCCCATATGTGCGTTAATCTTAAAAGTGCTCAAAGTGTTTTGATTTTCTTAAATCGAGTCATTAGATTAGTTTAATGTAAAGTATGTAAAGATTCAAGTGTAAGGGGAATTCCCATTCCCTATGATGTATTATTTTGGATGGTAGGGTAAGAGTGTATGCAAAAAAAAAAAAAAAAAAAAAAAAAAAAAAAAAAAAAAAAAAAAATCGAAAAAACAAGAAAAAGAAAAAATATATAGAAAAAGGAAAAAGAAAAAAAAAACCATACGGACTACCATCCCGTTTTTATTCTATGTTCATTTTATGTTTTTGTTATTTTTCATTTATTAGCTTAAGTCGAGTCTAGTCTTGGCTTAGCAACGCCATATTGTACATGTAATTAACCAAGATTGTTAACTCGCCACCAGTAAAACTTCCTTTATCCAACAAAACCGTGTAATTCATATCCCTATACCTAACATTACAACCCTTTTTAAAAGACCTCTTTGATAGTTTATCCTAGGTGCTTACGCCATGTGGTGGAGGTTTGATCCTTTCCCAAGCCTATGGTAATCTATTTTGCTATGACAGGTAGTGAGAGATATCTTCCATTTCCATAATGTTATATTACTTTATTACACCCGAGAGATGTGAGTATCTAAACACTATTTGTGAGGTGCTTGTGTATGACCTCCGTGCTTGTCTATTGGTCTTTATTGGAATGATTATTTGTTGTAATTACTTTTATATTAGTGTTAAATGACCCCTAACTTGTCTTTTGAGTAGAATAAAAGCTCATTTGCTTGAGGACAAGCAAATCTCAAGTGTAAGGGTATATGATGAGGTGAAAAATGATCCATTTTTAGGAGGTCATTTAAGCCCGAATCCGACTTTATTTGATCAAATATTGCCCTAAATCGTTCCTTTTGTGATTTTAGGTGTTTGGAGAGTGAATTCTGGAAAAGAAGCCATTTTGGACGTTTTTGGAGCATAAAAGTGAAGAAAACGGCAAAATACCAAATTTCCATGCTGAAGATACAAGGTGACGGCGTCAAGACCACCATCTTGACGGCGTCAGACATGAGGAATTAAACACCGTAGGTGGTGACGGCGTCAGAAGGCTTCATGACGGCGTCAAAGTAGCAAGAATAAAATACCGTGGGTGGTGACGGCGTCACATAGGCCGTCATAAGTTGATCAAGGCCGTCCGAGGAAGTATATGGCGGCGAGGTGACGGCGTCACAAGTAACGCTTGACGCCGTCAGCCTGTTTTTCCTATATATAGTTTTCTAGTTTTTTTCATTAAAGAGGAGAAGTTTTGGTGAAACCCTAAAGACGAGATTGGTGCCTCTTTTACAGGTTTTTCAAGGGTTCCAAACCCTTGAGACCTTGTATTGTAATTGAGATAAGTGTACTATCAATTCAATCAATATGTCTATGTGTTGGTTGTTTATATCTTGTTCTTGTCTCAATTCTACTATGCTAGGCTAGATCTCTTTTGTGTTTGCTTAGATCTAATGAAACCTAGATGTTGATTATGTGTTGATTACTTGTCTATTCTTGTTTTGAATGAATGATATTATATGTTAGGCTTAAGAAAACTGGCAGATCTCCAAATGGTAACATGCTTGAACGTCTTAAGAAACATGAACCGAGGCGTACTAGGTCTTTATTGGTTGTATTTAATGCATGAGCCACTGTTTACAATCCCTATAGTTGTGCTGGGTCATGGTGTAGGAGGAGATAAGAGCTCATAGAGTTGGGGAGTTATGTATGCCACCCCACGAATGGTATTAAGGAATACAATCCGTCATTCATACAAGTGTAACAAGTAATTAACATGTAAAAGATATCTAGGGAGTAGTGAAGTCTAAGTAAACACAATTTCTCCAATTACTGCTCACAACTTTAGTATAATTAGTTTATTTTCATTTTTATTATTTTATTTTGATTGCATCTTAGTTTTGGGTTAGTTGATTAGCAACTAATTCCGCCCACTCCTTCAAAACCCGAGATTTTACTTGCTTTCATAAAAATATAAAAATACAAAAATAATCATCCCTCACCTCTAGAACTATTAATTAGGTTTTCTAATCCTAGCGACACTATTCCTAAGCTGAACGATCAATCCCCCGGTACTTGTCACTATACTATACTACAACGATCAGGTACACTGCCTGGTGGGGGTTGTAAGCTTTTCGAGATCCCTTGAGAGGAAAAGCAAGGTGCGATTCCCACACATCAATAGTAAAATTATATTTTTTTTACCTAATAGTGGTAGCATGATTACATTTTTTAAAATAGGGTACTACTGTGTCTTTGTTGCAGTCAGTTTTTGTATAAGTGTATTGGGTCCTATATGTAGTTGTAGATTCTAAATTTGTGGTTGGGGTGCATGAGACTCTGTTAAAAGTTTTGGTTAGGGTGACTGAGATTTTGTTAAACAGTGTCTATTGGGTACACATGTTCTTTATTGTTTGTATTGTTTGGTAAAATTAGTTTTAGTTAATAGTAGGTTATTACTGGTTAGTTTAAGAGTATCTTGCATACGAAATAGAACCAAAATGGATACTGTTTTAAGGCTCTTTTAGTTGTTGAATCTTGTTTGAGTCACTGTTTTTAGTTAGGTGTTGTGGCTATATAAGTAGTGATTAGGTGGCTGTTATCTTCACTTGTATCTCATAGTCTTTGTTTAAAAAGTTTATCAAAAAAATGGTCTCTATTCCCAACTTTGAACAACTAAAAGAGGCTTGTGGGTCCGACCAGTTGAAAGACTGTTCAATTTTCTGTTTGTGCAAGAAGAGTGTGAGCATGACAGTTTAATCACAAAAATTGCTGAAAAGTGTGATGATTTGCGTCGTAAAATTGTAAAGTTTGCTGAGTTGATTCAAGAGGGACAGTGTTTTAGTCAATTCAATGTAGCATCTTGCGATAGGGTGGAATGCTTGGTGGAAGCGCAAGCTAGAAATGGACAACTTTTGCAAGCATTAATTGTTGTTTTGGACGTGGCGCGTGAAGGAAGGGCTGAGAAGCACCATCATGTGATGGTTATTGAGGTGCATGATTAGGTGTGTCAAGTGTTGTTGTCGTTGCTGCTGGGTTTGTTAATAGAATTTTATCTAGGTTTTGTGTTTTCTGTTATGTTATAATGGCATGTTGTCGAGTAACATGTTGTTCTAGATCTTTGTAATGATGATCTAGAACAAAATGTTACGCGACAACATGCATCATTCATACTACCACCATTAGGTAACATCAATAAATGTAAGTAAATAATCCATCACAAAACCCTGAAAACATCATTCATACAGAAGCTAGCACACTGCAAAATCAATATCAACGTCTTCTCAATAACCACAATCTAACTATGTTTCAATACTAACATAACTATATATGTTAGCATACTAACAGCCAACTAAACAATGTAAAACAAGTCTTAACTTTCTATGTTTACACTTTACTAAAGGAAAAAATGGTAAACAATCTAATACCGACGTCTCTATTCATTAACCAGTTGTAAAAATTAAGGCTAGACATATTAAGCAACATAATTATATACAAGCCAAAAGAATGCATGTTACAAATAAAATCTAACCTTCATTGACCATACAAATCCATATAGATTGTATGTTTGCTCTTTTTTGGGAGATTTTCGAACTGGCTTCTTAAATTCCTTCTTGCTATGTCTAGCTAAAACATTCGCAGTTCTTCTATAGAAATGTGCCCACATATAATTACCCCATGGATATTCATTCAAAATAAACAAATCCTCGATCATCTTCAGCATATAGTCAGGAATGTAGAACTTTCCTTCTCGACCAATGAAAACACATGTTGCAATCACCAACAAACTAACCCTAACCGCATCATCATCGGATAAAGAATCCCACAATTGACTAGGCTTCAACAATGCCAAAAGTTGGTCACCCTTTATTTATTTTTTTCTTAATTACTTTCTTTTCAGGAAACAAATGGTCAAAGAATGAACTAGATTATAAACCATGTACAATACGCCCTACATCAGTTTCGTCTATGTCAACAAGCCCTAAACGAAAACCGGTTATAAGACTAAATTGTTCACGGCCAAACTGAAGCACATTATCACCTATTTCAAAAATAAGGCTAGGGCATGAATCACTAACTTCATGAACCCTAACCGCATTTTGATAAAGTAATTATATAAATGGTTATTAGGAACATAGGGGAAAATCTAACCAGGGGCCAAACATAGTTGTTCTAAACAAATTGCTTCTATCTACATTCAACAAAGATTTAATAGTTGTAAGTTGTTCTAATCTAGATCTCACCGTTATCTTCACTTTAAACATTATCGTCTTTGGAAGAATAGTAGAATCTTTGAATGCTTAGGTTTTCGGTGGATAAATGTGTGTATGTTTCAACGATTAGGGATTCAATCGTTGTGTTGAACGATTAGGTTTTGGGTGTTTGATCGGCAAAACAAGTTACAGTGTGTGTTTAAGTGTGTAATCCAAGTTGAAGTGGAAGTTTTAGTGTTTTGTATTTTATGAGTAAAAGTGTATTTTTGTATTATGTGTTTGTATTTAGAAGAATTGTTTTTTAAAATGTATATAAAGTGTATTTTTAACTTTATGTGTATTTTATCACAATCATAAAGTATATAAGGTATAAAAGTATGGCACAAGTATAAATACAAATACAAAAATATAAATGTGTACTCTTTACCTAACTAGTCGCTCAAAAATATACATGAGTGAGACCCAGTAGCCCAATGTATTATTTAATAATATAAAAAACTATATTTTTACATAAAAGACAAAAAAAACAGTCGCCCAAGAATGTAGCTCCTAGTCGCCCAAAAAATAAGCTATGATACCTAGTACTATGTAAGTACAAGGTGAGCACAAACATATGGACACTTGTTTCAAATCAGTGAGAGTTGCTCGAAAATTTAAAGTAGAAGGTCGCTCATAGGATATTTGAAGAAGTTGGATTTTTTTGGGCATATGGGGGGTGAACCCATATGTACCTTTGAGGTATTTGAAGAAATGCCTCTATTTAAAAAGTAAAATAATAAGATTTGGGATAGTGATATGGTATGTATTTGTGTTAACTTTCTATGATGGTGACAAGGATCAATGTTTTAAAAATTGTGTTTTTAATCGACATGGTCGAGTCACTGGACACCGGTTCGACCGCTGGGTTAACCCAGTTTTCCATTTAAATATTTTTTTATTTTTTGACCGGATTAACCTGTTCGACCGTTAGGTCAACCCAGTTTTTAAGAAAAGTTGAAAGATCAAACCTGGCCGGGTTTCAAGACCTGGGTTGACCCGGGTCACTCAAAACCCGACGGGTTTAACCGATTAATCTGATTTTAAAAACTCGGGTTATTTTTACCTGTTTTTATGGCCAGGTCGACCCGGATTTGAAAACATTGACAAGGATACTTCTCTTTTTATTATGGTCTATAAAAGCATTAGAGCTTTATACCATGTATGGTCTATAAAAACAAATTTGCATGGTCACCATCAATTAGTGTCGTTAAAAAAGAAAACATAAAATTGTATTTTGACCAAAGATAACTTTTCTGAAAAGTGAACACAGACCAACTACTATATTTTTCTCGAGAATTGTGATATATCGATCACTAATCTATCTGTATATTATTTGACGAAATTTACGCTCTAAACATATTTCACTTGCATCTTGTATACTAGTAGCAATTACTAGTAATTCTTAACAGCATTATTCTAAGAAGCTCATAAACAAGTTAAAATAGAGCAGGACAACGTACCTGTGATCCAAAATATTGGTTTATGAATCACCGGGTTCTTTTTTCATCATCAGCTGCTAGTTGATGTCCTTGTTCTTATAAACAAAATATGCAACATATTAAACATGAAACTAACACTGAAAAAAAATTGTTTTTCTCGAACCAGCTGGTTCACGAATCAGTGCATCGAACTGCTGGTACAATAATCCAAATCCAAATTCAATCTGCAAATAAAAACTGGAATAATTATGAGGATAAAATAATATTTTATAAACCCTTAAGTTAAGCCCATAAAACTAAAAATAATCAAATACATGAAATCTCAAAAGATCTCTATCTTCTTCTTCACATCTAAAATATTAAATATTTTGGTTCATTTTGCTATGACTTGTGCTATGTCCAGTGACTGTTGTTCATGCAAAAATTAAATTAGTATGTGACTGGCATTGGTAGGCAGATCTTGCAAGTGGTTGGAGATAAGTTAATTTTCCAACTAGCCTTCAATTAAAGTTGCCGTGTTTTTAGAGAGATAAAAAGAGTGTGTGGAAGAACATTCAAGAAAAACCACAAAAGATAAAGGAGTGTTACTGTTTACTGTGCCTTCTTCTGTTCACAAAGGACACAGACAACTGTAGCAAAAATATTTTACTACGTTTCATTTTTGTGTGTGTAGCTAAAGGATTTTGCTAGGGAGCAAATCCTGGTAAATGTTACTCCGTATATTGTACTAATATAATATAATAGGACAAGTCTCTGTAGCTACAAACATTATTCAAGTTGGAATACGAAACAATGATGAAAACTGGGCCGCGTACAAATTTTTACTCAGTCTCTTGCAAGAATGAAGATTCGGGTAGATGAAGATTTTATGTATTTAGTGAACTATTGAAACAAGGCGAAGGTTCGGGTAGATGCTATGCCCATGCATTTCTTTTTATGTTTTTTACTTTTTAGTGAATATAAAAGTAAGTTAAAAACGAACAACGAATGTATTATAAGGCTTGAAATCGAAGCATAATCAAAGATTACTTACATGTTAGAACATCGTAATGTTGGAACTTATGAACATGGCCGGAGCTATTAACGGATTGGGAAGGGTCCCGGCCCCCTAGGCCTAAGCCCGTTAGTGTATTTTTTTCGCGATTTTATGTGTTAAAATTTTATTTTTTCCATCTCGGCCCTCCATCTAATGTTCTTCTGGAAAAAAAATTATTTTGGCCATCCCAAGAAATATTTTCTAGATCCGCCAATGCTTATGAACTTTTTACTAAACTCGTGTCTTGCAAATTTCCCAATCGGTTAGTGACTGAAATAAAAGTGGTTATATCAACACAAAATAATGTAATTAAGTTTATGAGTCAGTATGAGCCCGAGCATTTATAATTAGCAATTTATCATGATAAGGCTCGAAACTTGTCACGAGCCGATCTAATCCCCGAGCATTTAGAATTTGTAATTTATCATGAGCTGAACACGAGAGCATTTAAAATTTTACTTGGTACAGTAAGTGTTGGTTAAAATGTATAAAGAAAACGCAATCAAGTTCTGATCAAGCCTACAACTTCTTGAGATTGCATAATAGTTATCAAACACGGTTGTGCTATCTGATGATTATGCGATTACAAGCACATTTCGCCAGGTCTCACAACACTCAGTTACCTAAGTTACATATGTATAATATACATACATATAATCTAACACAATACTTGTGCTTTCTGAATATTAGCTAGTTGAAAAAACACACCTTGCTCCTTGTTCCGCAACTTTGCCTTCAGAAACAATTTAAATGCAATTGAGTCAAGGTTCCAAATGGTGTTAAGTCTATGTGCTACAACGACCGTTGTTCTTCCAACAATAACCTATCCAATGCCTCTTGAATACTTGTTCAGATTGGACATCGAGTGCGCTTGTTCCCTCGTCCACTAGTAGTATTGTTGGGTAACAAATGATGGCTAGCTATCGCAATTCTTTGTTTTTGGCCACCTGATAGTTGTACTCCTCGTTCTCTACATTCTGTCTCGCATCCATCTATAAGTGATCTATAGATCATATAAAAGAACGATAACCACAATGGATAGTTAGTATGTTCGGCAGAGTGATTACCATATTGATGAGTTAGGTAATTTAATGATCTTTAGAAAGGTACAATAGTTATAATCAAAACAGTGATTGATGGGTTTGGCCCAAAGCATATATGTCCCATGCTAAAATTCTTGAAGTATGACAGTTTTAGGTGGTTAATTTGCAATGTCTTTTTTTTTTTTTTTTTTTTTTTTTTTTTTTTTTTTTTTTTTTTTGCACTTGACGACTTTAAGTCCCGGATCCTTGCCCGTAGCCACGACAAGGAATTGAATACTCAACGTTCCACTAAAATAGCAACGTGCGCAACCAGCTGATGTGAACAACATTAAGCTAATTTGTGGCTTCTTCTTTGAGTTCTGTCACGTCGTTAGGATACCTTATTTCCATTCAATCAAAGCAAAATAAGACGGTTCGGTTTCATCTCTCTTTAAGTGGAACTCTTCCTCAAGCAAGAAAAACTTCACTAGCTTTTAAGATTAACATCTTTACCATTAAGATTGAAAGTCTTGTAAAAAACACCAACATTGGTGACAACTTTGTCTCATCTCTACATCACCAAATAACTCTATATAATAACCTTATTTTGTGTATATAAACCTTAGCCCTTCCTAATCTACTTCACAATCATCTTAATCTTTCTATAATGGCTTCTAAGACCATCATCGTCTCTTTCATCATTCTTTTCACATCCGCCACCATCACAAGTGCTGCCACTTCAACACCACCTTCATCCAGTGTCAACAAATAATCAAAATATCATTTAAATTTGGTTGATTAAGCCTAATCGGTAACATCGCAATTTATACTTACAAACCAATATGCGAAGCTTAATAATGGTTTTTGTGGTTAAACAAAAACAATAAAACCAGTCAATACAAGTTACAAATTAGAAATAAGAACCGAAATGCACAAGTAGAATTCACATATAAACTCTTTTGGTTTTACGTCTAAAAATGCACTTTTTGAATGTTTGGTTACATGAGATTACTTCAATTCATAATACAAACATTGTTGTGATGCTTACCAAGATTCTTACTTAACAATTACTTAAATGTTACAACATTTGAGTGTTGGAACTTATGAACTTATCTTATATATCAGTATCTTGCAAATTTCCCACATCGGTTGGCTATTGAAATAAAAGTTGGTATTTCAACACATGTACCCTTAGAAATTCAACCAAGTGTTATTCCCCAACATAAAAAAAGAAAGAAACATTCCTAAGTTGTGGTTTAATATTTGTTTTTTAGCCACACTAGCCGGGCATTCAAAATTTATCATGAGCTTTTGCACAATAATGATCCTTAAATCCATTAAACTTCACCAAGCTTTGTCAACATTTTGTTAAACCACCATTTTGCCGATCTTACCCAACATTCAAAGTTTGTCATGAGCTTTTGCACATTAATGATCCTTAAATCTGTTAAACTTCACCAAGCTTCGCAACTTTTTGTTAAACTACCATTTTGCCCAAACACCAACGTGTAGTGGTGGTAGTCACACAACTTAGTTAAACCCTTCTTCATTGCCAATAATTAAACATTTTATTCTTTTTGTACGAAAAAATATTCACACACAAGTTCTTAATTGACCCCGTTGAAAGACTCTAGGCACATTAAGTATTGGATCAAATGTATCTATAAAAACGTGACCAAGAGCAGCTTTTTTACCATTGTTTGAAGTCAAAAAGTAGTATGTATTTTTTTTTTACATTGTTGTTCTTCCCATTGTTGACCAAGGGCAGTTTGGACAAAATTTTCTAATTCTGAATCGAGTGCACTTGTGGCTTCGTCGAGAAGAAGGATGACAGGTTTCTTGATTTTCGCTCTAGCAATCGCAATCCTTTGCTTTTGTCCACCAGATAGAAGTGCTACTCTTTCACCAACCTTCAAATTCAAGAAACTTGTCGTTGTGGCAAAAGGTTCAGGTCAAGCGGGTCATTTATAAGCATGGGAGAAAGTCGGCCGGATAAGGTTGACCCGTAAAAAATTGGGCTGAGTCACTTGCGAGACTGGTTTGGTTGGGTCTAGTCACGCAATTTCATCTTATACAATAATATTAAGAAATTGTGTAGGAGGTAATATGCATTAAACAAACACTTTGGGTGACTTTCAACCCGTTTGACCCATCTTTTGACAAGGTAAAGAAGATCATTCCTAACTTTTAACTTGGTTTGATTCGTTATCTATCAAGTAGAATGCTCAAAATGTGATTCGCTTGGCTGATGTTGACACGTGACGATTTTTTTTTTTTTTTTTTTTTTTTTTTTTTTTTTTTTTTTTTTTTTTTTTAACTTTGAGATTGTTCTTTACCAATGTTGTCGGAAATTTATTTGTTTTGGTAGAATTCTTGCTTGAATTAGTATGTTCGGCGAAATAATCACGATATTGATGAGTTGGGGTAACTCATTGATCTTTAGAACAGTGATTGTTGGGTTTGGCCCATACCATATTTGTCCCAGGCTCAAATGCTTAAGTCCACGTTCCACTCAAATAGCAATATGCCAACCAAATCTTTTACGGAGTATATAATAAAACAAAACTACAAGTGGCGATTTTTCCTTTTTTAAAAAATCAAATCATACCTTATTTAGTAATAATTTTATTTTAAAAAAATTATTTTCTTATTAATTAAAATTTTATATTTATCCATAAAACAAGTAGAAGATAAATACAAAAAATATAGATAAGATACAATTAACAATAGAATTAAAAATTTTAAATAATTATCTTTAATAATAAAAAAAACTATAATTAAACAACATAAATAAATAAAAACAAAGATTAAATTATTTGTTTTTTAATAAATAAAAATATATGATTCAAAAAAAAATTTTAAAAAAAACCCGCGCGTACGCGGGAATTATAACTAGTGATATGAACAACATTAAGCTAATTTGTGGATACCTTTTTCAAGCTTATATTGCTATATTTCTTGTTTGTCGTTATTGAGTTTTGACTTCTACTTATAAAAATGGAAATATACAATAACTCTTTTTGTAATATACACAATAAAGCTCAACTATACAAGTAGGATTCACATCATAGCAAACACAAACATTGTTGTTAACAATTACCGTACTCAAATGTTGCAACATGATAATGTTGGAACTTATGAACTTATTTAGTATATGAACTTATCAACGCAAGTATCTTTTTATATGTGCAAGGAAATTGTTTTTGGTTGGTGATACCGACCGGGTTCGGGTCAAATCTGGTCAAATCAGCTCGGGTCAAAAATCATATTTGGGTGAATCGGGTCAACCTGAATTGACCCGAGTTCTAAACAAGGAAATAGTTGTTGGCTTGTGATACCGACCGAGTTCGGGTCAAATCTGGTCGAGTCAGCTCGGGTCAAAAATCATATTTTGGTGAATCGGGTCAACCTGAATTGACCCGAGTTCTAAACAAGGTCGGGTTCGGGCATGTTTTTTTAGCCTGAACCCGAGTTGACCGAACTAAACTAACACTTTACAATCTAAAAATACTCAGGCTGACCCTAAACCTGAGCCGAGCCGACCTGACCCGATTGACCCAAACCGAATTGACCCGACCCGAGTTAACCCGAGTTCTAAACAGGGTTGGGTTCGGGTATGTTTTTTTGGAGGCTTAACCCGAGTTGACCCGAACCCGACCGGGTCAACCCAAATGACAACCCTACTCACGAGAATTTTAAGATTCTATATCGCTATTACTAATGTTTCCTTTTTAGCATGAAATCCTTAAAAACGAAAGAATGCATATATTAATTATAATGCTTGAAAATAAAGAATGAATGTTTTCTTAAATACTTTTTCTACATGAAATCGTTAAAAACGAAGAATGAACTTATTATAAGGCTTGCAATCGAAGAATGAATGCTTTCTTCGATATCATAAGGCTTGAAACCGGTCACTAGGCGATGTGCTAGTTATAAAGCTTTCTTTTTAGCATGAAATCATTAAAAACGAAGAATGAATGTATTATAATGATTGAAAACGAAGAATGAATGTATTATAATGCTTGAACATGAAGAATGAATATTTCTTTAATAATTTTTATTTTATTTTATTTTTTTTGCATGAAATCATTAAAAAACGAAGACCGAATGTATTTTAAGGCTTGAAAACAAAGGATGAATGTTTTCTTTAATGTCATAATGCTTGAAAGCAGTCACCAGGTGATTTGAGCCCGAGCATGTAAAATCCGTTATAAGCTTGAGCTCGAGCTTTACACAATAATGATCCTTTGAAATGTTTAAGAAACGCAGGAACGAGTCTTAAAACTAATAAGCCAGTTACTCACGCGTTGCGGAGGCAGGTACATGTGTAATTAAATTTTTCCGGCGATAAACTATCAAAGTTCGTGAAAAAATGACACACGTCTATGATTAATTGTTTACCTAATGATATTTGTTTTAAAACGTTAAGGGGTACAAATTTGATGTAAATAGTACAAATATCAGCAACTTTAAGCCAATATATTCATGTTACATTCATAATAAAAATGATATAGTCATAGTGAGAATTTATGTTACTTTGACTAAAAATATGAAAGTTACAATATGAATATTCGCGTTATTATCATTTATCTTATGTAAGAGTGAATGATCTCTAGAAAGGTATGAAAGTTCATAATCCATACGCACTTGTGCGTGATTTGACTATGCGGATTCATAATTTGTATTAATATCGACATAAATTTAACATAACCACAAGGAGAAATGAATCTGTAGCAAGGTTAATCTATTATAAAACAGTACATAACGTTACTATTGTTGAATCTTAAAAAAAAAACTAGATATAAGTTGAAACGAAAATAATCGGACGCCATCTGTGCTTCTTTGAATTCGTGTTTTATAGGTTTATGTCCTATAGACCCTACACCATGGTGTAAGTAGAATACCAGTGTTAGGTCTATAGAACGTTGCTTTAAGTATGACCAGTTGGGGTCTCACGGGTTTTGGTTCAAGTATGACGAGTTAGACTCTCGCGGTGTTAAACAAACATAATAGCATCGGGTCTCGTGACACCGCGAGACACCCATAATTTCATCACCGGCTTAACCTTTCGTAATCTACTTCACAATCATCTTAATCTTTCTCTAATAGCTTCTTCATCCAGTGTCAACAAATTAAAATCTGGTTGATTAAGCCTAATCATAACATCACAATTTGTACTTACAAACCAATATAATGGTTTTTGTGGTTAATAATGGTTTTTGTGGTTAAACATAAACAATACAACTGATTAATACAAGTTACAATTCAATAATAAAAACCAAAATGTACAAGTAGGATTGACATATAAACTCTTTCAATTTGATGTCTAAAAATGCACACTTCTGAATGTTTGATTACACAAGATCACTTCATAACACAATCATTGTTGTGATGCTTATCAAGATTGTTACTTAACGGTTACTTAAATGTTACAACATGGTAATGTTGGAACTTATGAACTTATTTAATATATATATATATATATATATATATATATATATATATATATATATATATATATATATATATATATATATATATATATATATATATATATATATATATATATATATATATATATAGATATGGGTTAAAATAAAAAGGGTCTTATAATAAAAAGTGTAGGAAGGATTGTGAGGGCGACATGTGTCACCCCTATGCCACATCATATGACACATGTCACCACCACCCCCCCCCCCCCCCCCCCCCCCCCCCCCCCCCGCAAAAAAAAAAATTTTTTTTGGGGGCAAAAAAAAAATTTTTTTTTTCCCGCCAAAAATTTTTAGTGCATCACAGTTATAAAGTTACTGCATCACAATTATAAAAGTTACTGCATCACAGTTTTAAATTTTAGTGCATTAAGGTTATAAGTTACTGCAACATAGCTGATGCACTAAACTATTAACTATGATGCAGTAACTTATAATAAAGATGCACCAAAACTTAAAAAAGAATCGTATTTTAATTGTGATGTAGTTACATACATATATGATGCATAAAACTTATGATAATTCAGTTTCTTTATAACCATGATGCAGTAACTTTATAACCATGATGCAGTAACATTAAAACCATGAATGCAGTAACCGTGATGCAGTAAAATCATAATTGTGATGCAGTAAACGTGATGCAGTAACTTTATAACTGTGATGCACTAAAAAATTTTGGCGGGAAAAAAAAAAAAATTTTTTTTTTGCCCAAAAAAAAATTTTTTTTTTGGCGGGAAAAAATTTTTTTTCGGCGGGGGGGTGGGGTGGGGGGGTGGGGGGGGGGGGGGGGGGTGACACGTGTCATATGATGTGTCATATGATGTGGCAAGGGGGTGACACATGTCACTCCCACAATCCTTCCTACACTTTTTATTATAAGACCCTTTTTATAATAACCCCACCCTATATATATATATATATATATATATATATATATATATATATATATATATATATATATGTTGCAAATTTCCCAGATCGGTTGGTGAGTAAACTGAAAGTATGTATATCAGGACAAGTAGCTTTAAAATTAACAAGAATGTAAGAGCAAATATATGAAAAGAAAAATGTATTTAAGTTGATGTATTTGTCTTAACATTTCTTTTTTTAAAAAATCATATGATATTATAAAGTTCAAAATATGTCACAATCTTTTTTTAAAAAATCATATGATATTATAAAGTTCAAAATATGTCACAAGCCGAGGTTTGCATAATAGTGATCCTTGAATCAGTTAAACTTAACCTAGCATTGTCCAAGTTTTTGTTAAACCACCCTTTTGTACGAAACACGCTCGAACCACCACCTAGTGATTACCTGATCAGAAGCAAATTTCTCCAGGTATCACGATTCAGGACACTCGTTACCAAAGTTTACATATGTATAATATACATACATATAATCTAACACGATACTTATGCTTTCTGAATACTAGACGAGTACCCGTGCATAACAACGGGATTTTATAGCGACAAATAGTTTATTGATAAAAAAAAGTTTATAGGTTATAAACGAAAAATAATGTTTTGAAACCCGGTTCGACCCGGTTGAACAGTTCCGGTCGAAAAATAGGTCGATTTAAACCGGGTCAATTTGCTAAGTTGGGTTGAAAACGAGTCAAATTAAACCGGGTCAATCCGCCGGGTTTGAAGCGTCCCGGGTCAATCCGGTTTGTGTTTTAATTGGTTGTATTTAATTTGGTAGATATGTTTTTTAATTGGTTGTACAATGTCAATAAATCATTGTACTTTTAAGTAAAGGATAATGTTTTGAAACCCGGTTCGACCCGGGTGGTTCAACCGGTTGAACTGTTCCGGTCGAAAAATGGGTCGATTTAAACCGGGTCAACTTGCTAGGTTGGGTCGAAAACGGGTCAAATTAAGCCGGGTCAATCCGCCGGGTTTGAAGCATCCCGGGTCAACCCGGTTTGTGTTTTAATTGGTTGTATTTAATTTGGTAGATATGTTTTTAATTGGTTGTACAATGTCAATAAATCATTGTACTTTTAAGTAATGGATAATGTTTTGAAACCCGGTTCGACCCGGGTAGTTCAACCGGTTGAACCGCTCCGGTCGAAAAATGGGTCAATTTAAACCGGGTCAACTTGCTAGGTTAGGTCGAAAACGGGTCAAATTACCGGGTCAACCCGATTTGTGTTTTAATTGGTTGTATTTAATTTGATAGATATGTTTTTAATTGGTTGTACAATGTGAATAAATTATTGTACTTTTAAGTAATGGGGTATTCTAATTAGAGTATTAATTATATTAATTTTCTCTCACATTTGACTTTCAATACTCAACTTTCAAGACTCAACTTTTCAAGTTTGACCATTTTTTCATTATAGATAGTATAGATTAGCTAGTTGAAAAAACGCACCTTGCTTGTTCTTGAGCTGATTATACGTTTCTTGTTCCACAACTTTGCCTTCAGAAACAAATGCAATTGAGTCAAGGTTTCGAATAGCGTTAAGTCCATGTGCTACAACGACCGTTTCTCATTGAACTACTTGTTCATATTGGACATCGAGTGCGCTTGTTGCCTCGTCCAGTAGTAGTATTTTTAAGTCATGAATGATGGCTCTAGTTCGCAATTCTTTCTTTTGGTCCACCTGATAGTTGTACTCGTTCTCCAGATTCTATCTCGTATCCATCTTTAAGTGATCTGTAGATCATATAAAAGAACAATAACCTCAATGGATAGTAAGTATGTTCGGCGGAATCTACCATATTGATGGTTTGGGATTTGGGTAATTCAATGATCTTTAGAAAGGTACAATAGTTCTCATCAAAACAGAGATTGTTGGGTTTGGCCCATACCCCATATTTGTGACAGTTTTATGTGGTTAGTTTGCAACATGTTTTTCTTTTTATATCTGACGAATTTAAGTCCTGGATCCGCGCCTGTAGCCATGGAAAGGAATTGAATACTCGACATTCCACTCAAATAGCAACATGCCCAACCAACTAACGTGAACAACATTGAAATTAACATCTTTACCACTAAGACTTAAGAAGTTTATAAAAAGAGTATTAGAATACACCAACATGGTTTACAATACATATACATATTTTAACTGGGCACCTAACAAACAACAAACATTGTTGTGATGCTTACCAAGAATCATGTTAACAATTACAGTACTTAAATGTTGCAACATGATAATGTTGGAACTTATGAATTTAATTAATATATCTGTATCTTGCAAATTTCCCACATCGGTTTGTGACTGGAATAAAAGTGGGTATATAATCAAAAGTAATTTTTGTATCATAAAAAGCTAAGCTATATCTTAAAATATGTGCGTGTTTAAGACTGGTTGAAAGGTTTTTTTTTTTTTTTTTTTTTTTTTTTTTTTTTTTTTTTTTTTTTCAAAAGCATGAAATCATTAAAAGTGGGTATATAAACAAAAGTATCGTTTGATTTTGAAAAAAGTTAAACTTCTAATCTTAATACTAGATGGGTACCCACGCAATGTAGCGGCGGGTACCCGGTGACCATTTTGGTGGTGATCAAATGTTTTTCATTTTAAACCTTACTTATTTAGTATGCCCCAAATACTTTATAACGTAGCAGAGATATGTTTTTCAAAAATAAAACGTCTAAATTATTAATAGTGTAAATAGTTAGCACTTTTATATTTTAAATTTTAGCATTAAATTGGTGGTTATAAGTTTAGTGATCTTTTATTATAAACAATTTTATTAAAATATATCATTATTGGAGGGGGTTACTTTATGGTTTAAATGATACTTAAATTTTCAAATTTTACATTAATGTATAAATTTTATTTTTATAGTAATGTTTTTTGTATTAAAATTTTAAGACTTCTTTTTATAAGAAGTCCCAAATGTTTTATAATGTAGTATAGATATTTGTGTTTAAGATTGGTTGAGAACTTATTTATTTATTTATTTATTTTATTTAATACTCTTAGAGATATTTACGAGCGTGTTTAAGAAATCATTAAAAACAAAGAATGAATGTATAAAAGGCTTGAAAACGAAGAAAGAATGTTTTATTTAATACTTTTAGAGATAACTAGTTATAATGCCCGCGCACGCGCGGGTTTTTTAAATTTTTTTTAATAATATATTTTTATTTATTAAAAAACAAATAATTTAATCTTTGTTTTGTTTGATTTATGATGTTTAATTATAGTTTTTTTATTATTAAAGATAATTATTTAAAAATTTTAATCATATTATTAATTGTATCTTATCTATATTTTTTGTATTTATCTTCTACTTGTGTTAATTGTATCTTATCATTTATCTTCTACTTGTGTTATAGATAAATATAAAATGTTACTTAATAAGAAAATAATTTTTTTTAAATACAATTATTACTAAATAAAGTATGAATTGATTTTTTTGAAATGAAAAATTTTCAATATGGGTTTTATTTTATTATATAAAAGATTATATTCGTGAATGAATGTTTTCTTTTTTACTTTTTTAGAAATAACTAGTTATAATTTTTGTGCACGCGCGAGTTTTTTTTTTTTAAATTTAAAAAATAAATGAGATCAAACAAATCAAAGACGGTACATCCGGCAACACACATTATACTTCCACCATCAAGAAATTAGTTAGCAAATTGCTTGCATTCTCTACTACTCCGTAACATTCTTATTCTATATATATTTTTTAAAATGCATAATCTTCGATTGACATTGGCACTCATAACACAACAAACAACTTATTTCTAACGATCAGTTTCACAAGATCCCATATCTAATTCGATAAGCAGATAGCTTGTAACAAAACACAATGCAAGAGATAGTGTTTGTGTTTTATTTCTAAAACTTCTATATTTCATGAAAATCCTTAGGATTTTTCGTAATATTATTTGTCCTTTCAAAACACTCAAATGGTAATTTAGCCTGTTAGAGTATGACAATCAATATAACACATACGCGGAAGCAAGGATCAACAATAACACGTATAAAGATTAACTAAAACATAAATAGTAAACGTACCCGATGCACTTCAAATAAACCTTGATTCTTGTACAAATAGATCAATGATAAACCCCTTACCGTTTTGTTTATCGATCTCTTGATAGTTACTAAAGTAAGTAATTACCTCGTTCTTGTACACACAAACTACCAACGAATAAAGGTTTGATGCAAGTAAACAAAACACTTAATTTTTTGCTTAGAAAAAATCGATCCAAGAACCCTTGGAGGGGGTTGAACCGATCGGCCAAGAGAGAAAAAGGGAAAAGAAAACTTTAGGGTTTTGTGTGTGTGCACAAGAGATGTTTTGGTTTAACCCCAAGGCCTTGTATTTATACTAGGTGAATCTTGGAGCTCAAGAAAGCATGGGTCGACCCATGTAGGTTGGGTTCGACCGGCCTAGGCACCCCATGGGTGTTCTAGATCCTTCTTGACTTTCAAATTACATCCTAGTCCTTTTCCTTTTGTCCCTAATGATAGTTAGTCCATACGTTTAATAACTAACGACCATTTAGTCCATTAAGTGTTTATAAATACATATATACGATACATTTAACATATATATATTTATTATACATTATTCTTGTTTGTAAAGTGTGCAATCCCGAGGTCTCGAGTTCGATACTAGACATTTACATATTAATGTTTATACGTAACTTTTAACAGCTCCCACTCGTATATCCATTAATAGTAAAATGATATTGGTTAGCGTCTTGCAACACTCCAATGCCCCTAGTTCGACCTGAGTTAGGTTTCCTGGAAAACATTTAATGATTCATCATTATTATTATCCTTTCGCCTCTAATACTACATTAATAAAGATGTGAGGTTCTTTATTAAATTCTGTTTCTCGTCTCTTTATGATTGAACAAAATTACCAAAACATCTAAACGTATTCCAGATAGACTTTGGGCGTGGCCACGCAAACATTTTGTCAACCCTACGAGGGGCCCAGCAGTATTAAACTTCTGAACAAATCAGAAGGAACGAATTCTTTCTTGACTACAAGAATAACCCATGAACTTTGCAACATTCTGAAAACAACCCTTATGACTTCCAATTACGGTAAGCGGTAGATTGCTCCACAAAATGCACTACATCCATGATACTTATCTGGTATCTCAAGTCTGAGGATAACTCTTAAATATGATTCTCACAATAAATTTAAATCATATTGTTGGGATAAGTCCAATACTCAATTCATTGAATATCATGTGAAATTGGTATGACTACGCATCAATATACTTTCAAGTATATCCTTAACCAATACTCAAAATTGTCTTGGTTTAATGATATTCCCATATCATTAATCGACAACGGACTATTTAGAATAATAAATTATTCATGGATCTTAAACATGCAAATATAGGATATATTATTAAGACAATGAATAAATAAACATAACCAATATTTTATTTCATTAAAATTAATAATTGTACATTACATCCTTTATCCAAATACTAATCACAAATGGGTATGAAACTATCAGCTAATTTTAGTCCTGTTCCTTCAGCATGCTTGTAAAGCTTGGTGCCAGGTAAAGGCTTTGTAAATTGATCAGCTAAGTTATCATCTGTGTGAACTTTGAGCATTTCGATTTCACCTATCTCAACTTGTTCTCTGACATAGTGGTGCTTAATCGGGAAATGTCTGGTGCCTTTCATGATTCCAGGTTCATTGGCAAATGTAATTGCAGCTGAGTTGTCACAATACATTTTTATAGGTCGCTGAATCGAAGGCATAACCCCAAGCCCTGAAACAAACTTCCTAATCCAAACAGCTTCCATTACAGCTTCTAAAGCAGCTATCTACTCACTTTCTGTAGCAGACATCGCTAGTACACTCTGCTTTCTGCTCCTCCAAACAACAGCTCCTCCATTAATGACAAAGACATAACCCGTCTGAGACTTTGTATCATCTTTATCACCTTTCCAAGAAGCATCGCAGTAACCTGTTACATCAAGTTCTGCAGATGGAGTACCCCCATAAACCAAGAACATTTCTTTAGTAGCCCTAAGGTACTTAAGAATATTCTTAACAGCAGTCCAGTGTTTTTCACCTGGATTCTGTTGATATCGACTGGTTAAATTCTGAGCAAATGCCACATCAGGCCTTGTGCTTTTCACCGCATACATTATAGATCCCACAGCTGAAGCATAAGGGACTCTCTTCATGCGTTGCACCTCTTGAGGTGTTGAAGCACAAACTTTGTTGCTCAAGCCATGTTGCTCTTGCATCGGCAAATATCCTTTCTTGGAATTTTGCATACCGAATCTCTTCAATATTTTATCAATGTAAGCATGATTCGTGAAAACCAATTATATATAATAGTAGTATAGTATCGAAGTGATCCGCAAGAAATACGAATCACCCGAGTCGTTTTCAAGTGAAGGTGTGAATGGAATCAAGAATATTGATTCGTGTAATCGTGATTTGAAAAGTGGTGAAAAAGGCAAATAGTGATCAAATAATTCAAGTATCAACTAACAATTAAGAATTATGCAAAGAGTATAAGCTAGTAATGCACCAAAGTCTAAAACGCAAAAACGGGAATGCACGCGCGATTATTAACGTAACGCGCGAAATAAAACGCGAGTTTTAAGCTACACTAATCCTACGGACTTCAAAATAATTTTAAAAAGTTAAAAATGATAAAAGTAAATTTTAAGAAAAAAAAAATATTTTTTAGACTTTTTAATAATTTTTTATGAATTAAAAACTAATTAAACTATTTAATAATTAAAAGAAAATGTAAATAAAGTGAGAAAAATGCAAATTTAATTTCTAAAATTCTAAAATAAATGAAAACTATTTTCTAAAATATTTTTGGATTTTTCTGGGGTTTTTCTGATTTTTTTGGATTTTCTAATAATTAAAAAGTATTAAATAATGATTAAAAATGAAAATTAATTAAGAAAAATAGCAAAATAGCTCAGAAAAATATGAAAATTTCTGGGAAAATCTAAAATTATATTCTGAGTCTAGGAAAAATAGAAAAAATGAAAAATAAGCACTGGAAGTGCTTATGGCTTGAAAACAACTTAAATTAAGTGCTTATTAATAAGCACAGTTGACCAAACTTTTACCAAGTGATTTTTGAACTTGTTTAAGCTTAATGAAACAGTGTTGAGGCCAAAAGATGCACAGAATCACAGATGTGGGCACAATGAGGTCAAATAAGCACTATGAAATAAGCCAAAAGCACAAACAGAATAAGCAAAGGGCACCAATCAACTAAGAACAACTACTTTGGGTGCAATTGAACTCTAATGAACAACTAAACTCAGATTATGAACCAAGAAACACAAATGCAGCCCTTAAACTACAAACAGTCACTAGCTTCTAAGCACTCACTTGATAGGCCCCATGAGCGGATCAAATAAGCAGTTAAGATGAAAGTAATTGGTGCAAATTATTCAGCTACCACCAGAGATCTCAGATGAACCAATTACACAGGTTATAGAACCTATTAACTAAGTCTAAGGTTGTTTAGAATAAACCCTATGAGCTGATGTGCAGGGGGTCTGCTAGCTCAAACAGGCCACTTCAAATGGCTTATTAGATAAGCAAATAAGCTCCAAAGCTAAAAATTCTTTTTGAAATATGTTAACCTACTGCTAAGCTTTGAAAATCAGCAATCCACAATTATTTCCAAGAAAAATTTAATGCTAGAACACTTCACACAAATCTGACCAAAACCTGAATTCAACAAACTTGTTGACTTTTTTGTTTTTTTGAAGCAACTTTGACCAAAATGAGATTTGTTTGCAAAATTTTAAGTAAAAAATTATATTAAGCTGATTTCTAATTGAAATATACTAAAACTTATATCTATTCTAACAGATGACTGATTATGCAAACTACTTACTATAACTGTTATGAAGATTAAATTCTAATTTTGACTTTTGTATTATAACCTACTAATTTTATGAAAGTTAAAGCCTGTTTGAACCTTGAGTGTGATGTCTAAACCTTCAAATACTCCTTAAAACCACAAGTGCTCAGCAAAACAACCAGAACCAAACACCCTCTTATGGACTGTCTCAACCTCAAAATTACCACAGATTGTATCAAATGTATTCCAAATCACCACATATCAACTTACTATGACTCAAAAACTTGTATGAACTCAGAAAAACAGATCTAGGCACAACATAACTTAATGAACAAAAATATGACAGATGATGATTTATGATGATGAAACAGTGAATAACAAACCAATACTATCCCAAGTGACAAATAAGCAAGTATCAAGCAATATCATAACAAAATAAGCAATAATAATCAGTTATAAGCCAATGAGATCAGATCTACTACTATTAAATTGAAACTATAGAGATGAACAATACTTGAGAAACTTACAAAGCTTTCCCCCTCAGCTTGAAAAGAGGGGGTTCACTAAGCTTGCCTGTCTCTTGACAGGCCAAGTGGACACCTTATGGCTGCCTTTAAACCCAAATAAGCTCAGCTTATTGTGATAAGCTGAGCCAGTTGACTTTTGTTGACCAATGTGATGATTTTGAGTTTTTGTCTGTTTGATGCTACTATTTCACTTACAATAGCTATAAAAGCTAAAATAAGCTATAAGCTACTGAAAATAAGCTTGATTGCAAGCTGAGTTTAAAAGATTAAAACCATTTTATTTATTTATTTATTTATTATTATTATTTTATTTTTTTTTATTTTGAGAACAGAAATGAGCAAGTAAAGATTTTAAAACTAAAACAAGCTTCTGAGAAGCTAAATCAAACAGAAATTAAGAAAAGTAAACATCTTTTTGGATTTTTATTTATTTATTTTTTTTAGTTTTGTAAAAGATAAGTAGATGAAAAAGACAACTTACTAACAGCTGAGGTATGATGAAAAGAGAGATTCTAAAACTCAGATTAAGCTACTTTAATAGATTTTAAGCTAAAATGCCAATAAAGTAAATAAATTGAACACAAACTGAAACTCAAACTTTCATTGAATACTGAAATTACACTAAGAATACATTGAGAAATGATTTTGACAGCATAACTTTACTAAGAAACTACACACTGAAAACGTATGAAGGGGGGGGGGTATTTATAGCAGAGCAGGGGAGGTAGCAGCTAGGGTTTAGAAGAGCCTAGAAGATCGATTGAGGCCACAAATCTTCAATCCCATCCAAAATGTTGTCATCCCACCAATTCTATCCGTTTATTCTATCCTTATCCCACTTCCACGTTTGAGCACCCAATCAGTGAGCTAGAAATGGTCCACGTATGCTGGGGAGTGTCGACATCTTCTGACAACGTGTCAGGTTCTAGAAGGGTGAAACCTCGTACTAGAATCTTTGGGTGAAAAGGATGGGTATGAGGTAATTTAAGTGAGGTGCAGGGTAAGTAATGGGAGGGATGCACAGTAACACGCGGGTATATATTTTTTATTGAATGTTTGACTTGGGGTTTTGGGGGTTTGACTTCCGGGTAATATTAAAAGGGTTGGGTCGGGTTTGGATGGTGGGGTGGTGATGGGCTTAGGTGTTTTGGGCTAGGATGTTGGGTTGTGTTTGTTATATTTTGGATAAATGATCCGGTTGTAGTAATGACTCAAATCAAGGGACCAAACTTGCACATTCTGAAATTCAAAGGACCATGGCTGCCAATCACTCAAATATTATTCCAAGGGTAATTTTGTGGTATTTCTTGGATGTTGGACGGCCTGAGTTGCCAATCTTCTAAAGTTTCTTCATGAGGACCAAAAGTGACAATTTATGAAAATTGAGGGACCATAAATGTCATTTCTTCAAACTTTATTCTTGAAACTTTGAGGACTTTATTTGACCATATGAACTTCACTTCGACCACTAGCTTCCCCGGCTCCGGCTTTATTCACTTTTCCAAATCTCGTGCCCGTTTTGTCATTTTCTCGTGATTTTTCGTCTTTTCTTAAATATCCGTTCCTGCACATTCACAAACACAAAAACACACATTCTTTGGCATTATAGGTTAGTTTTTGGTTTATTTGGTCCAATTTTGGCTAAGAAAAGGTGAGTGAATAAGCACTCACCAAAATCCCCCGGACTAAAGTATTGCCGTGTCCTCACGCAATGTGATCAATTCACGCTCACGAGATAAATAATTTTATAACTCTTTTCTACTAACTTTGTAAAGTAGCAAGGAGGTTCAAAAGAAGTCATAAAATCATTTAATCCCGCAAACGCTCCGTTTTCCAAAATTTATTTTCTTTATTCCACTTTATTCTATTTTTGGACTTTTCATACTTCATTCTTGTGACGGTTTGTTGAACTTTCATTATTTTTGCAATAATTTTTAGGGTCTACGAGTAGAAACACTTCTATTTAAGAAGTGACCATTCGGATAAAAATCGTCATCCTTGATTTTTCACGAGCTCCCAAACTAAGCGTAAAAACGAGATCACAGCTTATCTACAAATTTAATGCTAACACTACTCATAAAAGTTACTCGTGGAAACTTCTTACTCCCATGTCCTAAGTTTTTGTATCTCATTATTTTATTTTTGTTGAGAAATGAATCGCTTCATATTTTCTCGTTTCAATAATTTTTAGTCCGATAGTGACACCTAAGTTAAAACGATAAATAGTTACTTATTTTCTCTTAAGAACCACTGCAATAGAAATTCTGTCCACATCAAGGAATTTGGGGTACATACAATATCATAAATATAAGTTGCGGAGTACGATCACGTGCACCTCATGTGACTGATTACTAATCGCGTATCACATGCACCTCACGCGCCAAAAACTTATTGATACATACATAACTCTTATTCAACAATGCTACAACTTTCATATTTTTCATTTCTCACTTTTTTCACTTTTCTCGTATTTTTCACTTTTTGTTTTCTTTTCTTGACTTTTTTCTCAACATCGATGGAAGCTTATAGGGTAGCTCCAAAACCACATGCATAATCAACTTTTGATTTTTGATTTTTCACTTTTTGGCTCTTATTTTTGGTGTTCCTTGATATGTACCCAACTTCTAAAGCAAAAATTCTCTTAAGAAAACAAATAACTAAGTATTATTCAAACCTAAATATCACTAATTAACCTGGAACATCTATTATATATATTGATGACGTATCTGATGGGAGTAAAAAGCCACGAGTACCTCCTATGAGCTCTAAAGAGAACCACTACTCCACGTTTAGCATTATACTTGTAAATAAACTCTATCATTTCTCGCTCTCTGCAAATTTAAGACCTCAAATAATGAGATTAGCAGATGCTTAGCCAATAACCAGCCACGCATATATAAAGTCAAAAACGGGAGCTTGCAAACTCTTGGAAAGAATTCGCGTTTTGTAGCTCCTAATGTAAAAGACTAGCGAAAGCTTTTTAAGTTGTGCATGTATAAAGCCAAGTACGGGAGCCGACAAAAGAGTAGCTCCTAGTGTACAAGACTAGCACAAACTTTTATGATTATCATTGGTTAAGGGAACAAGCTAGGGCTCAACACGCCCGGTCAAGTCAAAATATTTATTCCTACTCTCGCCAGCAAGAAAGTCAACAAGGTGTCAAATCACTTATTCATACTTTTTTTTTTATATTTTTGCACAACTTTTCCAACTTTTTCTCATTTTTTTGTGCTTTTTCATGACTTTTTCCTTCACTTTTCTTCAAAATTTTTGAAATTTTTCAATTTTTCAATTTTTTTTTCATTTTTGGTGGAAAAACAGAGTTGCAAGAGTACACGACATGGTGAAAAATGCAAGGTCAAAATCGAATCGAAGATTCACCCCCCCCCCCCCCCCCGGACTAGAATGAAACATTTTCCTCAATGTTTTACGGGCAAAGGTAATCCTAACAAATATCTAGGGCCGTTTATTAAGTATGCCAAAGAAAACGTTAGTCGATAAGATTTTCGGATATTGGATTTCCATAAGCAACGATGAATGAGACTCGAGTGGAGAGAAAGACAAAACCACGAGCACGAGAGTCATCATAAATCGGGGACAATCCTGGACAATCATCACAAACAACCACGAAACACGAGATTGGAAGAGGTACCCCCTCTTCACGTTATTTATTAGAAATTAGAAAATTTAAGAAGATGAAATTGGATAAGCACGGGTTGCCTCCCACGAAGCGCTTTGTTTTTGTTCACCGAGTCACATGAGCTTGACTCGATCCCCGAATTAATTCGTCCTTGGGGAAAAACCGTGGAAAAATAATCTCATTCGGGCTTTCATTCAAAATATTTTGAAAAACTTATGACGTATTTGAAAGTTCCATCCCGAATAGATAACCGCTGGTATTTTAAGTATTAAAATTTTGAAAACCGATACCAGGGTCAAAAACAACATCCTCACTCCCCACGGAGTGAAGGATAAGAGAAATCACACCAAACATTATAAACGGCAAGAAGGTCATGACAACAATCTTGAAAAACTCATCATCATCAAAAGAAAGTTTCATAATTGTAGAATTATGAATCTTATCATTTAAGCTCCTTTTAAAATCTTTTCCGGGTGGGAGGGATGGGAAAAACTTTTCATTCAAACTCTCATTCTTAAACACACCACCCGGATCATGATCAATTTTAAGATCAAAACTGAAACTTTCATATTCAGGTTTAGAAAAATTTTCCATTTTGCATTCAGATTCATCAAAACGAAATGATTCAAATTCCGGAAGAGAGATAAAAGCATGAGAAGTGGTACTGCCACGACTCGTCTCTTCCGAGTGATTGAAATGAAAAGCTTCAAACGTCGGATCAGAAAAATCAGAACGATAAGTGGGATTGCCACTTATTTCCTCAGTCGTGTCAAAGGAGAAACTCTCAAAGTCTGGTAAAAATTCCTCGAGCTCGGGCTCCCGAGGATCGTCAATTATAAGCTCAATCTTCGTCTTAACTTTATCCGGAGGGATTAACGGTTCATCGTTCAACAAATTGTTAAGAAAAATAGTATCTCCCTCAGAATCAAAGTAAGAATCATCAATCTCAGAAAACGGAATCGTATCAATAGCAAGAAATTCATCGACCTCTTCCCAAAGAGAATCATATTCCTTAGTCGGAGGAAATGATGGGGAAGAGTCGGAGACGAAAGTTTTAACAAAATCCTCAAAGTTATAATCACAAACATCGATGCTTTTGACGGAGTACTTCTTCAAGTTCGAAGCATCGGCTTTAAAAATCATAATATCATCATCGTGTCTTAAAGTTAGAGTATCCTCATAATGGTCTACTAGGGCTTTAGCGGTTCGTAAAAATGGTCGCCCTAGTATTAGAGGAACTCTTGGATCAGCTTCAAAATTGACAACAACGAAATCTGCCGGAAAAGTACACGAATTCACATGAACAAAAACGTCCTCAGCAATTCCAACTGGATGAGTAATCGATCGATTAGCAAGCTCCAAAGTCATTCTCGTCGGTTTAAGAGCCCCCATTCCAAGTTGTTCGTAGATCGATAATGGCATGAGGTTTATACTCGCACCCGAATCGACCAGGGCGTTACAAACTTCTTGATCTTTCAATGAACATGGAATGAGAAACTTTCCCGAGTCACCAAGCTTTTCGGGAAGCTTCTTGAGAAGAATTGCGGAACATTGAGCATTTATTGGTGTTTCGGCTAATTCAAGCAATTTCTCTTTATTACTTATGAGGTTTTTGAACGTGGAAGCAAATTTCGGCATATACACGAGAGCATCCATAAAACTTATATCAAAATGCAACTTTTGAAAGATATCCAGAAATTTTTCCATTTGTTTTTTAGACTTTGCACGGAGCTCTTCATCATTAAATCGTGACGGATATGGCAATTTAGACTTGTATTTCACATTGTTTTCAAAAACAACATTTTCTTTATCTTTTGATTTTTGGACAACCGGAGGTTGGACGTTTTCAGCTCCTCCATTATTAATAGGAGGAACCGGGTCCTTTGTCGCCTCGGTCTCACAGTCTACTACCTTAGGCGGAGACAAAGAAGAAGAGGTAGTAGGAGCTGCGGGTCCCTCATATTGAGCACCACTGCGAGTCGTGATCGCCTTAACTTCGCCCCTCGGGTTTGCAATCGTGTTGCTTGGCAAAGATGTAATACCCGAACCCGAGGGTCGATCATTTAAACGTTTGTTGAGATCATTGATTTGATTAGCTAACAACCTTGTTGTTTCCTCTTGTTTTGTCATAAAAGCTTGTTGGTTTTGAAGCAATTGCTTAATCAAATCTTCCGTGGGCGACGGATTTGGAATAACAGCTTGATTTTGATTATTGTTGAAATTCTGCCCACGGTTTTGGTAATTACCATTATTATGATTTCCATGATTAGCGTTCTGAAAATTCCCAGGGTTTCCATGGTTTTGATGGTTTTGAAAATTGTTCCCTTGAGGCGGGCCTTGATTGTAATTACTTTGAAATCCCCGGTTTTGATTAAACCCTTGATTATGATTTTGAAAACCATTATTAGCTCGACTCTGATTTTGATTTCCTTGATTATTACGATTTACATTATGATTCTGACTAACTTGATTGACTTGACTTGGTTGTTCGAAACCAGGTGGTCCAAGAAAATGAGAAGAACGGTAGCTGAGGAGATTACGGTCTCCTTGAGGTTGTGGGTAACCGGTGTTACCCGCGTTTGCAGCATACACGTTTTGAGAAAAGGCACCGGTGGCCGGACATTCATAATACACATGTGGACCACCACAAGTCTCACAACCGTGACTAACCACATTGACTTGATGGTTTGGTTTTTCAATAGACATTGAATCAACTTTCTTTTTTAAAGCCACAATCATATTTACCAATTCATCATTATTTTTACCATTATTAGAAACTTGAGGTTTATTCCTTGACATTCTCACACGAGCTTTATTCTCAATTATCATGAAAGCATCATTCGTGGTCCTAGCCAACAAGTTACCACCCGCAGCAGAGTTGAGTGAGTCTTGATCAACGTGACTCAAACCATTATAGAAAGTGTCAATCTGCTGAAGGGGTGTGAACCCATGGTTTGGACATTTTTCCATCAAATCTTTGAATCGGTCCCAAGCTTCACTAAACGACTCATCAAAAGCTTGTTGGAACCGAAAGATTTGGGAACGTAGATTAGAAGTTTTAGAAGGAGGATAGAAATAATTCACAAACTTGGAAGCAAGGTCATTCCAAGTGTGAATCGAGTTCGGCGGTTCCTTTTCCAGCCAAGTCCGGGCTGCTCCTTTTAAGGAGAAAGGAAACAACTTCAATTTCACCACATCGTGAGGGACTTGATTCATCCTAATAGTCTCAGCGATGTCGGTGAAATTTCGAATGTGTGCATAGGGGTCTTCGTTATCAAACCCGTGGAATGATATACACGTGATTAAGTTGAGTAATCCGTGATTAATTTCAAAGTTGGCATTGATGTCCGGAATCACAATAGCTCTCCTCACACCGTTAAATGGTGATTGGAGTTGTTCTTCCATCGGACGCGGATTAAATGCCGGTTGTTGTCTCATCGGCGGGACAACATTGTGCTGCGGACCAACCATCGGCGGGGGCCCGTTGTGTTGTTCGTTATGGTTCATCTCCTCGTCGTCGAGGAAATGAACACGACTCGTATGTCGTAAAACCCGCTCGGGGTTTGAGAGCGGAGAAATAAGATTCTCAGAAGAAGAACGGGTGTGCATACACCAAAAACAAAATTAAAAAGAAAATAGAAAAGAATTTTTTTTTTTATTTATTTTTCAATTTTTTTATTTTTTCTCAAAAACTTTTTATTTTTTTGTTTTTCTTTTCTTAAAACGTAACGTTAATCGAAAACCGTTTCTTTCAAAACCACGCGCGACGGGACAGGAGAGAAGAATGGATCTCTCTTCAGCTTGCAATTTAATGTCAAAGCTATCCGTATTTCCCGCTTATTCGGTTGTAGTAATTGAAATAGTCCGATAAACAACTAAATTACGTTTTCGTTATATTGGGAGACTTATTTGGTTTACAACGCCCTTTCTTTCGATCGAGTCGAGGCTGTAACTTTTATTTTTTTTTTGGTATTTTTGGAAATACTTTAGGAAAAGTATCTCTGATTTTTCTATATTTATATATATATATATACAAAAATAGAAGAAGGCTTAACAAAACACGATTTTTCAAAACAATGATTCAAAATTCACTTCAAGCCTTCCCCGGCAGCGGCGCCAAAAATTGATTCGTGAAAACCAATTATATATAATAGTAGTATAGTATCGAAGTGATCCGCAAGAAATACGAATCACCCGAGTCGTTTCCAAGTGAAGGTGTGAATGGAATCAAGAATATTGATTCGTGTAATCGTGATTTGAAAAGCGGTGAGAAAGGCAAATAGTGATCAAATAATTCAAGTATCAACTAACAATTAAGAATTATGCAAAGAGTATAAGCTAGTAATGCACTAAAGTCTAAAACACAAAAACGGGAATGCACGCGCGATTATTAACGTAACGCGCGAAATAAAACGCGAGTTTTAAGCTACACTAATCCTACGGACTTCAAAATAATTTTAAAAAGTTAAAAATGATAAAAGTAAATTTTAAGAAAAAAAAAATATTTTTTAGACTTTTTAATAATTTTTTATGAATTAAAAACTAATTAAACTATTTAATAATTAAAAGAAAATGTAAATAAAGTGAGAAAAATGCAAATTTAATTTCTAAAATTCTAAAATAAATGAAAACTATTTTCTAAAATATTTTTGGATTTTTCTGGGGTTTTTCTGATTTTTTTGGATTTTCTAATAATTAAAAAGTATTAAATAATGATTAAAAATGAAAATTAATTAAGAAAAATAGCAAAATAGCTCAGAAAAATACGAAAATTTCTGGGAAAATCTAAAATTATATTCTGAGTCTAGGAAAAATAGAAAAAATGAAAAATAAGCACTGGAAGTGCTTATGGCTTGAAAACAGCTTAAATTAAGTGCTTATTAATAAGCACAGTTGACCAAACTTTTACCAAGTTTTTTTTGAACTTGTTTAAGCTTAATGAAACAATCTTGAGGCCAAAAGATGCACAGAATCACAGATGTGGGCACAATGAGGTCAAATAAGCACTATGAAATAAGCCAAAAGCACAAACAGAATAAGCAAAGGGCACCAATCAACTGAGAACAACTACTTTGGGTGCAATTGAACTCTAATGAACAACTAAACTCAGATTATGAATCAAGAAACACAAATGCCGCCCTTAAACTACAAACAGTCACCAGCTTCTAAGCACTCACTTGATAGGCCCCATGAGCTGATCAAATAAGCAGTTAAGATGAAAGTAATTGGTGCAAATTATTCAGCTACCACCAGAGATCTCAGATGAACCAATTACACAGGTTATAGAACCTATTAACTAAGTCTAAGGCTGTTTAGAATAAACCCTATGAGCTGATGTGCAGGGGGTCTGCTAGCTCAAACAGGCCACTTCAAATGGCTTATTAGATAAGCAAATAAGCTCCAAAGCTAAAAATTCTTTTTGAAATATGTTAACCTACTGCTAAGCTTTGAAAATCAGCAATCCACAATTATTTCCAAGAAAAATTTAATGCTAGAACACTTCACACAAATCTGACCAAAACCTGAATTCAACAAACTTGTTGACTTTTTTGTTTTTTTGAAGCAACTTTGACCAAAATGAGATTTGTTTGCAAAATTTTAAGTAAAAAATTATATTAAGCTTATTTCTAATTGAAATATACTAAAACTTATATCTATTCTAACAGATGACTGATTATGCAAACTACTTACTATAACTGTTATGAAGATTAAATTCTAATTTTGACTTTTGTATTATAACCTACTAATTTTATGAAAGTTAAAGCCTATTTGAACCTTGAGTGTGATGTCTAAACCTTCAAATACTTCTTAAAACCACAAGTGCTCAGCAAAACAACCAGAACCAAACACCCTCTTATGGACTGTCTCAACCTCAAAATTACCACAGATTGTATCAAATGTATTCCAAATCACCACATATCAACTTACTATGACTCAAAAACTTGTATGAACTCAGAAAAACAGATCTAGGCACAACATAACTTAATGAACAAAAATATGACAGATGATGATTTATGATGATGAAACAGTGAATAACAAACCAATACTATCCCAAGTGACAAATAAGCAAGTATCAAGCAATATCATAACAAAATAAGCAATAATAATAAGTTATAAGCCAATGAGATCAGATCTACTACTATTAAATTGAAACTATAGAGATGAACAATACTTGAGAAACTTACAAAGCTTTCCCCCTCAGCTTGAAAAGAGGGGGTTCACTAAGCTTGCCTGTCTCTTGACAGGCCAAGTGGACACCTTATGGCTGCCTTTAAACCCAAATAAGCTCAGCTTATTGTGATAAGCTGAGCCAGTTGACTTTTGTTGACCAATGTGATGATTTTGAGTTTTTGTCTGTTTGATGCTACTATTTCACTTACAATAGCTATAAAAGCTAAAATAAGCTATAAGCTACTGAAAATAAGCTTGATTGCAAGCTGAGTTTAAAAGATTAAAACCATTTTATTTATTTATTTATTTATTATTATTATTTTATTTTTTTTTTATTTTGAGAACAGAAATGAGCAAGTAAAGATTTTAAAACTAAAACAAGCTTCTGAGAAGCTAAATCAAACAGAAATTAAGAAAAGTAAACATCTTTTTGGATTTTTATTTATTTATTTTTTTTTAGTTTTGTAAAAGATAAGTAGATGAAAAAGACAACTTACTAACAGCTGAGGTATGATGAAAAGAGAGATTCTAAAACTCAGATTAAGCTACTTTAATAGATTTTAAGCTAAAATGCCAATAAAGTAAATAAATTGAACACAAACTGAAACTCAAACTTTCATTGAATACTGAAATTACACTAAGAATACATTGAGAAATGATTTTGACAGCATAACTTTACTAAGAAACTACACACTGAAAACGTATGAAGGGGGGGGGGTATTTATAGCAGAGCAGGGGAGGTAGCAGCTAGGGTTTAGAAGAGCCTAGAAGATCGATTGAGGCCACAAATCTTCAATCCCATCCAAAATGTTGTCATCCCACCAATTCTATCCGTTTATTCTATCCTTATCCCACTTCCACGTTTGAGCACCCAATCAGTGAGCTAGAAATGGTCCACGTATGCTGGGGAGTGTCGACATCTTCTGACAACGTGTCAGGTTCTAGAAGGGTGAAACCTCGTACTAGAATCTTTGGGTGAAAAGGATGGGTATGAGGTAATTTAAGTGAGGTGCAGGGTAAGTAATGGGAGGGATGCACAGTAACACGCGGGTATATATTTTTTATTGAATGTTTGACTTGGGGTTTTGGGGGTTTGACTTCCGGGTAATATTAAAAGGGTTGGGTCGGGTTTGGATGGTGGGGTGGTGATGGGCTTAGGTGTTTTGGGCTAGGATGTTGGGTTGTGTTTGTTATATTTTGGATAAATGATCCGGTTGTAGTAATGACTCAAATCAAGGGACCAAACTTGCACATTCTGAAATTCAAAGGACCATGGCTGCCAATCACTCAAATATTATTCCAAGGGTAATTTTGTGGTATTTCTTGGATGTTGGAGGGCCTGAGTTGCCAATCTTCCAAAGTTTCTTCATGAGGACCAAAAGTGACAATTTATGAAAATTGAGGGACCATAAATGTCATTTCTTCAAACTTTATTCTTGAAACTTTGAGGACTTTATTTGACCATATGAACTTCACTTCGACCACTAGCTTCCCCGGCTCCGGCTTTATTCACTTTTCCAAATCTCGTGCCCGTTTTGTCATTTTCTCGTGATTTTTCGTCTTTTCTTAAATATCCGTTCCTGCACATTCACAAACACAAAAACACACATTCTTTGGCATTATTGGTTAGTTTTTGGTTTATTTGGTCCAATTTTGGCTAAGAAAAGGTGAGTGAATAAGCACTCACCAAAGCACTTTGGCTTAATCCAATTAATCGCTGAGATCTATCTCTATATATCTTGATTCCCAGAATAAATGCAGCTTCCCCTAGATCTTTCATAGAAAAACAACTTCCAAGATATGTCTTAACCTTTTGCAAACTTGGAATGTCGTTCCCCATGATCAATATGTCATCGACATATAATATAAGGAAAATTACATTACTCCCACTAGCTTTGTGATATACACATGGCTCATCAAGATTTTGAGTGAATCCATACTTCTTAATCTCACTATCAAATCTTTTATTCCATTGTCGTGATGCTTGCTTTAATCCATAAATGGATCTTTTAAGCTTGCATACATGATCTGGGAATTCTGGATTCACAAACCCATCAGGCTGCGCCATATAGATTTCTTCATCTAGGCGACCATTTAAGAAGGCGATTTTGACATCCATTTGCCAAATCTAATAGTCATAGTAGGCGGCTATGGCTATAAGAATCCTAATTGCCCTTATGTCAGTTACAGGAGAAAAGGTCTCCTCATAGTCAACACCAAAAGTTTGAGTATAGCCTTTAGCTACCAAACGGGCCTTATAGGTGTGTACAATGCCATCCATATCAGTCTTTTTCTTGTAGAGCCATTTACTCCCAACTAGCTTAGCACCCGGAGGTAGGTCTACTTTTTCATAGACATCATTGTCTTTCATGGATTGCATTTCCCCATTCATAGCTCCCTGCCATTTTTCCTTTTCAGGACTATTCATAACAGCTTTATAACTTGTAGGTTCATCAAGATCCCCTGTCAAGTTGTCATCACACTCCACGTTTAGACATAGACGTGTAGGAGCCTTCACAGATCTTGAAGATCTACGAACGGGAACCACTTCAACTTCTGGTGGAGGACCTAAACTTTCAGGTTCTTCAGGAAGTTGGCTAGTGTTTTCAGAAGGTGTTACATCTTCATGATCGTCTTCCAGATCATATACTCTCCCACTGAATTCTTGAGATATGAGTTCCTTTTCTAAGAAGTCTCCATACCTTGCAACAAAAACTTTGTTTTCAGTTGGGTAATAAAAGTAGTAGCCCATAGTTTCCTTAGGGTAACCTACGAAGATGCACTTTACAAATCTTTGTTGGAGTTTGTCTGCTGAGTCATGTTTAACATACGCCTCACAACCCCAGACCTTTAGATAAGACAAGTTAGGAGCTTTTCCAGACCATACCTCATATGGAGTCTTATCAACCTTCTTTGTTGGAACCATATTTAAAATGCGAACTGCAGATTCCAAGGCATAATCCCAAAACGAGTAAGGAAGAGTTGTTAGATTAAACATAGTTCGTATCATGTCTTGCAATGTACGATTCCTTCTTTCAGATACACCATTTTGTTGTGGAGTATATGGAGAAGTAAGGTGCTGGACAATTCCCTCTTTTGCTAAGTAATCTATAAACTCTTGACTCAGGTATTCACCACCTCTATCGGATCGAAGAGCTTTAATCTTCTTTCCTAGTTGCAACTCTACTTCTGCTTTAAACACTTTGAATGTCTCAAACACCTCATGTTTATGTTTAAGTAAATAAACATAACCATAACGGCTGTAGTCATCCGTAAATGTTAAGAAGTAGCTAGCACCTCTCCTTGACACATGTCTAAGTGGTCCACACACATTTGTGTGAATAAGACCAAGTAGATCATTCGCCCTTTCAATCCTATTTTTAAAGGGTTTCTTAGTCATCTTCCCAGCAATGCAAGATTCGCATTTATCAAATGATTCATCATTGATCTTTTCTAAAAGCCCATCATGTTGTAGCTTTTTCATGCGATCTTTGCCAATGTGAGCAAGTCGACAATGCCAAAGATAAGACGAATCTAGACCTTTCTTGATTCTCTTATTGTTGATGCTATACATTGAATTATTTTTAACAAAAGCATTATCATTACCATTCATATCAATTTCAAAGACACCATTCACAGCAATAGCATTAAAATAAAATACACCATTTAAAGAAACCGAAATTCCATTGCTAGAAATAGTATGCTCAAAACCAAGGTTCAACAAACATGAAAATGAAATTACACCTCTAACAATTGACGGTGCATAATGACAATTATTTAAAGATAGTACTAAGCCCGAAGGCAACACTAAATCATAAACTCCTATAGCTTCAACTCCTGCATGCGCTCCGTTACCAACGTGCAAGAATTGTTGTCCATAGGCCAGCTTTCTCTCAACTCTAAACCCCTGCAAGGTATTGCAAATATGAATGCCACATCCCGTATCATATACCCATGAATTCAATTTAGGAGTAAGAGTGAATAATTCAATCATAAAGAACGCACCTGATGAGCTGGGGTTACCAGCTTCATTCCCCTGCTTCTTGAGTCGCAAGTCATGAATGTAGAGAGGGCAATTGCGCTTCCAATGGCCCTTTTCATGACAATGGTGACATGCCTGATCCTTCTTGTTTGGTGGATTCACCTTTTTCTGCTTAGGCTGATGTTGCTTCATCTTGGGTTCAGGTTGATAGGCCATGACCTGTTTGCCTTTGTTACCCTTCCCTTTGCCTTTGTTCACATGCGATTTCTTCTGGATTCTCCCACCATGAATTGCCAACACTTGCGGGGTAGGAGCCTTGACCTTGGCTGGTAGACTTTTCTCATATTCAACAAACAGTGCGAGTAATTCTGAGACTGTCTTCCCCGAGCAGTGCATGTTGAAATTCTACACAAAACCAACAAAGTCCTTGTTAAGGGACCTGTTGATCAAGTGCACTTGCACATTGTCAGGGTAACCAAATCCAATTCTGTGAAGCTGATCAAAAGATTCCTTCATCTCAGTCACATAATCTTCAACTGGTTTACCATCATCATGCTTGCAGTTATGTAGCTTGTCCAATTCATCATACAATTCAACTACAGGTGGTTTCTCATAAGATTGCCTAAGAACATCAAGCATATCTTTAGGGAAAAAGTACTCAAACTTCTTTTGTAACTGAGCACTCATGCTAGTGAGCATTAAACAAGCAACCTCATTAAACTTAGCATGTTCCATCCTCCATGCCGCCTTGACTGCTTCTGGTTCAGTAGCAGCAGGCTCAGCTGGGCATTCTTCGGTCAAATAATCCATCTTACCGGTCGACCTCAAGACAATTCTAAGTGAGCGGTACCAATCATTGAAATTCTTTCCAGTCAGTTTTTCTCTCTCAAGATGACTCTTGAAAGCAGAAATCACAGATGGGGTATCGGGTTGAGCCATATCTACAGATAAAAGTTCAAACATTAGTATTTTCGATAATAAATATCTTCAAGAAAATAAAATACCCAAAGTTATATTCATATAACCACCAAAATTTTCTTGAAAACCTAGGATCTAACTTTACATAGTTCCACCACATCAGTTGATCTGCTAGTGGTGAAAGTACAAAAGATAGTAATCTGTCGAACAATAATTGGCAAACAGGATTTCCAATTCCTAGATCATTATGGGAATTACATCAAATTGATTCATCAATTTGCCTTGTAAGCATGTTTCATCCCATCTCATGCCTTAAGTTCTAGGTCTCACGCACAACTTAATTAAGTCGTCTACCTTAGAAACTGTAAAATTACAATTATGGTCTCACGCGTTAAAAGAATTTTACCTTGTTATAGTAATTTAGCCTAGGTCTCACGTTTACTAAATTAAAATCCCAAGTGTTTCTTATAGATAGATGGCATGTAACTTAAATTATAAGGGTATTTATTTTTGATGTGTAAATCAAAATATGTATAAAGATGCATGCACTCATCTTTATAGCATAAGTTTTCAAAACCTTTTTATTACCAATTCATGAAATTAATACACAAAGTTTTACTTGAGGTTTAACAAACCCTAAGATGACTTTTTACAATTATGATTTTAAAAGTAATTCGTTTAAGACATATTCAAGATTGTGATAACCAAGGCAGACTCTAAGGCTCTTTTCTAAGCCTTCAAATCACGGTTATGAATATCGTCTTAAAGGACTTAATTTTAAAATCATATTTGTATAAAACATCAATCAAGCAAAAGTTTATGGATTCAATCTCAAAATCATGTAATAAAGTATGAATTTTGCTAGTCTCGCCTGGGAGCTGATTACCGTGCGAATCGGACCATTATCGGCACTTAAGACCTTGCAAGATTCTTACTTTATCACTTTAGTTTCACCGTTATTAGTCCATATTGTTTTCTTTTATGAAAATCACTCTTTTTATTGCTTACATCAAGTCAAACAATTAAGAAAACAATAAAAACAAGTAATTTAAAGAAAAATAAACAACTAATAATTAAAACGTGAAACAATTAGCCACATGCAAACCTTATTAAAAAGATCCTAATAAAATCAATTCTAGGTATTATTACGCATGTAATCAATTAGGGCATTCTCCTCTTAATGGAGGAGAGTCACATACATTGACGTATCAATTGCGTAGGCCAAAATCAATATACACACCACATAGCATATAAATTGATTTTAATATATATATATTAATCAATTGGAGTCTTCCCCAATTTTAGATCTATATAAAACATGTGACAAATTAATAAACAAACAAGATCCATGACTAACATGCATGTTTCGTCATGGATTAACCTAACAATTAGCACGTAGGTCACAAGTACGTTCACAAAAACCGGTTTAAGACCTAGGGTTTCTATATGATTACAATTTAATCAATAAAACCACAAACCCTAATTAGGGTTTATAGTGGAAATCGACCCCTTCCCCAAAATTAGAGTTAGGGTTTAAATTTTATAAAAAAAATTTAAAGAAAAAACCCTAGAAAAAACATGTATCTAAAACAATTAAAGATCCGATTTTTATTACGTTTTATTAATCAATTACATGTTATCCATGGCTCGTGATGCCACTGTTAGAGTTTGACAATCAATATAACACATACGCGGAAGCAAGGATCAACAATAACACGTATAAAGATTAACTAAAACATAAATAGTAAACGTACCCGATGCACTTCAAATAAACCTTGATTCTTGTACAAATAGATCAATGATAAACCCCTTACCGTTTTGTTTATCGATCTCTTGATAATTACTAAAGTAAGTAATTACCTCGTTCTTGTACACACAAACTACCAACGAATAAAGGTTTGATGCAAGTAAACAAAACACTTAATTTTTTGCTTAGAAAAAATCGATCCAAGAACCCTTGGAGGGGGTTGAACCGATCGGCCAAGAGAGAAAAAGGGAAAAGAAAACTTTAGGGTTTTGTGTGTGTGCACAAGAGATGTTTTGGTTTAACCCCAAGGCCTTGTATTTATACTAGGTGAATCTTGGAGCTCAAGAAAGAATGGGTCGACCCATGTAGGTTGGGTTCGACCGGCCTAGGCACCCCATGGGTGTTCTAGATCCTTCTTGACTTCCGAATTACATCCTAGTCCTTTTCCTTTTGTCCCTAATGATAGTTAGTCCATACGTTTAATAACTAACGACCATTTAGTCCATTAAGTGTTTATAAATACATATATACGATACATTTAACATATATATATTTATTATACATTATTCTTGTTTGTAAAGTGTGCAATCCCGAGGTCTCGAGTTCGATACTAAACTTGTACCTTCACCTTTGAAGCTCGTTGATTTTTCACGCCGGTCCACACGATACAATATATGCTCCTTCAGCTTGGGTATGGTAATAGTAAGCTAAAATGGTAAATATGTAATTGATCTAAAATGTTTTACTAGAGTATCATGATCAAAATGAAGAGCCACGTTACCTACTTATAAAAATGGAACTTTACAACTCTTTTTGTAATACACATAGATAAAGCTCAACTATACAAGTATGATTCACATCATAACAAACACAAGCATTGTTGTGATGCTTACCAAAATTCTTGTTAACAAATAACAATTACCGTACCATAACAATTTATACTTACAGTCCAATATGGGAAGCTCAATAAAGGTTTTTGTGGTTAAACTAAAACAATAAAACTCTCCAAAAGGTGAAGAATGGTGGGATCACCCTGGTCCCATGCATCCTAAGAGTGTCAACCGGACCCTCCCCATGGATCCGGCCCCGGGCAATAAGCACATGTCCCAGTAACTATACTTATCAGGAGCTGAGCTTTGAACCCTGACCACTTTCTCCAATAGGCCCCTTGTTGACTAGGATTCACATTAATACAATAAAACAAGACAAAAATACACCGTTGGTCCCTGAACTTTTCCAAAAACATCGGCTAGGACCCTAAGTTTTAAAAAAACATCGTCATGCGTCCAAACCTAGTGTTTTTTTAGGCCGAATGCGTCCCTTGACCCGTTTGGGCTCGGTCAACGCACGTTATGTGTTCTATTTTGACGGGCATAATAGTCCAAACACGTTTTAACTATTAACTAATCCAAGCTAAACCCGACATTCAACTTGAGAGGCCATCAGTGTACTCATACATTGTTAACTATGCAACTTTACCGTATCTTTCAAATCTATTGAAAATTCGACCTTAAATCCATTGTTAACTTAGTTGTTACAACATCAGAATGTTTTGGAACTTATAAACTTATTTAATATATCCGTATCTTGCAAAATTCCCGCATCGGCTGGCTATTAAAATAAAAATGGGTATATAAGCACAAAATCCGTTAAACTTGACCAAGCTTTGTCAACCTTTTGTTAAACCACCATTTTGCCCGAACACCGAGTATTAGTAGTCACACAACTAAGTTAACCCGTTGGCAATCTCTTTATCCTCAGGATTAAGGTATGACTGTCTACATGCTAATCTGGTACCCTTCTTATGTGGGATTGATTAATATTGTTGTTGTTCAACAAATAAGCTAAACAATTTATTCTTTTTGAACGGAACAAATTTTCACACGTATGTTCTTAATCGACACTGTTGAAAGACTCTAGGCATACAAAGTGTTGGATCAAATGTATCGATAAAAACGTGAACAAGTTCTGATCGAGCCTATAGGTTCTCGAGATTGCTTAATAGTTATCAAACACGCTCGAATCACCTAGTGATTACCTGATCACAAGCACATTTCACCATGTATCATGATTCAGGACACTCGTTACCAAAGTTTACATATGTATGATATACATACATATAATCTAAAGACAACACTTATGCTTTCTGAATATTAGCTAGTTGAAAAAACGTGCCTTGCTTGTTCTTGAGGTGATTATACGTTACTTGCTCAACAACTTTGCCTTCAGAAACAAATGCAATCTAGTCAAGGTTCCGAATGGTCTCGCAGGTGTGGGTAGAATTTTGCTTCAAGTATGACGAGTTGGGGTCTTGCGGTCTTCTACCAACATAATATTATCGGGTCCAATAACACTGCGGGACACGCCCTAGTTCAGTCACTACTTAACTCTTTGTAATCTACTTCACAATCATCATAATCTTTCTTTAATGGCGTCTAAGACCATCAACATCTCCTTCACCATTCACCATCACAATTGCTACCACTTCAGCGTCACATTTATCCGGTGTCAACAAATAATCCAGTATCATTTAAATTTGGTTGAATAAGCCTAATCAGAAACATTACAATTTATACTTACAAACCAATATGGGAAGCTTAATAATGGTTTTTATGGTTAAACAAAAACAATACAATTGATTAATACAAGTTGCAATTTAGCTATAAAAACTGAAATGCACAAGTAGGATTCACATATACTCTTTTAGTTTGATGTCTGAAAATGCATGTTTTAAATGTTTGATTACAACATTACAACATAATAATGTTGGAACTTATGAACTTATTTAATATATCTGTATCTTGCAATGTTCCCACATTGGTTGGTGACTGAAATGGAAGTGTGTGTATCAACACAAGTAAGTATAAATGTTGTTTAATTTTGAACAACACTCTTAAAGAAAAATAATCACATTGGTATATAAAGATAAAGATTTAAGAGTTGTTTTCGAACCTTCTTTTTAGCTAAACAACTTATTCTTTTTAGCTAAACAGCTTATTCTTTTTAGTAAAATGGTTACTGTGCAACGTTTTATTTTTTTTTATTTTTTATTTTTTTTTTTACACCTAAGGACTTTAAGTCCTGGATCCGCGCCTTGTAGCCATGGCAAGGAACTGAATATTCAAAGTTCCACTCAAATGGCAAACACTGTTACAACATCATAATGTTGGAACTTATTTAACATATACGCATCTTGCATATTTCCTACATCGGTTGGTCATTGAAATGAAAGTGGGTATATCAACACAAGTACCATTAAATTTAAAAAATACTACGTAGTGTTTTTGGTGTGTTTATAAAGAGATAATTTTATAAGCACACTTTTATTACTGCCTTTTTAACTTTTAAGATTTATTTGTTATCTTTTTTACTTTTAAGTTTTTTAAGGCTCAAAACTTAACTTGCCACTAGCCGATATTTAAATTGTGTAATTTTTCATTAGATGAACATGAGATTTGCACAAGAATGATCCTTGAATCAATTAAACTTAACTAAGCATCTTTAAACTACCATCTTTACCATTAAGATTAGCATCTTTAGCATTTAGACTGAAGAGTTTATAAAAAGATTACCATCTTTAATTACCATTAAGACTGAAAATGCACTTTTTGAATGTTTGATTACACGAGATCACTTCGTAATACAAACAATGTTCTGATGCTTACCTGGATCCTTAACAATTACTTAAATGTTACATCATCATAATGTTGGAACTTATAAACTTAGTTTGTATATCTGTATGTCGCTAGTTTCCCACATCGGTTGGTGAATAAAATATAAGTGGTTATATCAACACAATTACCTTCTGAGTGTTAAGTTGTTTTGGATACTAATCTTAAAAAGAAACAATCACCTTCTTAATTAGTTATTCAAAACTGCTTTTTTAACAACTCAAAACTGCTTTTTTAACAACCCGAGCATTTAAATTTTTCATGACATTTGCACAATAATGATCCTTGAATCAGCTAAACTTAACTAATCATTTGTCAACTTTTTGTTAAACTACCATTTCAACTAGTATTTGCAAGGCCGTCCCATGGTTTTCGAGGGCCCTGTGCAATGATAAAAATGAGGCCCCCTTTTCTAAAAACATGAAAATCGTCCTCTTGAACGTACAATATTTACGGTTATAAATACAGAAAAAAATGTAGACAACGACTAGAAAAATGCTTACATGTTACATGTTTTTGGTATAATGTTGATTCCTAAATTTTGAATACATCATATCAATTGACTTTTACAATTATATATTCTATCGACCTCCAAATTCTTCGTACCAATAACATTGTAAATGGAAATTTAAATAGACACAGCAAATGATATTAAGAGAAGGAAACAAATACGAATAAAGAAGGGACGAAATGAATATAAGGGATATAAGGGATGAATATAAGGGATGAATAAATAGTTATCCTTGCTGTTGGGCTTAACAGATATTACACGGGCCCAAAATATACTAGGATGGATTGGAACAAGTATATTCATAAACTGGGCTTATCTGTAAAATGTGGCCCTAACAGATTTGGGGGCCCTGTGCAGTTGGGCAGCCTGCACAGGCCCAAATCCAGCCGTGCTTTGAGGTGTTTTGTGTTTATGTAGGTTATGCACGAAAAGGAGCTAAATTTGTGATATTACAAGTTTAATATGAAGAGATGAAAGCAATGTTTTAAAAACGGGGTTTTTAATCGACACGGTCTAGTCACCGGGCACCGGTTCAACCGCCAGGTCAACCCGTTTTTTCATTTAAATATTTTTTTATTTTTCGACCGGGTCAACCCTGGTCAACCGGTTCGACCGCCGAACAACCCGGGTCAACCCGGTTTTTATAAAAAAAATTGAAAAAAACCAAACCCAGGTTGACCCGGGTCACTCAAAACCCGGTGGGTCTAACCGGTTAATCCGGTTTTAAAAACCCGGGTTTTTATTCGTTTTTTTCACTGGACACCAGTCTGACCTGTTGAACCGGCCGGGTCGACCCGGGTTTGAAAACATTTGATGAAAGTGTTGCTATTGACTATTTGACTATATCGGTGTGGGACCCTTGCTCGATTACACTACCTTCGCTTATAACAGCAATCGTGTCTACATTTAGTATCGTTGCTAGCTTGTGTGCAACCACTTAATTCATGTTTGTCATTATTGAGTTTTACTTCTACTAGACGAGTACCCGTGCATAGCAACGGATTTATAACGGCATATATTTACAGTGATATTTTGGTTAAATGTTTTGCGTAATGTTTTGTATAACTATAGTTGTTTGCCGCTAGAAAATCTCGTTGCTATGCATGGGTACTCGTATAGTTATTTTTGAAACCTCCAATATGCATATGCCTCTTTTATATAACTTGTACGTAACCCGTTGATATGTTCGTAAAACAAAAGTAAAATGATCAACTATCATCTACGGAAAACAATATTTTTTTCTTTTTTTTGTTTATTATATGTTTCATTTAAATAAACTAATCAAGTATCACTTAATTTTTGGTACATATAAATACTTTTTCATCATACAGATTATGAAAATTATTTGAAATTTCATTTAGAAGTTTGAATTAACACACTGGGTTGTTTATATAGACAATGGAAAAAAAACCTTTGCCATATATATTTTCATAAGTTTCAACTTTAGCCACGATAAAATGTCGTTGCTTTGCACGCGATAAAATGTCGTTGCTATGGAAAATAAGATAATGTTTTTAAAAATATTAATATTATAACAAATCTTGTGTTATGTTACAAACCGTGTGTTTTGAAATGAATTTGAAATTTGTCTATCTCTACCAACTTGTGTTAAGTAATAAGTAAAAGTAGAAGATGGAAATTTATTAATACTTGCCTATATTATATAAGTAATCAAAAGTGTAGTTTTTATATGTTTACAAAGTTGCCTAAATTAATTAAGATTTAGATAATTAGTTGACAAGGGTATTATGGGGATTGACCAAAAGTTAAGGATTTCACATTTCACTTTAACTATTTTCACATTATAGATAGTATAGATTAATAAAAATGGAACTTTACAACTCTTTTTGTAGTACACATAATAAAGCTCAACTATACAAGTAGGATTCAGATCATCACAAACACAAACAATCAAACATTGTTGTGATGCTTACTAAGGTTCTTGTTAACAGTTATAGTACTTAAATGTTGCAACATGATAATGTTGGAACTTATGAACTTGTATCTGTATTTTGAAAATCCCACATCGGCATGGATCATACCGCCGGTGAACACCACCGCCACCCCAGCGGTATGCTCCATTGGCAAGGCTCAGCAGCAAAAAATGATTCCACGGCATGGAGCGGTTTGGAACAAAATAGATACGTTGGAGTATTTAATTTTGGACTGTTGGGATTAAAAAAAGAAAGAAAAGAGATTGCTGCTGCACCTACCCTTTTGATTTAGGGTTTTTTTTTTTTCTGTCCATGGTACGAGAGGATGAAAAAGACTAATCTTTTATATATATATATATATATATATATATTTTTTGTTCACTTTAAATCATGTGGTTATTACTTTTGTAACACCCCAACCCGAGAAGGGCTAAAGTGCAACATTATGGAGTCAATTCAGAACACAAGTGAAGTGGAGATACAATACTAATTCAAAACTTACAAGATAACAAAAGAAAACTAATCAAAATACAAGGTACAAAAGGGAAACAATAATCTAAGCCCAATATAGATGCTTCTAATCATCTCTAAGTCCGGCCTGTATCTAACAGGGTGAAGTCTTCTAAGCCCAAAAGCAAAACCTTCGTCCATAACTCAGCTTCCTACTAAACCTGCCGCAGGAAAAGAAATGTGGCTGAGCTTACAAAGCTCAGTGAACAGATATCAATCGAATAACAATACAATACAAAAGAGATATTATAAACAAAGAAATACGAAGATAGTTTACATATGGTGTCAATGGATAGTCAAAGGTTGTCAAAGGTTAAGTATAAAGGTTAAGTGTAAGATGTAAGATGTGATGTATGTGGAATTCAGTATTTTCCCCAGGCCCAATCAATCAATCAACACAATACAATAGTAGCCCAATATGGAGTAGCTAGCTCCCAATATGTGAGGGGTTGCAATGCACGCACACCCAGTCACCAATCAATGTAGCAAATATCAATGTAGTCAATACAATAGTCACAATCAATCAATCAATCAATCAATCAAATCTAGGATGCATCCATACGCCCCTGCAGGCCAATAACAATCATAGCAGTAGTCGATAACAATAATCAGGGACGGTGTGGTACATCTCTCCAACCACACTAGAGTACATAACATTGGTGCATCAATGCTATGGTTGTGGCTACTCCACAACAAGTAATACCTGGGGTAAATACTGAAGGGTCATGTAGTCAAGGTTCAATATCAAGTATAAGTGCCAAGTCATAATCAAAGGTTCAATGTCAAAGGTTCAATATCAAAGTTCAATATCAAGGATTAATATCAAGGATCAATGTCAAAGGATCTATATCAAAGGATCAATCAAAGATGTGATATCAACGGTTCAAAATGGAGAGGTCAAAACCAATATTCCAATCCACAGGGTTCATTATTCCAAGTTCCAAAGTCCCATAGTTCATGATCAAAAGGATCATAATGAGAGTTTAAAACAAAAGATCAATTTAATAGGTTCCCATCACTTGTTTAAAAAGGTTTGTAGTACAATCCCATTTAAAAGGTTTATAACAAAAGTTCATTTAGAAAAGATCTTCCAAAAGATGACATTTATAAAGGTGATTCTTTAATAATGGTTTTCACAAGATATTCTTTAAAAGTGGTCTTCATGAATTTATAAAATCCCATATAAGTTTAGTCTTAAATCATATTAAAAGTGTCGTTATAAAATAATTTCTCCTTTAAATGTTTCCATGTCATAACTTTAAGAAAAGAGATTTCACCTCCCATTATAATATCCCAAAGAACATTCAATGTCCCCCAAGGGTTCAAAGGTTGAGGTTATGAAAGGTTATCGAACGGGTCATGTCAACACCATACCATAAGAGTCCAAACGAATAACAATAGGATCACAAATACCGGTGGAACCCATCAATCATAGGGCCAAGTACGAAGGATTATAACCAAGACCAAACGGAAGTCATAACATGTTAATCAAGTCAAAGACAAAGTCAACAGAGAGAAAGTGTGCACTCTTACTGAAAGAGTACGGAATATCTGTACCTTTGCCGAGTCAAAACAAACCGAGACCAAACGAAAAGAGAACGGTCATTCCCCCTTCACCAACCTAGAAGAAAGTGGATTCGAATTAAGAAGAGTCTAAATCACGTAAGTTACCTCTTTTAGTTATCTTTCCATTTTTAGTACGTTTCCATATTTAGAAGGTTTCCACCTTTAGAAGTTTCCATAAATAGTATTTTCCAAAATTAACAGGTTTCCATAAATAGCAGAATTCCCATTTTAGCAATTTTCCAATTTTAGTCATATTCAATATCCTTAGTTTTATCATTTTAACAAATTCCCATAACTAGATAAGTTAAGGGTTGCAAATTATACAAGTTTTCCAAGATTAGGTTTTTTTTTTGTTTTTATTTTTTTTTTATTTTTTTCTTTCTATTAATTATTTTCATGATTAGGGTTTAAATATGTCAAATAAACAAGTTAAGGGTCAAAAGTATAAATATTGCCAAAGTTCCATATTTTATACCAAATTTCCACAAATTAGTAATATTTACCATTCAATACTTCAAGTTTACCAAATGTTACCATTTAAACCCTCAAGTTATATTATTTACCAAATAAGCCCTTTTGTTATTTAATTTACAATTACAACCATGCTTAATTTAAATTAACACTTATAACCCTTAATTATCAAAAGTATACTATTTCAGCCCTTAATATAATATCTATTCAAAACAGCCCCTTTACTTTCATAATTTACAAGTTTAGTCCTTTAATTAGAATAAATACAATTTACACCCTTTTAATTATAGAAATTACAAATAAACCTTTTAAGTTACCAAACTTGCACATTATACCCCTCAATACCAAATATGTATGAATCAGCCCTGAATTTATAAATTTTACAAAACACACCCCTTAATTTAATTAATTACAATTCGATTTAATTAAATCACATAATTATCCATTTAACCCTCCAAATTACAAAATTAACATAAAACACCCTCATTATCATTTTGTTCAGATTACCCCTAATCTATTATAGTTTAAAAAAATATCCCTTAAGTTTGGAAAATTACAATACACACCCTTATGTATTTAAAATTCAATTCGGTTATAAATAAAAATCATAAACCCTAAACCTAAATCACCAATCATCATGTAATCATTACTTCACCATTAAAAACATTAAACATCACAAACAAAAATATAAAATACCTAACCATAAATTCGTACCCCCTTTTTCTTATTTATTATATTTTATTTTCGTTTTCTATAAAAACCCGATTATCAAAATAAATTCACAAAACAAGTTTCTGAGTTCGAAAATCATATTATCCATTTTATTAGATTTATATAATCAATGTAGGAACTGTAGAAAATACGTTTGATGCTCAAAAAATTCATTTCCAGCCGAATGCAATTTATTTCCCTTTTTAGGGGTTTAATTAGGTTTTCGATCCAAATAATTTTTTTAGTGTGCATGAACAATTTTCCCACGTTAAATAAAGATTATAGGATGTTACAAAATTACCTTTATGGAGAATTAACAAAGGAAAGGAGCAGAACGATTTATTATGCCCGGTTGAATAAATCGACAAAGAAAACTCCAGACAATCAAATCACGCTTCAACCACCTCAAACACTATTTTTCCCAGCCTCCTTACTTCAAAAGAAGATTAAGAAAAATACCCAAGGGTTTCCAGAAATTATTATTCAGCCGATTTTGATTTTAGGAGGCGTTTAGGGTTTGTTTTAGGTGTTTAGAAATTTTGTTATGGGAATTTCGGGTTATGGATGAATATAGGATAGTTTTTGGAAGGAAAGTCATCAATTAATTCGTGATTGAGGGGAAGAATGGCAATCATAGCCGATTTTGTGATTTTACATATTAATTATAATCGATTTTGTAATTTAGGAAACTTAGAAATTATATTTATATTAATTTCTTAGGTAAACAAATATTTAAAATAATTTAGGTATTTAATTTATTCTAAATAAAAACTTAGGATAGTCATAGTAATTTATTTCTAAGGTTGTGTACAAGTTTTAATGTTTTTGGACCCTTATAGGTCACGTAGCGTGCACCACTTATGTTTTAATCCAAATTTCACATTCTTGAGTTTATATGATGTTGTAGTAGCTCAAATATTATTTACTTGAAGTTGCATGTTCACATTTGTGATTGTACCATAACCGTTTTTTATTTAGGGCTTGTTTGGTAAACGTACACACTTCTTCAAAATTTCAAATTGGAGGGCATTTTAGTAATTCAAACGTATTATGGAAATGTGGGTTTTACAACTATCTCCCCCTCAAAAGAATTTTCGTCCGCGAAAATTGAAAAAGGAGAAGGTAGCGAAACAAAACGAAGGTACACCAATTTCGAAAAGAAAAAGAATAGTTTAACTCGCACAATTTCAGACTTAAAGAATTTCAATGAATAGAGTGATCTTGTTTCCCAATACTTGATCTTAACGATTCAAAGGTGGTTTCAGTTTCCCCATAGAAGGCACAGCATACAGAATTCACATCAAAAGAATCACATACCAGACACAATAGATGACAATCGTATCCCCTTAAAAGATATTCAAAGAAAAATGTAGGATTGGGTGGGTATTCCATTCGCGGCAAAGAAAAGAGCTAAACAGATGAGAATGTATCGAATGCTAGCATCACGAAGATGACATATATAAGTCTAACTCTTCAGATTTCAAACAGTTTAGTCTTTAATACAACCTTCCAAAGGTATTTTCGTAAACCGACAGATCTTGATTCTCAGATCTAAAACTTCATATTTTAACTCATAACAGGTCATCATGATACGAATTCATCGAATGTGAGAAGTGTATACATAGCGAGGCATAGGTGTAACTCTTCATAGTAACAAATCAAACCCATATAGGCAGAAGATAAGTTGCTCGATAACATCAAATGGCAGGAAGCTCTACAACAGAACTTAGGATTTATCAAGACATAGAAGTCAAACAATCGCGTGACGCGTAACCAAACATACCAAAACGTACGGCGATAAGGTAGATCAAACGTACCGATCAAAAGAATCCTAAAGTCTCACTATTCGCAGATCGTCGCAAACGAAAATAGAAATCTAGGTCTCCACTAAGGCACTTCTCGAGACATCCTATGAACACAACAAGTGCACGTTATATGATGTAAGTATTATCACGTTGGCCAGGCGTCATAATACTAGCATCATATAAATATGCCCTCATGATAGTCATACTTTATCTCAATCAGTGAAATAAATCTACAAATCCACCTAACAGTCCAACTAACTCCTTGGTTATCCCTATTCAAAAGATTAATAACAAAACGATGTCGGCAAAACAAATGAAACTCAAAAAGACGTAACAAAGTCAAACAATCATCAATAGAAAGAAACATGTCGCCAGGGCATCAATTCTTCCATCATAAAGTTCGCTTCAAGAATTCATCCCTTCAGAATCTTCTTATGTCCGAGTAGCCATTCGTCGTCCATCTTCCAATCAGAGAGTGAAACGGAATCGTTAACTTGAGTTTGGTTTCCTCAAGCCTTCTGCAGTTCTTCTTGGAAGGTGATGGAGTAATGTGAACCTTTGGTACGATCTTCAATCTCCTCATCATCCAGTCTGCTTCCACTCTCAATTCATCTTAGTACAACCAAGCTGAATAGTGAAGTGAGACCGCATGTCTTTATCAACTCCAGGTTCGCCATCTTGACTGGTTCTTGTGCTTTGCTCGTCAACTCTTCCGTCTGGAGAGGAATGTCTTCAACTCTTCAGGGTAGTCATCGCTGTTGACCACTTCAGGTTCTATCCAGCTCCATCCTCTGGTGGGAAACTTGGTGGTTCAGCAGGAATCATAACCGGAACTCAGGGTGTCAAAATGATTCTTGAGATAAGATTTATTTCTTCGGTGTACCAAAATAGGTGCAAGGGAAACTTCATAATCGCGAAAATAACGTACGAGTCTCAAGAACAATAATGGTAGCAAAATTTTAATGATCGAAAATCATGGTGGGGAGTTCAAATAGTTCAAAACACCAAAGGTGAGACATAGCAGAACGGTTGTCAGCATCTCGAATGTTTTAAGTAACCAACCATATATCATAATCGAATCGAAGTTGACTTTCCAGAGAAAGGCAGATTAACAAAGCAGATTTTATCGTTCTAAGGGGAAAGAAACATTCTTATACCCGTGGTTAAATACCACAAGACTCCTCATGGAAACAAGGATAAATAAAACAAAATCAAATAACGTCAGAAAGCTTACAGATGATTACCAAAAGCTAGAGACGATCATAGCGTGCAACAATTACATCATCGTCATGGAGATTCTCAGAATGTCCGAAGAGATATCAAAAGGATTAACAAGTAGATCAACGATCAAAGATAAAATCAATATAGCGTTATGCATTCTCATGCAATCTTCAATACCTTCGAAATTACTGGTAGTAGACTTATGTGGTGCAAAGATTTCAAATTCCAAAAAGAATGATTCCAAAAGGCATAGCTAAACGTAAGGCACGAATCAGAGTAGTGCGGAAGCAAAGATACATAAGCAGAATCTTAAAGTCTACCCATTCCTTACTGATCAAAACTTCAGTTCATGAAGGTAACTAAGGCAAGTTCTTAAAGCAATTTCCTATGTTCTTATAGTGGATGCTTAATGGTCCAAAACTCACAGGTCATAACCTAAGCTCTACGGATGTATCCGCCGATCCAAACCTGTATCTCTGATACCATAATTGTAACACCCAAACCCGAGAAGGGCTAAAGTGCAACATTATGGAGTCAATTCAGAACACAAGTGAAGCGGAGATACAATACTAATTCAAAACTTACAAGATAACAAAAGAAAACTAATCAAAATACAAGGTACAAAAGGGAAACAATAATCTAAGCCCAATATAGATGCTTCTAATCATCTCTAAGGCCGGCCTGTATCTAACAGGGTGAAGTCTTCTAAGCCCAAAAGCAAAACCTTCGTCCATAACTCAGCTTCCTACTAAACCTGCCACAGGAAAAGAAATGTGGCTGAGCTTACAAAGCTCAGTGAACAGATATCAATCGAATAACAATACAATAAAAAAGAGATATTATAAACAAAGAAATACGAAGATAGTTTACATATGGTGTCAATGGATAGTCAAAGGTTGTCAAAGGTTAAGTATAAAGGTTAAGTGTAAGATGTAATGTATGTGGAATTCAGTATTTTCCCCATGCCCAATCAATCAATCAACACAATACAATAGTAGCCCAATATGGAGTAGCTAGCTCCCAATATGTGAGGGGTTGCAATGCACGCACACCCAGTCACCAATCAATGTAGCAAATATCAATGTAGTCAATACAATAGTCACAATCAATCAATCAATCAATCAATCAATCAATCAAATCTAGGATGCATCCATACGCCCCTGCAGGCCAATAACAATCATAGCAGTAGTCGATAACAATAATCAGGGACGGTGTGGTACATCTCTCCAACCACACTAGAGTACATAACATTGGTGCATCAATGCTATGGTTGTGGCTACTCCACAACAAGTAATACCTGGGGTAAATACTGAAGGGTCATGTAGTCAAGGTTCAATATCAAGTATAAGTGCCAAGTCATAATCAAAGGTTCAATATCAAAGTTCAATATCAAGGATTAATATCAAGGATCAATGTCAAAGGATCTATATCAAAGGATCAATCAAAGATGTGATATCAACGGTTCAAAATGGAGAGGTCAAAACCAATGTTCCAATCCACAGGGTTCATTATTCCAACTTCCAAAGTCCCATAGTTCATGATCAAAAGGATCATAATGAGAGTTTAAAACAAAAGATCAATTTAGTAAGTTCCCATCACTTGTTTAAAAAGGTTTGTAGTACAATCCCATTTAAAAGGTTTATAACAAAAGTTCATTTAGAAAAGATCTTCCAAAAGATACACATTTATAAAGGTGATTCTTTAATAATGGTTTTCACAAAATATTCTTTAAAAGTGGTCTTCATGAATTTATAAAATCCCATATAAGATTAGTCTTAAATTATATTAAAAGTGTCGTTATAAAATAATTTCTCCTTTAAATGTTTCCATGTCATAACTTTAAGAAAAGAGATTTCACCTCCCATTATAATATCCCAAAGAACATTCAATGTCCCCCAAGGGTTCAAAGGTTGAGGTTATGAAAGGTTATCGAACGGGTCATGTCAACACCATACCATAAGAGTCCAAACTAATAACAATAGGATCACAAATACCGGTGGAACCCATCAATCATAGGGCCAAGTACGAAGGATCATAACCAAGACCAAACAGAAGTCATAACATGTTAATCAAGTCAAAGACAAAGTCAACAGAGAGAAAGTGTGCACTCTTACTGAAAGAGTACGGAATATCTGTACCTTTGCCGAGTCAAAACAAACCGAGACCAAACGAAAAGAGAACGGTCATTCCCCCTTCACCAACCTAGAAGAAAGTGGATTCGAATTAAGAAGAGTTCAAATCACGTAAGTTACCTCTTTTAGTTATCTTTCCATTTTTAGTACGTTTCCTTATTTAGAAGGTTTCCACCTTTAGAAGTTTCCATAAACAGTATTTTCTAAAATTAACAGGTTTCCATAAATAGCAGAATTCTCATTTTAGCAATTTTCCAATTTTAGTCATATTCAATATCCTTAGTTTTATCATTTTAACAAGTTCCCATAACTAGATAAGTTAAGGGTTTCAAATTATACAAGTTTTCCAAGATTAGGTTTTTTTCTGTTTTTATTTTTATTTTTATTTTTTTCTATTAATTATTTTCATGATTAGGGTTTAAATATGTCAAATAAACAAGTTAAGGGTCAAAAGTATAAATATTGCCAAAGTTCCATATTTTATACCAAATTTCCACAAATTAGTAATATTTACCATTTAATACTTCAAGTTTACCAAATGTTACCATTTAAACCCTAAAGTTATATTATTTACCAAATAAGCCCTTTTGTTATTTAATTTACAATTACAACCATGCTTAATTTAAATTAACACTTATAACCCTTAATTATCAAAAGTATACTATTTCAGCCCTTAATATAATATCTATTCAAAACAGCCCCTTTACTTTCATAATTTACAAGTTTAGTCCTTTAATTAGAATAAATACAATTTACACCCTTTTAATTATAGAAATTACAAATAAACCTTTTACGTTACCAAACTTGCACATTATATCCCTCAATACCAAATATGTATGAATCAGCCCTGAATTTATAAATTTTACAAAACACACGCCTTAATTTAATTAATTACAATTCGATTTAATTAAATCACATAATTATCCATTTAACCCTCCAAATTACAAAATTAACATAAAACACCCTCATTATCATTTTGTTCAGATTACCCCTGATCTATTATAGGTTAAAAAAAATCTCCCTTAAGTTTGGAAAATTACAATACACACCCTTATGTATTTAAAATTCAATTCGGTTATAAATAAAAATCATAAACCCTAAACCTAAATCACCAATCATCATGTAATCATTACTTCACCATTAAAAACATTAAACATCACAAACAAAAATATAAAATACCTAACCATAAATTCGTACCCCCTTTTTCTTATTTATTATATTTTATTTTCGTTTTCTATAAAAACCCGATTATCAAAATAAATTCACAAAACAAGTTTCTGAGTTCGAAAATCATATAATCCATTTTATTAGAGTTATATAATCAATGTAGGAACTGTATAAAATACGTTTGATGCTCAAAAAATTCATTTCCAGCCGAATGCAATTTATTTCCCTTTTTAGGGTTTTAATTAGGTTTTCGATCCAAATAATTTTTTTAGTGTGCATGAACAATTTTCCCACGTTAAATAAAGATTATAGGATGTTACAAAATTACCTTTATGGAGAATTAACAAAGGAAAGGAGCAGAACGATTTCTTATGCCCGGTTGAATAAATCGACAAAGAAAACTCCAGACAATCAAATCACGCTTCAACCACCTCAAACACTATTTTTCCCAGCCTCCTTACTTCAAAAGAAGATTAAGAAAAATAGCCAAGGGTTTCCTGAAATTATTATTCAGCCGCTTTTTATTTTAGGAGGCGTTTAGGGTTTGTTTTAGGTGTTTAGAAATTTTGTTATGGGAATTTCGGATTATGGATGAATATAGGATAGTTTTTGGAAGGAAAGTCATCAATTAATTCGTGATTGAGGGGAAGAATGGCAATCATAGCCGATTTTGTGATTTTACATATTAATTATAATCGATTTTGTAATTTAGGAAACTTAGAAATTATATTTATATTAATTTCTTAGGTAAACAAATATTTAAAATAATTTAGGTATTTAATTTATTCTAAATAAAAACTTAGGATAGTCATAGTAATTTATTTCTAAGGTTGTGTACAAGTTTTAATGTTTTTGGACCTTTATAGGTCACGTAGCGTGCACCACTTATGTTTTAATCCAAATTTCACATTCTTGAGTTTATATGATGTTGTAGTAGCTCAAATATTATTTACTTGAAGTTGCATGTTCACATTTGTGATTGTACTATAACCGTTTTTTATTTAGGGCTTGTTTGGTAAACGTACACACTTCTTCAAAATTTCAAATTGGAGGGTATTTTAGTAATTCAAACGTATTATGGAAATGTGGGTTTTACAACTTTTTAAGTAGCTAGTCCTTAACATTTTTTTATTTAAGTTTAGTCCTTAGTTGTTTTATATTAGAATTTGTGTTCCTATCAGTTAACCTATTTTGTAGTATATATGTAATTTTTTTTAATTATTAATTATTAATGAAATATTTATGTTTTTATTAAATTGTTTAATTTAATTTATGAAAATAAAAAATAAAAGAATAAAATTAGTTGGGAGGTATGAAAAGGCATGGTTGCAACTAAAAAGGGGTTGAGATGTATGAAAAAAGTATGAATGAGGTAGAATGAGGTGGAATGATATTATTGGTGAATTTGGGAGGTATGAATGATTTCGGAAGCAAGACTGTCACCCTCCTAATGTTTTGATCCAAATCTTAAAAATAAATAATTACATTTATGTTTAAGATTTGTTTAAAGCATTATTTTTAGCATAAAGTTGTTATGAAGAATGAATGTTTTTTTTAATACTTTTTAACATGAAATTGTTAAGAATGAAGAATAAATGTATTTTAATTAAGGCTTAAAAACGAAGAATGAATGTTTTCTTTGAAAATTTATAGCATGAAATAGTTAAAAACGAACAACGAATGTATTATAAGGCTTGAAATCGAAGCATGTTAATCAAAGATTACTTACATGTTAGAACATCATAATGTTGGAACTTATGAACTTTTTTTACTAAACTCGTGTCTTGCAAATTTCCAATCGGTTAGTGACTGAAATAAAAGTGGTTATATCAACACAAAATAATGTAATTAAGTTTATGAGTCTCTTTCGGATTTCTTTTTTAACTTGCCACGAGCTGGTATGAGCCAGAGCATTTATAATTAGTAATTTATCATGATACGGCTCGAAACTTGTCACGAGCCGATCTAAGCCCCGAGCATTTAGAATTTGTAATTTATCATGAGCTAAACACGAGAGCATTTAAAATTTTACTTGGCACAGTAAGTGTTGGATAAAATGTATAAAAATAGTCACCAAGTACCCGCCGCCACATTGCGCAGGTACCCTTCTAATAGTCATAATGAGAATTTATGTTATTTTTACTAAAAATAGGAAGTTACAATATGAATATTCACGTTATTATCATTTATCTTATATAAGATTCAATGATCTCTACAAAAGGTAGGAAAGTTCATAATGCATACGCACTTGTGCGTGATTTAATTATGCGGATTCATAATTTGTACGTGCGTTTCATTCTCTTCGATCTTATCTTTGATTGCTTTTTATGAAGTCGCACCGGGAGCTAGTGCTTGCTATGGTCTAGTTCGTGGCCTATTAGAAGTGGAAGGCGCTCGATCTGGTGGGATCCTCGCAGACATGCAGTCAGTTTGATAAGGATCGAGTGACATTGCTTCTTCGACCCGAACCTTTTTGAACATCTCATAATTTGTACTTATATCGACAAAATTTTGACATAACTACAAGGAAATCTGTAGCAAGGTTAATCTATTATAAAATGGTACATAACATTACTATTGTTGAATCTAAAAAAAAAAAAAAAAAAAAAAAAAAAAAAAAAAAAAAAAAAAAAAAAAAAAAAAACTAGACATAAGTTGAACCGAAAATATGCGGACGCCATGTGTGCTTCTCCGAATTACTGTTTTATAGGTTTATGTCCTATAGACCCGACACCATGGTGTAAGTAGAAGACTAGTGTTGGGTCTATAGAACGTTGTTTCAAGTATGACTAGTTGGGATCTCGCGGGTGTTGATTGAGATTTGGTTCAAGTATGATGAGTTGGGGTCTTGCGGTCTTCTACCAACATAATAGCATCAGGTCCCGTGAACCCGCGGACACCCCTAGTTTCATCACTGGCTTAACCTTTCGTAATCTACTTCACAATCATCTTAATCTTTCTCTAATAGCTTCTTCATCCGGTGTCAACAAATTAAAATTTGGTTGATTAAGCCTAATCATAACATCACAATTTGTACTTACAAACCAATATGGGAAGCTTAATAATGGTTTTTGTGGTTAAACATAAACTATACAACTCATTAATACAAGTTACAATTCAATACTCCTAATAAAAACCAAAATGTACAAGTAGGATTGACATATAAACTCTTTCAATTTGATGTCTAAAAATGCACACTTCTGAATGTTTGATTACACAAGATCACTTCATAACACAATCATTATTGTGATGCTTATCAAGATTCTTACTTAACGGTTACTTAAATGTTACAACATGGTAATGTTGGAACTTATGAACTTATTTAATATAGGCCAAAGTGTATTTTGGTACCTCAAACTTGGTTAAACGGGTTTTTTAATACCTTCAATTTTTAAGGGTGCGGTATAGTACCCTGAACTTGCAAACTCAGTAAATTGAAGGGTTTGCAAGTTCAAGGGAGATTCGTAAGAATTGCCGGGTGGTTAACAGCCCACCACCTGTAATGGTCATATTTGGTTTAATTTCAATGTGTATTGTTTTGCAACAACTCTTTTGAATTAAGTTGTACAAAGCAGACTAAGAAGGCATATGGTCATATGGGTTGCAGTATTAGAGTATTATAATTGTCAGCTTTAATATAGTTTGAGGTATGAGTATGATGTGTTTTAACTACTAAGTGGTTGTTAGTAAATATACACCTTAAATTTGCTCTCGTTGGGCCTCTGAATCGAGAACCATTAGGAAGGCAGAATATGAATATGTAAATTAATTTGATTAGGTGGAAAGAGATGATGAGATAGTTTTGAACGATATAAAAAGCGATAGCGTGTCATATTCTTTCACACTTGACGGTCAACGGACCACTATAAATTGAAGAGGGAGAAGGAGGGAAAAGAAGTGTGTTTTTTAACGGTAAATTGTGGGCCAAATGATATACGTCGAAGGTGGTAACTATCATGTCCTTCAATTACCGAGTTTGTAAGTTCAGGGTACTATGCCGCACCTTTAAAAATTAAAGGTAGTGAAAAACCCGTTTAACCAAGTTTGAGGTACCAAAATACACTTTGGCCTTTAATATATATGTTGCAAATTTCCCACATCGGTTGGTGAGTAAACTGAAAGTATATAGATGAGGACAAGTGATACGTCGGTATCTTTAAGATTGGGTCGGGCCAAAAGAGTCTCGGTAGCGCCTGTTTGGCACAAAGACTTTGTCATGGGCTAGTATCTCTATCATGTGTTTTATGTTTTATGTTTGGGTCATTTTATGTGTTTTGTTTGGGTCGTTTGTTTTAGGATTCCTATTTATGTTTACCAGCCCAAGCCCGGTTTGTGGGTTATGGTATCTAGGGTTGTCATGTCTATTTAACAAATTGCAGACAATGTAATCGAGAAGTTTTCCAGTCAATAATATTCTAGTTCTCCAATCTTCTTCTTAAGGAGCCCGCATCCGCTTGAAGTGGTGCCCTATCCCGATACTCTCCTCAAGGGTCGTATCAATCGGTGCTTTCATTGCCATGAATGAACAAACGATTCGTTTGCTCTTGAAGGAGCAGTCTGATGCGTGGAATGCACGAATGGATGCGCAAATTGCTGCTTTAACAGCCGAGTTGCAGGCTGCCAAGTTAGCGCGACATGGAGGTGGAGATCAGATGTCACCATTACCGCGCTCTATGCGGTTCGATGTGCCAAAGTTCAATGGGTCTGATCCAGAAAGCTGGGTTTTTGCTATTAAGGAGTACTTCACACTTCTGGAAACACCAGTCGATCAGCGTTTAAAGGTGGTGGGTTTCAATCTTGAAGGTGACGCTGCGGAGTGGTTTCGATGGATGACCCGCAACAATCTGGTGACCAGTTGGGACGGATTTTGGGAGAGTGTCATGAATCGTTTTGGTCCGTCAAAGTATGAAGATCCTCAGGGAGCCCTATCTAAGTTGTTACAAACAGGTACGGTTGGCCAATATCAAAGTGACTTTGAAAAACTTATGAATCGGGTTACATGTATTTCGGAAAATTTACTTATCTCGTTCTACATATCTGGCCTTAAGCCGAATTTGCAACGAGAGCTGCTTGTTGCAAAACCTGAGACGCTCGGTGATGCTTTCTCTCTGGCTCGTGTTAATGAGGCTCGGTTCGATGATCAACGTTCCCCTATCATTAACCATACCAGTGCTGCTGCATCGGAGTCGACGTCACGTTTGCCCGGTGTTCAGCCAACCACGGGTACGCCTCCGTTGTTGCCTAACCCTTCCCTGGTTAATTCTACTAATCCTAACAAACCGTTGGCTATTAAGTGGATATCACCTGAGGAGCGGCAGGAACGCCTCAATAAAGGGTTGTGTTTTAATTGTGATAACAAGTGGGTTCGAGGGCATAAGTGCCCGGGAAAATTCTTGTTGTTGATGGCCGACAGGAGTGTTGACTTGAGTCCAGAATCGGAGGTGGATACAGTGGAGGCGGTTGAAAGTGGGGATATCTCCACACTTAATTCGTTGATTGGTCCGGGTAGTCTTCGTTCTCTCCAATTATGGGGCACAATCGGGTCTAGTAATGTGCATGTTCTCATTGATAATGGCAGTACACATAACTTTGTTCAACCCGAGGTGGTTGAAAGAATGCGCTTGCCTGTGCGCTCGACCACAGTTTTCAAAGTTTATACCGGAAATGGGGCATCTTTGTTGTGTAAGAATGTATGTTCTCAGGTCACACTTCTCATGCAAGGATTATCTATTAAAGTTGATCTTTATGTGATTCCTATGAAAGGGCCTGATGTTGTACTAGGTATCCAATGGTTGCAAAGTATTGGAAAGGTCACACATGATTATGCTCAACAAACGATGTCGTTTACTCTTGGTAACACTACGTACTTACTGAAAGGAGATGAGTCATTACGCATGAAGTAGGTGGGTCTGCCCGAGGATTTTCAGGAAGGTCAACCAGTAGATCAGCCATTCATCATTTGTGACTCGCGAATTGTATTGCGAAATGGCAGACCAGAAAAACAGGTTTTAGTGCAGTGGGTTGGGAGGTCTCTAGTGGATGCGACATGGGAATGGTTTGCTGATTTTAAAACGGCTTATCCTTCTTATGACCTTGAGGACAAGGTCGTTTTTGAAGAGGTGGGGAATGATACGTCGGTATCTTTAAGATTGGGTCGGGCCAAAAGAGTCTCGGTAGCGCCTGTTTTGCACAAAGACTTTGTCATGGGCTAGTATCTCTATCATGTGTTTTATGTTTTATGTTTGGGTCATTTTATGTGTTTTGTTTGGGTCGTTTGTTTTATGATTCCTGTTTATGTTTACCAGCCCAAGCCCGGTTTGTGGGTTATGGTATCTAGGGTTGTCATGTCTATTTAACGAATTGCAGACAATGTAATCGAGAAGTTTTCCAGTCAATAATATTCTAGTTCTTCAATCTTCTTCTTAAGGAGCCCGCACCCGCTTGAAGTGGTGCCCTATCCCGATACTATCCTCAAGGGTCGTATCAACAAGTAGCTTTAAAATTAATAAGGATGTAAGAACAAATATATGAAAAGAAAAATGTATTTAAGTTTATGTATTTGTCTTAACATTTCCTTTTAAAAAAAATCATATGATATTATAAAGTTCAAAATCTGTCACAAGCCGAGGTTTGCATAATAGTGATCCTTGAATCAGTTAAACTTAACCAAGCATTGTCCAAGTTTTTGTTAAACAACCCTTTTGTACGAAACACGCTCGAACCACCTAGTGATTACCTGATCAGAAGCAAATTTCTCCAGGTATCACGATTCAGGACACTCGTTACCAAAGTTTACATATGTATAATATACATACATATAATCTAACACGATACTTATGCTTTCTGAATATTAGCTAGTTGAAAAAACGCACCTTGCTTGTTCTTGAGATGATTATACGTTTCTTGTTCCACAACTTTGCCTTCAGAAACAAATGCAATTGAGTCAAGGTTCCGAATAGTATTAAGTCTATGTGCTACAACGACCGTTGCTCTTCCAAACCATTATCTAATCCAATGCCTCTTGAACTACTTGTTCATATTGGACATCGAGTGCGCTTGTTGCCTCGTCCAGTAGTAGTATTTTTTACGTCACAAATGATGGCTCTAGTTCGCAATTCTTTGTTTTGGTCCTCCTGATAGTTGTACTCCTCGTTCTCCACATTCTGTCTCGTATCCATCTTTAAATGATCTGTAGATCATATGAAAGAACGATAACCTCAATGGATAGTAAGTAACTTAGTATGTTCGGCGGAATAATTACGATATTGATGAGTTGGGTAATTCATTGATCTTTTCTAAAGTACAATAGTTTTAATCAAAACAGAGATTGTTGGGTTTGGCCCATACCATATTTGTGACAGTTTTACGTGGTTAGTTTGCAACGTTTTTTTTTTTTTTTTTTTTTTTTTTTTTTTTTTTTTTTTTTTTTTACCTGGCGAATTTAAGTATTGGATCCGCGCCTGTAGCCATGGCGAGGAATTGAATACTCAACGTTCCACTCAAATAGCAACATGCCCAACCAACGGACATGAACTACATTGTGATTAACATCTTTACCATTAAGACTTAAGAAGTTTATAAAAAGAGTATTAGAATACACCAACATGGTTTACAATAATACATATACATATTTTAACTCGGCACGTAATATATTTCATGCATATATTGGTATTATTGTAATTAAATCTTTTTATTGGTATTTAATTTCTTGTTTGTCATTATTGAATTTTGACTTCTACATATAAAAAAGGAACTTTACAACTCTTTTTGTAATGAAAACAATAAAGCTCAACTATATAAGTAGGATTCAGATCATAACAAACACAAATATTGTTGTGATTCTTACCAAGATTCTTGTTAATATATCTCTATCTTGCAAATATCCCACATCACTTGATGACTGAAATAAAAGTGGGTATATTAACAGAAGTATCCTTATACATATTAGTATGATCTATGATGTTTTAAAAGTAAATTGTTACGTTTAAGATGTGTTCGATCATTCTTTTTAGCATCAACAAGGCTCAACAAATAACTTATGCTCAACTATACATGTTTCTTGCAAATTCCCACAACAAAATGCTACAATGTATGTTTGGCATGTAGCGGTGTGGAGCTTTTCGGAGCGGTGTTTTTAGTAGTCGTTTGGCAAAAGAGTTGTGAGTTTTGCTATTTTTTAAGAATGTTTATTTTTCCAATGCTTCTTTAGAAGCTGTGTGCTGTGAGTTCACAGTTCACTACTACTTTTAACATACGCACCCTTAATACCTGTTGTATTGACAGGATAAAATAGATTTTTTTTTTTTTTTTTTTTTTTTTTTTTTTTTTTTTTTCATTTTACAATTTATGACCTGTAAAACTTTATAGTTTTTGTTTCATTTTTTTCGGACAGTTTTACCCACTTTATTAATAGGAGAAGATAGTTTCCTACTCCGTATTTTCATTGTTTAACTACTTTTGACTTTTCAAATTTTATATTTTATATTCTCTTTTTTTATTTACAGTTTTATAATACAAATAAAAAAAACAAGAAAAAAAGTTTACAGGGGTTATTTTATTTTATTTTTAATTTTTTGAAAGGCAATTGACTATCTCACAATAAATCAATCTTACATTTCCTAAGCAGGATTTGAACCCATAATCATTTGGTTAGGTAACATTCTCACACGTGACGTACCTTTGGGACTCAAGCGCTTTCGTAGTTCAGAAGGAGTATTGGTATCACTTTTGGGGTGTACCAATAATCAACCCCACCTTTAATATGTATAAGCATGGTGAAAATGAGTCTTAAAAAGAAATAAATATATTCGTGTTTAAGATTTGTTTAAATCATGTTTTTTAAATTGTTAAAAACGAAGAATAAATGTATTATAAAGATTGAAAACTAAGTATGAATAATTTCTTTGGTACTTTTTAGCATGAAGTTACAATCGAAAAATGAATGTATTATAAGGCTTGTAACCGATGAATGTTTCCTTTGTATATGAAAAGTTGCAAATGAGTCTTAAAAAGAAACATTTGTAGACTATAAGGTATGTTACTTGTTGGTATAAAATCACATGCGATTCAACAAATAGTCACATGTTATTCAGCATGAATCACCTGTAAATCAACATGAATCTCATGTAATTCATTCTGAATCCCATGGGATTCAAAAGATAATCCCATGTGATTCATTATGAATCCCACAGGATTATCTAATGAATCCCATGAGATTGAAAAGTGAATCACATGGGATTCATGCTGAATCCCATGTGATTCACTATGGATTCCATGGGTTTCAAAATGAATTTTAATTCTTTAATTCTTGTGATTTATTTTTTAAAAAGGTACTGCGAATTATAGAAGATGGGTCGGCGGTATGTACTTGCAGACATTTTGCCCGATACATTTTTCTATGCCGACACATATTATGTGTCTTCAAGAATTGTGATATTAATATCATTCCAAAACAATATATTTTGAGGCGTTGGACAAGGGATATAATACCACCTGATTTGAGAAGAAAAAGAAACACATATAGGAAAAAAAATGTATAAGTTGAAAGACTTACAAACGAAGAAACTTGTGTAGTGAACGATTGTTTATTCAGGTTGAGCAATAATGTAGAGAAGATGGGTACTTTTGTAGAAAAATTGAAGACTTTGAAGACAGAAGTCGTGACAACCGGCAGTTTAGGGAGCTATTTTGAAAACCCGCATTACGTTAAAGTTCGTTTATAATTTTTATTTGGAATTTTTTATTCACAACGAACTTGTAAGACCAATTTTATGGATAATTATATTTTATGACGTTATGGAATTCGTGAATTATCTTAATAATTCATTATGGATATTACGTGATGATGTATGTTTTTAAATTTCTCACTGGTACTACGTTGACTCCGGCACTAGGTTTACCTAACGGGAAATTTTATGACTTGTTTTACGAGTCCGATTATATTAAATTATTTACGGGATGTTTCTCGGGAGATATTGAAGTTTGAAATGAGTTCGGGTTTCGGGCCGTATGTTTTACATTTACCCACTTTACCCACTCAACAACTAGTAATATTATTATTACTAATATTATTATTATCATTATTATTATTTAACAAAAAAAAAATAAAAAATAAAAAGAGTAAACCACAAAATTGGTCCTTATTGGTCTGGTTTTCTCACACAACCAAACACCCTCACCCTCACTTCTCTCTCTCTCATTTTACCTCTTCCCCCTTAACCCTAGCCGCCGATTAATTATCCGGCCATAACCACTTCACCGCCGACCACCACTACAAACCACCACTATTTTCGTGATCCCTACCATCGAATCTCCTAGATCCGCCCCTACACGCGCCCTATTACACCTTTTTACATCACGAATCATCACCATATCTCACCACCAATCATTATTTTCGAAGTGTTATACGGTTTGGAGCTTATTTGATCGAAGGTGAGGCGAGTGTGACTCGCGTTTTTTATTAAAATGTGACCTTTGGTCACAATGGGTTTAGATTCGAATGGGTTTTCACCCAAAAACGGGGATAATACTTATGGGTTTTTGTTGGAAACTCGATTTTAATAAATGGTTTGGTATCCGGGTTGTTATTCGTGGGTTTGGTTCGAACCGTGAGTCCATGACTCACGGCTTGGATATTGACTCGAGCCGTTGTGCTCGTTTTCTTGTTATTTATGAGCCGTGGTTTGGCCCTTGGTATTCTTGCTCTCGTTGGTATACTTGGTTCGACTCATGAGAGTCGCGGCTTGAAGCCGTATTATTGTTGTTGTTGCCGAGACCCTTTTGGTCGAATGGGTATTTTGGAGTGCTCCTTGGAGCCATTTTTGTGACCCTTGGTACTTGGTTCGAGCCCCTCTTGGCTCGTGGTATTTACCGCGACTCAGTCGAGTCGTGTAGGCTTGGGTTTGGCTTGGTAAACCAACCCGAATGTGACCTTGATTATTTGGTTTCTTGGTTGTTAACTTGGTTTGGTATTGGTTTTGTTATTAGTTGGTTGTTTACTTCATTGCTTGGCCGAATACATGTGGGTCGAGACCATGTTTGGTCTCGACATTGGATATTGAATATTGGTATTGAGAAGTGTTGACGAAATGTGTTATTGGGGACCGATTGTGAGACGGTCACTTAGATTGACGGAGATAGGTTAGTCGGGTGCCGTAGTCGGACCCTATTGTTGTAGCACGTGGATTGGGATTGTGTTGGACGGAGATGTATTGATTTTTATGACTATTGCTTATTACTTTGGACTTGGACAATGAGCCGAGAGTCATGACTCGGACATGTGACCATTTCGTATGACTCGATAACTATTTACAATTAAAACATAAATAATAAAACTCGTAATAATAATTATTGGTAATATAAACGTTTATATGAATATATAGACGTGAATAACGGATATATAATTGTATAAATGCGTATATTAATAATAATAAAAATCACGAGTCGAATTATAAATAATACGACTAAATATATATTAGGCTACGAGAGTAGCGTAATATTATTGGAAGTATTATTATTATAAAAATGTGTTATGAAACGAGAAACTCTCGACAATTACTAAACATTAAATAAAATGTCATTTATATATATATATATATATATATATATATATATATATATATATATATATATATATATATATATATATATATAACGAGTAAACTTATCGAGTTATGCGGAGTCGTGGTCACTCGAGTTCAGGTAAGTTTTATTTGTGACTTTCATGTTGTCACGGATATGTGACGATTAATATAAGCGTTTTCTATAACTAAATAACTACTTAACCGAAGGGTTGAACCGGGTTATTTGGCTATACGAAATGACTATATTAATGGGCATCGTATCCTACGACGCCCATAGGTTGTGGTATATGTAAAGGGTAATAAATTGCGTATATATATATATATCGGGAAATCTGGCCAATTTGACGATGTATATAAGAAATTTACTCCCTACGTCCCATATTAAGTGTCCACAATAGAATCTTGAGATGTCCCAAATTAAGTGTCCATTTGTACCTTCCAACCAATAAGATGAGACTTTAGTGGGTAAAAATAATATTTGATTGGTGGAGAGTGTAGTTAGTGGAATCTCTTAAAACTTTGTGCATTTGGTAAGTGGACACTTAATATGGGACGGAGGTAGTATTAAACTACGATATATACCATATAGTATTTATGTGCTATGTGCTTTAGGAATGGGTGTAATCTTGGAACGGTATGTTACGTAAATAAATATGGGGTTTATCAAATCGACGGATTTGATAAACTTCGGCGATTTATTTAAATGATATATTAGGCTAATATTAGATCTATAGTTTATTTTTATTCTTTGTGTGACCTTTTTGGTTTGTTTTGTGTCGACCCACCACCCGTATGGATACCAAACGTAAATACACCAAACTATTACGAAATGGATTTTCGAAAAATAAAACGGATTACGTCCGGGTTTGGGAATATTTTGAATTTGAGGAAATGATTTCTGAACGAGCTGACATTGTTAGGTCGTGCCGAGTCCGTAGTTGCCGTCTTGTGAGTTACTATACATCTTATTTCTACCGACTTCTTTTTGCTGTTTTCTGGACTTGAGGTGAGTCATAGCCCCACTTTTACTCTTGAACTATGTTTTAAATACTTGGGGTGAGAAACGTGCAAATTATTTTATGTGGACTATTTATCGCTTCTATATTCTTTATAAAACTTGCTATGCGTATGGACTAGGATGTATTATCAACTTTAGTCACCTATTTTGTGTGTACTATTTAAGGTTGGCTTATTTGGAATTGTCAGCTTTAGTCACACAGTTCGTGTGTACTATTCAAAGTTGGCTTATTTAGATACTGTAGTGTGCACCTATAGGTTATTAATACTTCGGAGGTTATCCGAGTATTTATGATATTGCGGGGGTTACCCGAATATCTATGTTAGAGCGGAGGGTATCCGTGTTTTATGTTGGAGCGGAGGGTATCCGCAGGCTTTTAGTGAATCCTTAGTCTAGCTAGCAAGCGTTTTGCGTATATGTCCACTATATTGTTAGATGAACTTAAACCTATGATCTCACCAGCGAAAGCTGAGTTTTAGCACGTTTTCTCAGGTAATTAAGAGATGATGTGGATGCATGGATTGGAAGGCTCGGCTAAGGCTCTTGGTTTATGGATCTATTTTTCTAAACTCTGATATTGAATTATGGACCTACTGTTATTTTATTTTGGGCCTGACTCTGAATGATGTTGGGATAAATGTAAACTTTAAAACCCCGTTTTGGTTGCGTTTTTATTATGTTTACTTTATCTCGTTCTATTATGTCTTGTGTTGGATACCAATCCCCGTAGCACCCCGAAAGCTTGTTGAGTCTTCCGCTGTATCAAATTTTGGGGGTGTTACAGATTGGTATCGGAGCCAGGTTATAGAGAACTAGGTAAATAAACACCTAAACTATAACCGAAATTTTATAGAAAATGATCCTTGACCATTGCCCGCCAGCCCGCCAAGCCGAAACATCTTCTATTATTTTGAGGTATTATGAGATATTTGAGATGATTATTAGATTTGGGATTTCTTGAGATGATTTGAGGTTTATGGATTTAGTAATAAGATGGCGTTTCGAGGAATTATATGGTCTAATTGTTTTATAAATGTTTTAGTAATGCGGTATTTGAAACTCTTTATTGAGATTATATTATTGAATTATTTGATGAGGATTCTTAGTATGGTATTTTGAGTTGTGATTTAGTTGTTTTGAAACACTTACACCTACCCTACGCCGTTGTCACAGACCATGGCCTCCTATATGCCCGATGTTGTCGAGGATATTCTTACTGCACCGGTATTACCAGCACAGTTCACTATGGCATCTGATGATCCTTACCAGATTGCCATGCTTTCAGCTACTGTGCCGCAGACAGCTTCTACTTCAGCACCACCTGCTGCATCTACGCAGGGACCCTCATCTTCTCTAGGGCTCCCTGGTACATCGAGGCAGCTTACTCTTCATCAGGCTTTGGCTCGTGTGGCCCCACGCTTTGCCCACCGAGCTACGGCATGCATGTCGGTACGCCCTACTCCATCACCTTTACAGATTGATGCTCACTCTCTCCTGTCAGAGGCGCCACCCACATCATTGCGTCGTCGTCCTAGATCACCTACCACATCTCCACATGGTTCACCTGTTAGGAGACGACGATTGATGAGGTACTCTTCCGATGAGGAGGAGGAGGAGGAGTACGAGGGTGAGGATGAGGCTGATGACCCTGATGAGGAGGATGACCCTCAGGAGGCTGAGCAGGGTGATGATGATGACCCTGAGGAGGAGGATGACCCTCAGGAGGATGAGATGCCTGATGATGATGATGTGTTAGTACCACCAGCCCAGGCTGAGGAGCCTGATTCACCTATACACCCGATTGAGCCTGTCTCACCTGACCATCCGTTTCTGTTTGATTCACCACCTGGTAGTCCAGTGGCGTCAGATGCGTCATCTGAGGTTTCTGCTGAGCAGGCAGAGTTAGGTGAGAGTGGCAGGTTGTGGGCTCAGATTACTGCCCAAGGCGAGAAGATCTCGCGAGTATCTGATCGACTTGAGAGAGTTATCGGAGAGTTTTTAGCGGATTTGAGAGTTGACATGACTGTTGTTGAGGGCAGGTCGATTGAGATGAGGAGAGTTTTGATGGAGGTTCATGAGCAGATCACGAGTTTACAGTGAGGTTTTGTCACAGCTCGAGAGGCCGACCGCAAGCTATGGCAGCGGAATACCGAGCTAGAGAAGGAGGTGGCAAACCTCAAGAGAGACAGCGACACCCATAGCGTGGAGCTAGGATCATTATGGAGGGATCTTGATGGCTTGAGGCAGGAGTTGAGGAGCCTCCGCCAGCAGCGTGGCTAGTTGCTTGGGTTATGTTGTCTTGTTGCTTTCTACCCGAGGAGTGTCCGGCTAGAAAAGCTAGTTATCATATTTTGATGTATTTTGTTCAGTATTCGTCTCTTTTGGAACGATTAGTATGTTTTGTGTTTTCCAGTAGTTGGAACGATGTTAGATCTCTATTGTATGGTTGATGGTTATTAGTATCTGGTATTATACGATTTTGGGTATTATGGAAATTGAGTTCCTATTCGCTTTATTGATGTTACGTGGTGTATTGTTGCTATTCTTCCATGACTTGGCTTCGTTGAATTACTTTTGTTGAGCATATTGATAAGTTCTAGTGGAGACTCATGAACTTGTATGATGTTTCAGATCAATGGCCCCACGACGAAACCTTGTTAGAGCTACCAGAACTGGTCCTGCAGTGACTACCCCTGGTCGTCGAGGACGCCGACCTACCCGAAATGTTGAAACCCCTACTCCTGACAACCTGGACACTACTAACCGCAACAACAGGAATCAAAATGTTGATGTTCAGGGAGACAATGACCACATTCCACTTAATGCACCTACTGTGGATCAAGCAATGATCAATCAACTTGTGGAGCAAAGAGTTGCGGAACTACTAGCTGAGTCAAATCATTCCAACAATTCTGCTGGAACTTTTCCACCCGTTCGTGCTAATGGATGTCAATACAAGGAGTTCAAGATTTGTGGACCCATTGAGTTTGGTGGAACTGAAGGAGTGGTTTACTTGGTCAGATGGATTGAGAAGACTGAATCAGTGTTCAATGTCAGTGGTTGTGCGGAGAATGCGAAGGTAAAGTTTGCTTCTTTTACTTTCAAGGATGAAGCTTTAACTTGGTGGAACAATTACCGAAATTCCGTTGGGAGTGATGTAGCTTATGCCTTGACTTGGGAGCAATTTAAGTCTCTGCTGATTCAGACTTATTGCCCAAGGAATGAGGTTAAGAAGCTAGAGATTGAGTTTTGGAACCACAAGGTGAAAGGTAATGATATGACGACTTACAATCGTCGTTACCAGGAGTTGGCCTTGCTTTGCCCAGATATGGTAAAAATCGAGACTCAAAAGATCGAGAGGTATACTGATGGGTTGCCTGTAGCTACAAGGAATGATGTGATTTCTGCTAGGCCTGCAAACATCCATGAGGCAATCACAATTGCTCAACAACTTATGGACTCGTTGGAATTGGAAGGAGCTGATAAGGAGAAGAATGGAAAGAGAAAGAGAGACCATCACTCTAAGGGTAATGATCACCGAAGCAAGAGACAAGCTAAGGCTTATGCTATTGGGAATGGAGATAAGAAGAACCAAAACGGTGATGCACCCAAGTGTGGTCGTTGCCACCAGCATCATACTGGATGGTGTAGTGTGAAATGCCAGAACTGCTCAAAGAAAGGACACATAGCTAAGGATTGTAGAGCTCGACCTCTTGCTATGGTTCAAGCTGCTCCTGAGATGAGAAATAAGGCAGATGTTACTTGTTATGGGTGTGGAAAGAAGGGACACTATAGGAACGAGTGTAGAGAATCGTGGAACCGAGGAAATCAAGGCTCGGGTGGTAATGGGTACAATCATGGAAACCGTGGAGCTGAAGGAAACCGTGGACGACAAGATAACAGGGACCAACGTGTGGAAGCTGGAGCTGCTCAGGGAAGAGTGTATGCACTCGGGAACGAGAGAGGAGAAGATCCGAACATCGTTACTGGTACGTTCCTTCTCAATAATCGTTATGCTTCCATACTATTTGATACTGGTGCCGATAAGAGTTTTGTGTCCACTAAGTTTGCACCCTTACTAGAGAAACCCCCGATGGCCTTAGGAATTGGTTATGATGTAGAGTTAGCTAATGGGAACATAGAGAGGATTCGGACTATCATTCGCGGTTGCACATTAAATTTCTTGAACCACCCTTTCAACATAGATCTTCTACCCGTCACGTTAGGAAGTTTCAATGTCATCATTGGTATGGATTGGTTGTCGAAGTATCGTGCTCACATACTTTGCGACGAGAAGATCGTGCGTGTACCTTACGGAAAGGAAATCCTAAATATATTAGGAGATCGGAAGGATTCGAGGAGCCCATCCCGATTAGCAGTTATTTCTTGCACTAAGTTACCAAAGCTAATGGAGAAGGGATGTTACCTTTTCTTAACTCAAATTTCTGAGAAAAGAGGGACGAAGAAAAAGGAAAGGTGCATTGGAGATGCGCCTATAGTTCGTGATTTTCCTGATGTGTTTCCCGATGATTTGCCGGGAATCCCGCCGACTAGACAAGTGGAGTTTCAGATTGAGTTGATACCTGGTGCTGCACTTGTAGCACGAGCGCCTTATCGTCTTGCACCTACCGAGTTAGAAGAATTGTCAAAACAATTGGCGGAGTTAGCCGAAAAAGGATTCATAAGACCAAGTTCTTCACCTTGGGGAGCCCCAGTCTTATTCGTGAAGAAGAAGGATGGATCGTTTTGTATGTGCATTGATTACCGAGAGCTGAACAAGTTAACGGTGAAGAATAGATACCCGTTACCGAGGATCAACGACTTGTTCGATCAACTACAAGGATCGAGTGTGTATTCGAAGATCGATTTAAGATCGGGATATCATCAACTTCGAGTTCGCGAGGAAGATATTCCGAAAACGGCTTTCAGAACCCGTTACGGGCATTACGAGTTTCAGGTGATGCCGTTCGGGTTGACTAACCCACCGGCGATATTCATGGATCTCATGAATCGGGTGTGTAAGCCTTACTTAGATAAGTTTGTGATTGTGTTCATCGATGATATTCTGATTTATTCGAAGAGTGAGAAAGAGCAAGAGGAGCATCTAAGGCTTATATTAGAATTGCTCAGGAAGGAGAAACTCTATGCCAAGTTTTCTAAATGCGAATTTTGGATTCCGACGGTACAATTTTTGGGTCATGTAATTGATAGACAAGGAGTCCATGTGGATCCCGCTAAGATTGAGGCAATAAAAGATTGGGCTGCACCTACGACCCCAACAGAAGTTCGTCAATTTTTAGGTTTAGCCGGTTATTACCGAAGATTCATCGAAGGATTTTCGAAGATAGCTAAGCCATTAACCAAATTGACTCAAAAGAGTGTTACGTATGAATGGGGAGATAAAGAAGATGAAGCATTTCAATTGCTTAAGAAGATGTTGTGTAGTGCTCCTATCTTAGCGTTACCTGAAGGTAACGAGGATTTCGTCGTCTATTGTGACGCTTCACATAAAGGATTGGGAGCCGTGTTAATGCAACGAGAGAAAGTGATAGCTTATGCTTCCCGACAGCTCAAAAAGCATGAGAAAAATTACACCACCCATGATTTGGAGTTAGGTGTTGTGGTTTTCGCCTTGAGGATATGGAGACATTACTTGTATGGAACAAAGTGTGTTGTGTTCACTGACCATAAAAGTCTGCAACACATCTTGAATAAAAAAGAGCTCAATATGAGGCAACGACGATGGATTGAGTTGCTAAGCGATTATGATTGCGAAATTCGCTACCATCCTGGTAAAGCAAACATTGTTGCTGATGCTCTTAGTCGAAAGGAAAGAATACCACCATTACGAGTTAGGTCATTGGGAATGACTATCGTATCGCCATTACCGTCTCAAATACTTGAAGCTCAAACGGAAGCGTTGAAAGCAGAAAACCGATCTGCTGAGAATATATTTGGGATGGCTGAGAATGAGAAAGGATTTGTTAAGCTTTCTGATGGATTACTATGTTTTGGAGATCGGATTTGGGTACCTTTATATGGAGGAATTCGGGAGTTAATTATGCATGAGTCGCATAAGTCAAGGTACTCTATTCATCCGGGATCTGACAAGATGTATCAAGATCTTAAGAAGTTATATTGGTGGCCGAATATGAAGGCAGATATAGCATCGTACGTTAGTAAGTGCTTGACATGTTCTAAGGTTAAAGCCGAACATCAGAGACCGTCAGGATTACTGACGCAACCAGAACTTCCAGTCTGGAAATGGGAGCGGATTACAATGGACTTCATTACCAAATTATCGAGGACAGCTAGCGGTTGTGACGCTATCTGGGTAATTGTGGATCGTCTGACAAAGTCTGCTCATTTCCTAGCAATTAGTGAAGATGATAGTGTGGATAAACTTGCGAGGTTGTATGTGAAGGAAATTATTTCACGTCATGGATTCCCGATATCGATTATTTCTGATCGCGATAGCCGCTTTACGTCAGCTTTATGGCGATCACTTCATATGGCTTTGGGGACGAGACTTGATATGAGTACTGCATATCATCCCCAAACCGATGGTCAAAGTGAGAGGACCATTCAGACTTTAGAGGATATGCTTCGTGCATGTATCATAGACTTTGGTAAAGGCTGGGAGAAGTACCTACCCCTTGCGGAATTCTCCTATAATAATAGCTACCACACAAGTCTTAAAGCTGCACCATTTGAAGCTTTGTATGGTCGAAAATGTCGTTCGCCTATTGGTTGGGCAGAAGTTGGAGATAGCCAACTCACAGGCCCTGAACTTATCTTGGAAACTACAGAGAAAGTAGCTCAGATTCGTGATCGGTTGCAAGCAGCCAGAGATAGGCAGAAAAGTTACGCCGATCAGAGACGTAAACCCTTAGAGTTCCAGGTTGGAGACAAAGTGATGCTGAAAGTCTCGCCTTGGAAGGGTGTGATACGTTTCGGGAAACGTGGAAAACTCAACCCACGCTACATTGGACCATTTCTTATCTTAGAAAGAATTGGGCCCGTGGCTTATAGGTTGGAATTACCACATGAACTGAGTAAAGTTCACGACGTGTTTCACGTTAGTAACTTGAAGAAATGTCTTTCTGATGAGATGCCTATTATTCCGATGAAGGATATTCGGGTTGATGAGAAATTGAATTTCGTGGAAGAGCCAATTGAGATTTTAAATCGTGAAGTTAAACGACTCAAGCGAAGTCGCATTCCGCTCGTCAAGGTTCGTTGGAATTCCCGACACGGACCAGAATTTACGTGGGAACGTGAGGACGAGTTCCGGAAGAAATATCCGAAGCTTTTCACTCCGTAGACGAATTGTTCCGAGAGAAACCCGGGACGGGTTTCTTCTGAGACTGGGAGGATGTGACAACCGGCAGTTTAGGGAGCTATTTTGAAAACCTGCATTACGTTAAAGTTCGTTTATAATTTTTATCTGGAATTTTTTATTCACAACGAATTTGTAAGACCAATTTTATGGATAATTATAGTTTATGACGTTATGGAATTCGTGAATTATCTTAATAATTCATTATGGATATTACGTGATGATGTATGTTTTTAAATTTCTCACTGGTACTACGTTGACTCCGGCACTAGGTTTACCTAACGGGAAATTTTATGACTTGTTTTACGAGTCCGATTATATTAAATTATTTACGGGATGTTTCTCGGGAGATATTGAAGTTTGAAATGAGTTCGGGTTTCGGGCCGTATGTTTTACATTTACCCACTTTACCCACTCAACAACTAGTAATATTATTATTACTAATATTATTATTATCATTATTATTATTTAACAAAAAAAAATAATAATAAAAAGAGTAAACCACAAAATTGGTCCTTGTTGGTCCGGTTTTCTCACACAACCAAACACCCTCACCCTCACTTCTCTCTCTCTCATTTTATCTCTTTCCGGCCATAACCACTTCACCGCCGACCACCACTACAAACCACCACTATTTTCGTGATCCCTACCATCGAATCTCCTAGATCCGCCCCTACACGCGCCCTATTACACCTTTTTACATCACGAATCATCACCATATCTCACCACCAATCATTATTTTCGAAGTGTTATACGGTTTGGAGCTTATTTGATCGAAGGTGAGGCGAGTGTGACTCGCGTTTTTTATTAAAACGTGACCTTTGGTCACAATGGGTTTAGATTCGAATGGGTTTTCACCCAAAAACGGGGATAATACTTATGGGTTTTTGTTGGAAACTCGATTTTAATAAATGGTTTGGTATCCGGGTTGTTATTCGTGGGTTTGGTTCGAACCGTGAGTCCATGACTCACGGCTTGGATATTGACTCGAGCCGTGGTGCTCGTTTTCTTGTTATTTATGAGCCGTGGTTTGGCTCTTGGTATTCTTGCTCTCGTTGGTATACTTGGTTCGACTCATGAGAGTCGCGGCTTGAAGCCATATTATTGTTGTTGTTGCCGAGACCCTTTTGGTCGAATGGGTATTTTGGAGTGCTCCTTGGAGCCATTTTTGTGACCCTTGGTACTTGGTTCGAGCCCCTCTTGGCTCGTGGTATTTACCGCGACTCAGTCGAGTCGTGTAGGCTTGGGTTTGGCTTGGTAAACCAACCCGAGTGTGACCTTGATTATTTGGTTTCTTGGTTGTTAACTTGGTTTGGTATTGGTTTTGTTATTAGTTGGTTGTTTACTTCATTGCTTGGCCGAATACATGTGGGTCGAGACCATGTTTGGTCTCGACATTGGATATTGAATATTGGTATTGAGAAGTGTTGACGAAATGTGTTATTGGGGACCGATTGTGAGACGGTCACTTAGATTGACGGAGATAGGTTAGTCGGGTGCCGTAGTCGGACCCTATTGTTGTAGCACGTGGATTGGGATTGTGTTGGACGGAGATGTATTGATTTTTATGACTATTGCTTATTACTTTGGACTTGTACAATGAGCCGAGAGTCATGACTCGGACATGTGACCATTTCGTATGACTCGATAACTATTTACAATTAAAACATAAATAATAAAACTCGTAATAATAATTATTGGTAATATAAACGTTTATATGAATATATAGACGTGAATAACGGATATATAATTGTATAAATGCGTATATTAATAATAATAAAAATCACGAGTCGAATTATAAATAATACGACTAAATATATATTAGGCTACGAGAGTAGCGTAATATTATTGGAAGTATTATTATTATAAAAATGTGTTATGAAACGAGAAACTCTCGACAATTACTAAACATTAAATAAAATGTCATTTATATATATATATATATATAACAAGTAAACTTATCGAGTTATGCGGAGTCGTGGTCACTCGAGTTCAGGTAAGTTTTATTTGTGACTTTCGTGTTGTCACGGATATGTGACGATTAATATAAGTGTTTTCTATAACTAAATAACTACTTAACCGAAGGGTTGAACCGGGTTATTTGGCTATACGAAATGACTATATTAATGGGCATCGTATCCTACGACGCCCATAGGTTGTGGTATATGTAAAGGGTAATAAATTGCGTATATATATATATATATCGGGAAATCTGGCTAATTTGACGATGTATATAAGAAATTTATTAAACTACGATATATACCATATAGTATTTATGTGCTATGTGCTTTAGGAATGGGTATAATCTTGGAACGGTATGTTACGTAAATAAATATGGGGTTTATCAAATCGACGGATTTGATAAACTTCGGCGATTTATTTAAATGATATATTGGGCTAATATTAGATCTATAGTTTATTTTTATTCTTTGTGTGACCTTTTTGGTTTGTTTTGTGTCGACCCTCCACCCGTATGGATACCAAACGTAAATACACCAAACTATTACGAAATGGATTTTCGGAAAATAAAACGGATTACGTCCGGGTTTGGGAATATTTTGAATTTGAGGAAATGATTTCTGAACGAGCTGATATTGTTAGGTCGTGCCGAGTCCGTAGTTGCCGTCTTGTGAGTTACTATACATCTTATTTCTACCGACTTCTTCTTGCTGTTTTCTGGACTTGAGGTGAGTCATAGCCCCACTTTTACTCTTGAACTATGTTTTCAATACTTGGGGTGAGAAACGTGCATATTATTTTATGTGGACTATTTATCGCTTCTATATTCTTTATAAAACTTGCTATGCGTATGGACTAGGATGTATTGTCAACTTTAGTCACCTATTTTGTGTGTACTATTCAAGGTTTGCTTATTTGGAATTGTCAGCTTTTGTCACACGGTTCGTGTGTACTATTCAAGGTTGGCTTATTTAGATACTGTAGTGTGCACCTATAGGTTATTAATACTTCGGAGGTTATCCGAGTATTTATGATATTGCGGGGGTTACCCGAATATCTATGTTAGAGCGGAGGGTATCCGTGTTTTATGTTGGAGCGGAGGGTATCCGCAGGCTTTTAGTGAATCCTTAGTCTAGCTAGCAAGCGTTTTGCGTATATGTCCACTAGATTGTTAGATGAACTTAAACCTATGATCTCACCAGCGAAAGCTGAGTTTTAGCATGTTTTCTCAGGTAATTAAGAGATGATGTGGATGCATGGATTGGAAGGCTCGGCTAAGGCTCTTGGTTTATGGATCTATTTTTCTAAACTCTGATATTGAATTATGGACCTACTGTTATTTTATTTTGGGCCTGACTCTGAATGATGTTGGGATAAATGTAAACTTTAAAACCTCGTTTTGGTTGCGTTTTTATTATGTTTACTTTATCTCGTTCTATTATGTCTTGTGTTGGATACCAATCCCCGTAGCACCCCGAAAGCTTGTTGAGTCTTCCGCTGTATCAAATTTTGGGGGTGTTACTGAAGTGGAGGTTGAGGTGCCAAATCCTGCTTCTAGAAAAACGGGAGATGTGATTGGTGAACATTTTGCCATTTCTAAACCAGAGAAACAAACAGTTAACAATCCAACAAAAGCAAGCAACAAAGGGAATATTACATAAGCAGAACGCAATAAAAGGCGAAAGTGTGAGAGAGAAAAAGCACTTGTTGTTAAAAAGAAACAAATGAAGCCTTGTGGCCATTGTGGAGAGAAGACCAACTTGCATACAAAAACAACTTGTCCAAAGAACCCAAAGGCAAGGAGAAAGGCGAAACCGATTAATGTTTGAACAAACTTAAGTTACTTATAATCTGGTTTTTTGTTAGTTCTTTTTCTTCTTTACTTGAATATTTAGATGATTTGCAAAGAAAATTACTGTTTAATTTGAATATATCTTGTTTCTTACTTATATTCTGTTTTAGCCACAAATGATTCATCAAAGAATCTTATGGGATTCTGTATGAATAACAAGGGATCATACAGTATGAATCACATGGGATTCTGTATAAAATAACAAAGATACTTGAGAATAAAATATCATAAAATACAAATTTTTAAGAAACTACACAACAGTTACTTCTACCATGGACAAACTGATCTAGCATAATGACTAACTAAGCATTCACATGCATAAAAGATTAGATACTTCAACAGTTATTGTTTTAACATTCACAAAAGATTAGTTATAAATTGTTCTACCATTCACAAAAGACGACCTTCTTGAATGCTTAGCTGCGCTCACGTGCATCCCTATTCCTAAATGCTGTAAAAACTATAGACATCTTTTCACGAGCAGGAAGTTTATCAAACTCATTTGCTAATTCATACATCTTACCCGCATGAACATTAAGCTCGTGTAACAATATCTTTGTGGCATACTTGAATCTCAATAGCCTAAACATGTTAGACTGCTCTTTAGACTCGGCAACCATACCACAATCCCATTTCCCAGCAGCTTCACCAGTATAAGTTTCCATATGCAACATAGTGAAAACATCGCAATCTATGAAGTTATTCTTGGTCTTCCACTTAAGCTTTGGGATTTTTGCCTTGACTTTACGAATGCTAGCATGTTTCTTGTGACCATACAGCTTCAGATGACAGGCCAACAACGTTTTCTACAAAATTATTAAAAAAAAAAGAGAAAGCATAAATTACTATTATTTTGGTATGAATCACATGGGATTCATCAGTATCATATGTAGTTCTGTATGAATCTCAAGGGATTAATCTAGAATCACATGGGAATCTGTATAAATGCCATGGGATTCATCATAAAATCACATGGGATCTGTGTGAATCACTTTACAACATAAAAGTAAGTACTTACAAGAAGTTCAGTATCACCTTGAGACTTTGAAAACTTCGTCCGTCTACGTATTTGTAAGAAATGAGGAAAGAAATCAATCAATGCCTGTAACGCAACAGCTAGGCTTTTCTTCTTTGAACTGTCATTTTCTACCAACATCATGCTCTCAATCTCTTCTTCACATTGATGATAGTCTCTTGCAGCAGTGCTTGAATCTATCAATAAATGAGTTAATCGTTAGCATTGAATGTTTGTTATTTCACATTATAGTACTTAAAAGAATACTTATTTAATAATCTCAGGCCTCACATCTTCTATGCACTTAACTTTCACCATTGTTATGTAAGTGCATGAATTTACATAAAAGAGAAGTTGTCTTAGTGAAGCAAAATTACGTGCATCAATTTGTTTGCCCAATCCAATGGAGTTTTTTACCAGAAAAGTGTGTTATAAAAAATAATTACCCAAACAAGTTTAATATATTTAATTTTGGTAAAAATTGATAGCAAAACTATTAGATATTTTGATTCATGTTACCTTTGGTTACAGAGCTCGAACTAGATCTGCCTAAACTCCCCAAACTTCTCTCTACCAGGCAATCCTGCTGATGTGGAAGGCATCTATGATGTTAAGGACCTCGCGGGTTTGGCAATCGCAGAACGAGGCACAACAGATGTTGACGGAATAGAAGATGTTAAGCGTCTCACGGGATTGGCAACTGTGAAACTCGCGGGTGCGGTGAGTTTTTTTTTTTTTTTTTGAACGGCGGTTCGGTGAGTTTGTAAGCAGAAGAACTGGAAGACGGGGAGTTCATTTTTTTTTAATCAAACCTACAAAAGCATTGCAAAAATTAGGATTTTGCTAAAATAATGTTAACTTTATACAAAAATTAGGATTTTTAAGTGAGTTTCAATAGCCAAATTCTTAAATCAAGAAAGGTAAGTTGATTAGTGAGCGGCTCAAGCTCTCCTGAGGCATGAAGTGAACATGTAAATTAGGCTTTTTATTAGAACAAATATAAAAGACTACATATTGTATGCTAATATCAAGTTTATTCGGTATAATAACTCATGGTCTCAGCTTTAATCGATGCTAATGATACAGTAAAATCTCAAATACAAACACATTATACAACCAGCTGGCACATAATCCCTTGGACTTATTGGTATTACTCAATCCTACACATAACATAAGCATGGTTTAGAAAAGTTAAACAATATCTAAAACCAAAAAGATAAACAAAAATCAGAAAAGCCTAATTTAAAAAATCAACCTTTAACCCCAAAATAACAAAATCCCCAAAACAACAAAGCATTCTTCTACCTTTAAAACAAGAAGAATCAATATCCATAACTTAGTTGTACTAAAACAAAATCAATGTAAACCCCAACAGTCAAAACTAGGGGTGAGCAAACAGACCGGATGGACCGGACCGACCGACAAAACAGACCGGACCGGACTGGACCGAACCGGACCGACCACATTCGGTCCGGTCCTTAGTCTAGGCTTTTTGGTTAATTCGGTCTTCGGTCCGGTCCGGACCGACCAAAAAACCGAAAAACTTGCAAAATCTTGCCTATTTGGACCGGACCGACCGAATGACCAACCGGACCGGACCGGACCGAGACCGGACCGACCACATTCGGTCCGGTCTCGGTCTATGGTTTTTCCTTAACTCGGTCTTCGGTCCGGTCCGGTCCGGTCCGGTTTTTGGACCGTGATCACCCCTAGTCAAAACAGTATCCTTCCACATGCCATTCAAAATATTTCAAAACAACATAATTACATGAAAAGCAACAACATAACATTAGTTTACTTTCAAAACAAAAAGAATCAATAACAAGAAGAGTTGGGCTGCCGATTGAATGGGGGAGTTGGACTGCCGATTGAAGGTTTTGGTACAATTAAGTTTGTTGTTGTTTACTGATTTGAGAGTCTTCAAATCAGTAATATAAAAATTCACCTCTTGCAACCAAAAAAAAAGCCTAAGCTAACTAGTTGAGTAAATGGGTAATAGGAGTAAAGGGGTAGTTGGGAAGGGTTAATTGACATTGGGAAGAGGAGATGAGAGTACAAGAATACTGCACGCGATGTGAAAGAAAGGGAACAGTTAGATTCTAGGCGTGGGTTCATGAAAGATATAGAGATATGCTATTAAGACTCTAAAAGATTGTAATACTACACTTTTTTTTTTCTTTTTTCTTTTTTATACCGTTGTTTTTAGTATAAAATTATGAAAGGGAAAGTATATAATAAAAAAATATAAAGTTTGATTAGTCAAAAATATGAATTAAATTTTATAATATAATTAATTAAAAGTTATTGTACGGTATATGAATCGGATTAAAGATGAGACGGAAATAGTTTTGTTATTTTGTTTTCCATGTAGAACAGAAAGGACCCGAATTAAAGATCGAAAGCTCGGGTAATACTTAAACAAATACATACTTTAATTGATCATCTTGTGATTACATCTTTTCATCCATCAATCGGTTGTACGAAAAGCAATTGTTAAGAGTACCAATAGCCTTGACCCTACTATTGGTACCTCTTGCAACATTATGCACCATTTTTTTGTCATTATTATCCTTTTTAACATGTCTATTAATTGTTTTCATCAATTTTTATTTCGTATTTTTGTCATTTTAATACTTTTGACTAATCAAACTTTATATTTTTTATTATGTACTTTCTCTTTCACAATTTTATACTAAAAACAATAGTATAAAAAAGAAAGAAAAAAAAAGTGTAGTATCACAATCTTTTAGGGTCTTAATAGCATATCTCTATATCCTTTCATGAACTCCCGCATCTAACTGTTCCCTTTCTTGCACATCGCCTGCAGTATTCCTTTACTCCCCTCTCCTCTTCCCAATCCCAACTACCCTTCCCATCTACCCTTTTACTCCCATTATCCATTTACTCAACTAGTCAATTTATTTATTTTTTATTTTTTTTAATTTTTTTTTTGTAAAAGGTGATTTTTTTTACATTATTGATTTCAAGGCTCTCAAATCAGTAAACAACAACAAACTTAGTTGCACCAAGACATTCAATCGGCAGCCTAACTCTTCTTGTTATTGATTCTTCTTGTTTTGAAGGTAAACTAATGTTATGTTGTTGCTTTTCATGTAATTATGTTGTTTTGAAATATTTTGAATGGTATGTGGAAGGATACTGTTTTCACTGTCGGGGTTTTACTTGATTTGTTTTGGTACAACTAAGTCATGGATATTGATTCTTCTTATTTTGAAGGTAGAATAATGTTATGTTGTTTTGGGGATTGTGTTATTTTGGTAAAGGATTGCTTCTTTAAATTAGGGTTTTCTAATTTTGGTTTCTCTTGATTTTGGTTTTAATATTGTTTAACTTTTCTAAACTATGCTTCTGTTATGTGTAGGATTGAGTAATACCCATAAGTCCAAGGCATTATGTGCCAGTTGGTTGTATAATGTGTTTGTATTTGAGATTTTATTGTATCGTTAGCATCGATTAAAGTTGAGACCATGAGTTATTATACCAAATAAACTTGATATTAGCATCCAATATGTAGTCTTTTATATTTGTTCTAAAAAAAGCCCCGTTTTACATGTTCACTTCATGCCTCAGGAGAGCTTGAGCCGCCCACTAATCAACTTACCTTTCATGATTTAAGAATTTAGATATTGAAACTTTCATTTAAAAATCCTAATTTTTGTATAAAGTTAACATTCCTTTTAACAAATTTTTGATTTTTGCATTGCTTTTGTTGGTTTGATTAAAAAAAAAAAAAAAAAAAAGAGCTCCCCGTCTTCAAGTTCTTCTACTACCAATCTCACCGAACGGCCGTTCAAAAATAAAACTCACCGAACCCGCGAGTTCCACACCTGTCAATCTCGGGAGATGCTCAACATCTTCTATTCCGTCAACATCTGTTATGCCTCGCTCTGCGGTTGCCAAACCCGCGAGGTCCTCGACATCAGGGAAGCCTTCCACATCAGCAGGATTGCCTCCCACATAAGCAAGACTGCCTGGTAGTGAGAGTTTAGGGAGTTTTAGCAGATCTAGTTCGGGTTCTGTAACCGCAGGTACATGCATCAAAATATTTAATACTTTTGCTATCAATTTTTACCAAAATTAAATAGAATAAACATGTTTGGGTAATTATTTTTTATAACACACTTTTCTGGTAAAAAACTCCATTCAATTGGGCAAACAAATTGATGCACGTAATTTTGCTTCACCAAGACTGCTTCTCTTTTATGCAAATTCATGCATTTATATAATAATGGTGAGAGTTAAGTGCATAGAAGATGTGAGATTGTTAAAGAATGTATTTTTTAAGTCCTATAATGTGAATTAACAAACATTTGGTGCTAATGATTAACTCATTTATTGATAGATTCAAGTACTGCTGCAAGAGACTATCATCAATGTGAAGAAGAGATTGAGATCATGATGTTGGCTGAAAATGACAGCTGAAAGAAGAAAAGCCTAGCTATTGCGTTACGGGCATTGATTGATTTCTTTCCTCATTTCTTACGAATACGTAGATGGACGAAGTCTTCAAGGTCTCAAGGTGCGTTTGGTTCTAGAATTTAAAATAGAGGAAGTTGGAACTCCATGAAATTTTAAATGACGGAAATTTTAAATTCTTAATATTATAATTCCTATTATGTGTTTGGTTCACTACAATTGTAAAAATAATTTAGATTAACACATTGGTAAATAGAATAATTTAGATTAACACATTCATAAATGGAATAATTTGCAAAACTCAATTTTGACTTTTTATGTTTTAAACTAAAAGATGTTTATTATAGACACAAAATTGTTTGCTTCCATCAAAATTCAAAATATAAAAGTAGCCAGTAGCATTAAGAAAAAAATTACGGTATAATCTTCTTAAGAGATTGAAATAAATATACGAGTATTTTATGTGTTTCTTGAAAACTAATAATACGAAGTAAAAATATTTTCCAAAGATTGAAATATGTTTCATATATTTAACTTTTCCAATATTGAGGTTAGTTTAACTACTAAGTTGGTCAACCACCTCCATATAATGAATTTATATATCTTCTACTTGTTATTCTATTTAAATTTATGACTAGGTACAAAGTGTGAAAGGAGTAATTAAGATGACTACACAGTGGAGGTGGAGTGGATTTTACCAGTCTTAAGGGTTTATTGTGTTTTGAAAACACATACACTGAAAATGTGTGATTGGATATTATGTAGAAATGACTTAGTCTTTCGTCTAAATTATATATTCACCAGTTTAATTCTTGTCCGCGGTAACTTTATCTTTCGTCTAGCGTAATTAGGGGTCCTGCATTTTTTATTACTGCATTTTTGCAGAATGCTGGCTCACTGATTTGTTGTATTGCAGTTTGCGTTATTTTGTTAAGTAAATTGAGGCTATTCCTCTTTAACTTATGCATAGTCCGGAAATGAGTACATGAAAGGAAAAGAAGTATTTGGTTATGGCAATGATAATTTATCGTATTGCAGTTTGCGTGACATAATCTGTTGATACTGGTTTCTTGGCAAAGCAGTATGTTTTGAATTAGAATTGCAGCCATGGCTGTTATTTTTTGTCATATTCTACATTTACAAAAGAAAGAAACATTTATATGGCATGTTGGATTGATTAAGATTGACTTTATAAGAGATTTTCTATAATGCTTGCAATTAGATGTTTGGCCACAAAGAGGCTTAGGCGGAAGTCTTTACCCGGTCTTTTTGTGACCAAACATCTCATTGGGTATCAATATTTTGTCCCTTCTTCTTAGCCAAAAATTGTACACATCTGCCTTAGTATAAATTTGTCTTACAGATAATCAAGTTGATAGGGAGTTGCTTATTCATGCTAGAAATCTGCTTAAGTATGCTATTTAGACAATACTTACGTGTAAATCTGCCTAGTATAAAGTTTATCGGGATTCGGAAGTTGCATATAAATAGCAGAAATCTGCTTAATTATAGACAGATAGTCTAAACTTGTACAAATCTGCCCAAGTATAGGTCATTTCGGTGTTATCTTTGGGTGTGTTATGCAAATCTATCTAAGGTTGGGGATGACTTCTTCCTTGTCGGTCTTAAGGCTTACGCTGTCATGTCTTATAATGTGTGTGGTCCACTTGGTACCTAGCTCGAAAACCTATTGGGAGCCTTTTGATTCTCCATTTGGAGAAAACTCTTTTCTTGTAATGAGGATTGACTATTGAGAACTCGAATCATTATGTGATTAACTATTTCTTGATTATTTATGACCTTACCTATATTCGTGACTTGTAATAAGAGGTAAAAGTATACGGGTTGGAGGAATTTATTGGACATTTATTGGACACAAGGGATAAATTCATTTGTGACTTGTCTAATAAATATTAGGGACCCATGAAAGTTGGGTCTGCAGTAATTTATTTAACATTTGTAACCCCTGAAAGTTAGGGCATTTGTGAATCTGCCCCAACTTTTTGCCGTTTTCAATTCTACCCCAACATTCCCCTAAAATATTTACACGACATACTTGGAGGATAGATGTCATCATTTCGAGCTCGAAAAAAAATAAATAAATAAAACTTAACATGTCGCGTGTATATATACGCAACATGTATATATATACGCGACATGTACATATATGTGCATGGGGAAGGAACGTTTTACTGAAAAGCTTACATGAGTTGAAAATAATAATAATAAAAAATAAATAAATAAAAAATAAAAAATCTTAGGGTTTTTTTGGGGGTGGGTTATATGAGCAGTGGGTGTGGTGACTAAATCACCCTATAAATACCTATTGTTGGATGCTGAATACACACAAAAATCATCTAAGAATTCTGTTTTCTTCTTCAAACACAATGTCACACAATGCATCACCTGAAAACGAATCGGTTTACAACACACCACCTGAAGACAATTCCCACAAAACACTCCGCCACAAGATCTGTTTCTGGTGTTCCAATATGACAACCCACCACCTGCCACTCCACCAGGAGTTATGTTTCCACCAGAAAACAATCCACCACCAAACAATCAACCACCAAACTTTCCACCTGAAAACCAACCCAACATTCGTGAGTTGACTAAGGAAGAATAGTACGAGCTGGATATGCAAGTGTAGTTAGAGTTTGAAGCTGAGCAAGACCGTCAGTCAAGGGAGTGTGAGGCGTACCGCAAAGGGAAACAGGATCGGAAAAACAAATGAGTAGAATGGCGATGGTCGATGGGACTTCCACCTGTGCCATCGAGTGAGGACGATTCAAGTGCCTCTTATTCGAGTCACGAGGGCTATGTGTCGGATGATTCATTTAATTGAATCGTAGTTTTATGTTTATTTATCGTATCGTATTTTAGTGGTTTGAATTTCCGTTTCTTAGTTATCGTATCGTAGTTTATTGTTGTAATCGTTGTTTCAAGTAATATTAATCGTATGCTTAATATACTTGCATTGACGACAATTACATATTACATAAAGAAGGTACTGCTGAGAAAAAAATGGTACTGGTAGAATTAAAGAAGGTACTGCTACAATCAAGGAGTAAAAAGTAGCAACCATTCCATACATTAGATAAAAACCAGATTACAAACATACTAAAACCTTACAAGCACAATAATCATTAAAAACTTTCACCCCAACCGGTTCGAACCAGAGCTCTCTACCCTGCTTGCATCCCTTTCCGTCTCATCCTTCCTTTCTTTCAATTGTTCATAGAAAATTTCAAGAGCCCTAATCCTGCTTGCCAAATTAAAAAATTCCTGCGGCTCGATAACCTAGTAGACTCGCTCCTCCACCAAGCTGTCCAAAAGCACAGTTCGCTGCTCCTCCACCATGTTTTGCTGCTGCTCCACCACGTCATGATGCTTCTCCACCACATTATACTGCTGCTCCACCACGTTTTGCTGCTGCACCACCTGATTTCGATCATCCACCGCGTTATCTGGTGAATTGTTGTGTGACATTGTTTCATTTTAATTTTTAGAGAAATCTGTTAGATTTTTGTGTGGAATGTTTGTGTTTTGTGATCCTCTATGAGAGACATAATAAAAAGGGTATTTATAGTCGTATAAATTGGTATTACCTGAAAAAAACTTTGGAACCAACTGCAAAATGTTATTCACAAAGTTTATATGTGTCATTGGGTAGTAAAATCAGTTATTTTAAGCGTACACGACATTGTCAGTGAGTTGTCATTTCAAAGTGTCATATTTCGTGTAAAATTTTAAGCGTACACGACATTGTCATTCATCATCATTCGCATCGTCATCTGACCCAAAAGCAAATGATGAATCCGGTTTTGTGAAATTTGCCTCATCTTTAAAACCGGATTCATAAATCTCATGATCATTTGATTCAAATTTTTTTGATGGGCCCTCAATAAAAAAAGAGTTGCTATGGTTTTTATTATTGAAACAAGCTGAGTTGTCTTCATAACCAGAATACCGATTTTTTTGTTAGTGTTTTTTTCAAAAAAGTTATAAAATGTCAGATTTTCTTGGTTTGACCTAAAATATGTAATTTCTTCACATTCTTTCGCTTTAGCAACATAAAGATGCGGCATTTCTTGATTCAAGGAAGCGTATTCAGCAAAGAACGTTACCTCATCATCGTCAGTGATATCCATTCGAACATCAAATGAGGGGTGCGAAAATTTAAAATTAAGCCGAACACTGGGATCCAACTTGAACTTAGAACGCACAGTTTCATCTAACCATGAGTAAGTGATATTAGTATACATAATCACACCTCGTTCGGTATTATCAAAATGTAAAACACATTTGAATTTTTGAAAATCTGTACTCATTTTTAGTGTTTGATATGGATGAAAGTGTTTGACATGAAAGAATAAACCCTAAACACTAAATATATACATACAATGCTACAACAAAAGTACTTTTCATTTGGGTGTATGTGTAATTTTTTACATAAAATATGACACTGACGAGACAATTCTTTTACAAGGATTTGACAACTCCATGCTAGCTTTGTGTACGTGTAATTAATTACACGAAATATGACACAGACTTGACAATTATATGGCAATGATGTGACAAATCCATGACAGTTGCGTGTACATGTAATTAATTGCGCGAAATATGACACAGACATGACAAGTGCATGACACATACGGGTACGTGTAATTTATTACACGAAATGTGACCATGATATTTTATTTACCCCGACATAGATTAAACATATCAATTAAATTTCTCCTATAAATACTAGTGTGTAGTTCCATTTCTCTAAACACATCCAGATATTAACATTTCTACTCTCTACAAAAATAGAATAATTCACACAGTGTCCCAACAAAACAAAACCGGATACACAAAACGATAGAAAAATTCCCAATACGTTCCACCCAAACAAAAAAAGGACACAACAAACGCCCCAACACATAAGGTTGCGGGTTCTTCAACATCTATGAGCGACCAGGATTGGATAATACCCGGTCCGGCTGGTATTCTTCAACAAGCTATTCTTCGCAAAAATGCAGACATCAGGGAGGGTGGCCCCGAATATTCTATTGTGCCAACACAAGATTATATAGCGAAAGTAAAAGAGGATGTCACTGAGGATGAACATTTTACTAGTGGGCCATGGTTGTGCGCGATTCATAAGCTGTTAATTCTCAGGGTGTCATCGTAACTGGCTGTTTTGGAGATATAAAAATGCATTGCGTAAAAGGGAAACTTGAACTTGTTGTAGCTGTAATCAAGTCTTGTACTCCTAACATACTGGGTGACCTTACATGTACACTAAAAGATCCAACAGGGACTATGGCTGGTACAATTCATCACAAAGTCCTTGCAGAAGAGCTGGATTACAAAAAATCCCTCAAAGTCGGAGCTGTTTTGGTACTTCGTAATGTTTCGGTCTTTACCCCGAAATCATTACCGGCTGCTCTTAACATAACATTAAGGAACTTGGTTGAGGTTATCGACAAGAATACCGTTTTTAGTGGATGAATATTTATATATTTATACCCTATGTTTATGTTTAATATTGTCTATGTAGTGTTTATGAAACACAGCGTTGTCTTTTTTAATAGTTTCGTGTCTATGTACGGTTATTGTATTGTGTCTTTATGTAGTCGAATAATACTTGAATAAATGCTGGAAAAAGAAATCAAATAAAAGTTAAAAAAATACTACAACATAGAATAGCATTACATACTTGTTAAACCGTACAACTAACAATGTGAAGCGTCATCTTAATTAATAATATCGACACAAACTAGTTTTCTCACACCTACAGATGTAAAACATGCTACCAAGGCTACATCTAATATTGAAGAAAAAGCCTACGACATTATTCATATCAAATTCTGGTGGCCATCTACGCGTAACAAACTCATGCATTAGCCAACATGTGATTACTCCACAATCACTAAAATTTCCTTGTTGTGGGATATAATATGGTTCGTCGTTGTAATGGAATTCGAAATTGTAGTGTCCACGTCCTGTCCTGGTGAAATGTCCTAGCTCTTCTAAACAATTGTTCACAACTTCGGTCCAATCCATTACAAACTTTCTTATTTGTTCACAACAGTCGATGCTATGCATAGAGTCGAGAACCAAGAACCTGGAATTATGTAAATCGATAATTGCTGTCACCCAGTGATTCCCTGTCGGATTCATCGGCATTACCACCTGCATATAAAATTTATTTATGTATACACAATTACATGGTCTAGTAAACAGTAATTTATACAAAACAAATAAACATTGAAAGATGTTTACTTACCCAACGTACTTCATCCCATGATAGGTATGGACGCGTGCTACCATCCAGTGTTCCCCTAAGCGAAGGAGCTTTCGAAAGCATGGACATGTTACCATTTTCGGTCGGGTAAATAGATGCAGTCCATGATTTAGCCACTGTCCATGGTTGTTTGTCTACCCAATTTCTGATTAATATCTCTACCCAACAATTCATATGCTGATTCAAAAGATTAAACTAAATCATTTAATGTTCTTGAAACTTAAATAATCTAAACCTCTAACAATTTAAAACAATGGACTTACATCGTCAGACAACCAACTAATTTTATCCTCTGGACCCGGATCATTACCCATCTTGTATAAATCCGGAAGTAGATGTTGAAAGAACATAGGATCTGCTACCCAACCCTTTGGATGGCAGTCAAGCTATATGTCACATGGGTCCATGAGGAATTGCTCAAAACTTACATAATTATTACGCCTTACCTAAAAAAAATAAGATATAATATCGTTACAAGTTTGTTAATTATATAAAATAAATGTTAATAAATTTAAAACATTTTTAGTAGTACCTTTGTAGGATCAACATTATCAACTATTATAGGTGCGCTAAAATCACAACCAACACAGGTAACATCATCATCAACCGGTTCTTCTTCTAGGTTAAACCGTGGAATGTTCGCCGTACTCTTTTTTTGTTTAGCCTTAGCACCACGTTTCCTAGGGAGGATTGTAGTGGGTCCCTGTTGGGTCCAAGAAAATTGCTGATATTTACCCGGACGACAATCCCTCCTTGGTCGCTCGATCGCATCTTTAAAAAAGATTAACCAAATAAATTTTTAACGTCATTAACATTATTAAACATAGAATTGATGGAAGAAAGACAATCAGTAATCAATTACAAATAATGAAAAAATTTTAAAATAATAATCGATAAATAATAGGTTATCTGGATGTCAGCAGCAACGTTAGGGCAGATAGACCAGCCTGGTGATCAATAGGAGTGGCAAACGAGGCGAACCCCATTGGTGTACGGTTAGCACTATGTCCGGTTGAGGGAAATGGGGATGGATACTTAGACGTTACGGGCGGTGTAGGAATACGAAGTCCATCAAAGAAAGAGTCATTTGGTAGCCCACTATATGGACGGCGGGATTGTGGTAAACCCTAGATATTAAATTATAACATAATGTTAGTATACAACCTTTTCGTCACTAAAAATTACTAAACATAAAAACACAAGAAAAAAAGTACATGTGTGTTTTGAATCACACTAAAGTCGCTAAAACCAACATTTTCATCAGCAACAAAGCTTGATTCTCTATGTACTGGTTATTCATTGTGAAGTTGGTTTTGCTACAGTAAAAATGTTAATGACACGATTAACAAGCCTTCAATGATATTAATACAAAAACTCAAAATAAATTGTTGTAAAACTATTTACCTACAGTTTAATATCTTTTAACTTCAGTGCATGTTCTTTGAACATAGCATCATACGATTTAACTTCTGTAAAACAGCCGGCTATATGTCATCATCCATAGAATGGTATACTTGTGGCTGTATCACCGGAGGTGCGACCGGATCCCCTTCGAAGTACGCTCTACTATCACGCCACTACTCGGTCAATTCCTCATACTCATCCGGTGTAATTCTAGGCAACGGTGGTTTTACCTTTAAAAAACATGGAAAATATATCTGACATTAAAAAAACAAAAACAATATTAAATTCATAATAGTTAAAAAAATAAGTGGATATCTCAAACTCACAATCAATTAGTCGTCCAAAAACTTGTCAATTGATTGTATACTTAATTGATTGTGAGTTTGAGATATCCACTTATTTTTTAACTATTATGAATTTATTATTGTTTTTGTTTTTTTAATGTCAGATATATTTTCCATGTTTTTTTAAAGGTAAAACCACCGTTGCCTAGGCTTACACCGGATGAGTATGAGGAATTGACCGAGTGGTGGCGTGATAGTAGAGCGTATTTCGAAGGGGATCCGGTCGCACCTCCGGTGATACAGCCACAAGTATACCATTCTATGGATGATGACATACAGCCGGCTATTTTACAGAAGTTAAAATCGTATGATGCTATGTTCAAAGAACATGAACTGAAGTTAAAAGAGATTGAACTGAAGGTAAATAGTTTTACATCAATTTATTTTGAGTTTTTGTATAAATATCATTGAAGGCTTGTTAATCGTTTAATTAACATTTTTACTGCAGCAAAACCAACTTCGCAATAAACAACCAGTACATCGAGAATCAAGCTTTGTTGCTGATGAAAATGTTGGTTTTAGCGACTTTAGTGTGATTCAAAACACACAAGTACTTTTTTTCTTGTGTTTTTATGTTTAGTAATTTTTAGTGACGAAAAGGTTGTATACTAACATTACGTTATAATTTAATATCTAGGGATTACCACAATCCCGCCGTCCATATAGTGGGCCACCAAATGACTCTTTCTTTAATGGACTTCCTGTTCCTACACCTCCCGTGACGTCTAAGTATCCATCCCCGTTTCCCTCAACCGGACATACTGCTAACCGTACACCAATGGGGTTTGCCTCGTTTGCCACTCCTATTGATCACCAGGCTGGTCCATCTTTCCGCCCTAACATTCCTGCTGACATCCAGGTAACCTATTATTTATCGATTATTATTTTAAAATTTTTTTATTATTTGTAATTGATTACTGATTGTCTTTTTTCCAACAATTTTATGTTTAATAATGTTAATGACGTTAAAAATTTATTTGGTTAATCTTTTTTAAGGATGCGATCGAGCGACCAAGGAGGGATTGTCGTCCGGGTAAATATCAGCAATTTCCTTGGACCCAACAGGGACCCACTACAATCCTCCCTAAGAAACGTGGTGCTAAGACTAAACAAAAAAAGATTACGGCGAACATTCCACGGTTTAACCTTGAAGAAGAACCGGTTGATGATGATGTTACCTTTATTGGTTGTGATTTTAGCGCACCTATAATAGTTGATAATGTTGATCCTACAAAGGTACTACTAAAAATGTTTTAAATTTATTAACATTTATTTTATATAATTAACAAATTTGTAACGATATTGTATCCTATTTTTTTTAGGTAAGGCGTAATAATTATGTAAGTTTTGAGCAATTCCTCATGGACCCATGTGACATATACCTTGACTGTCATCCAAAGGGTTGGGTAGCAGATCCTATGTTCTTTCAATATCTACTTCCGGATTTATACAAGATAGGTAATGATCCGGGTCCAGAGGATAAAATTAGTTGGTTGTCTGACGATGTAAGTCTATTGTTTTAAATTGTTAGAGGTTTAGATTATTTAAGTTTCAAGAACATTAAATGATTTAGTTTAATCTTTTGAATCAGCATATGAATTGTTGGGTAGAGATATTAATCAGAAATTGGGTAGACAAACAACCATGGACAGTGGCTAAATCATGGACTGCATCTATTTACCCGACCGAAAATGGTAACATGTCCATGCTTTCGATAGCTCCTTCGCTTAGGGGAACACCGGATGGTAGCACACGTCCATACCTGTCATGGGATGAAGTACGTTGGGTAAGTAAACATCTTTCAATGTTTATTTGTTTTGTATAAATTATTGTTTACTAGACCATGTAATTGTGTATACATAAATAAATTTTATATGCAGGTGGTAATGCCGATGAATCCGACAGGGAATCACTGGGTGACAGCAATTATCGATTTACATAATTCCAGGTTCTTGGTTCTCGACTATATGCATAGCATCGACCGTTGTGAACAAATAAGAAAGTTTGTAATGGATTGGACCGAAGTTGTGAACAAGTGTTTAGAAGAGCTAGGACATTTTACCAGGACAGGACGTGGACACTACAATTTCGAATTCCATTACAACGACGAACCATATTACATCCCACAACAAGGAAATTTTAGTGATTGTGGAGTAATCACATGTTGGCTAATGCATGAGTTTGTTACGCGTAGATGGCCACCAGAATTTGATATGAATAATGTCCTAGGCTTTTTCTCCAACATTAGATGTAGCCCTGGTAGCATGTTTTACAACTGTAGGTGTGAGAAAACTAGTTTGTGTGGATATGATTAATTAAGATGACGCTTCACGTTGTTAGTTGTACGGTTTAACAAGTATGTAATGCTTGTTAAACATTTATTTGATTTATTTTAACTAGGTGTGACAAAACTAGTTTGTAGTATTTTTTTTTTAACATTTATTTGATTTATTTTTCAAGCATTTATTCTAGTATTATTCGACTACATAAAGACACAATACAATAATCGTACATAGACACGAAACTATTAAACAAGACGACGCTGTGTTTCACAAACACTACATAGAGAATATTAAACATAAACATAGGGTATAAATATGTAAATATTCATCCACTAAAAACGGTATTCTTGTCGATAACCTCAACCAAGTTCCTTAATGTTATGTTAAGAGCAGGCGATGATGATTTCAGGGTAAAGACCGAAACATTACGAAGTACCAAAACAGCTCCGACTTTGAGGGATTTTTTGTAATCCAGCTCTTTTGCAAGGACTTTGAGATGAATTGTACCGGCCATAGTCCCTGTTGGATCTTTTAGTGTACATGTAAGGTCACCCAGTATGTTAGGAGTACAAGACTTGATTACAGCTACAACAAGTTCAAGTTTCCCTTTTACGCAATGCTTTTTTATATCTCCAAACAGCCAGTTACGATGACACCCTGAGAATTAAACAGCTTATGAATTACGCTCAACCATGGCCCACTAGTCAAATGTTCATCCTCAGTGACATCCTCTTTTACTTTCGCTATATAATCTTGTGTTGGCACAACACAATATTCGGGGCCACCCTCACTGATGTCTGCATTTTTGCGAAGAATAACTTGTTGAAGAATACCAGCCGGACCGGGTATTATCCAATCCTGGTCGCTCATAGATGTTGAAGAACCTGCAACCTTATGTGTTGGGGCGTTTGTTGTGTCCTTTTTTTGTTTAGGTGAAACGTATTGGGAATTTTTGTATCTTTTGTGTATCCGGTTTTATTTTGTTGGGACACTGTGTGAATTATTCTATTTTTGTAGAGAGTAGAAATGTTAATATCTGGATGTGTTTAGAGAAATGGAACTACACACTAGTATTTGTAGGAGAAATTTAATGGATATGTTTAATCTATGTCGGGGTAAATAAAATATCATGGTCACATTTCGTGTAATAAATTACATGTACCCGTATGTGTCATGCACTTGTCATGTCTGTGTCATATTTCGCGCAATTAATTACACGTACACGCAACTGTCATGGATTTGTCACATCATTGCCATATAATTGTCAAGTCTGTGTCATATTTCGTGTAATTAATTACACGAACAAAAAGCTAGCATGGAGTTGTCAAATCCTTGTAAAAGAATTGTCTCGTCAGTGTCATATTTTATATAAAAAATTACACATACACCCAAATGAAAAGTACTTTTGTTGTAGCATTGTATGTATATATTTAGTGTTTAGGGTTTATTCTTCCATGTCAAACACTTTCATCCATATCAAACACTAAAAATGAGTACAGATTTTCAAAAATTCAAATGTGTTTTACATTTTGATAATACCGAACGAGGTGTGATTATGTATACTAATATCACTTACTCATGGTTAGATGAAACTGTGTATTCTAAGTTTAAGTTGGATCCGAGTGTTCGGCTTAATTTTAAATTTTCGCACCCCTCATTTGATGTTCGAATGGATATCACTGACGATGATGAGGTAACTTTCTTTGCTGAATACGCTTCCTTGAATCAAGAAATGCCGCATCTTTATGTTGATAAAGCGAAAGAATGTGAAGAAATTACATATTTTAGGTCAAACCAAGAAAATCTGACATTTTATAACTTTTTTGAAAAAAACACTAACAAAAAAATCGGTATTCTGGTTATGAAGACAACTCAGCTTGTTTCAATAATAAAAACCATAGCAACTCTTTTTTTAATGAGGGCCCATAAAAAAAATTTGGATCAAATGATCATGAGATTTATGAATCCGGTTTTAAAGATGAGGAAAATTTCACAAAACCAGACTCATCATTTGCTTTCGGGTCAGATGACGATGTGAATGATGATGAATGACAATGTCGTGTACGCTTAAAATTTTACACGAAATATGACACTTTGAAATGACAACTCACTGACAATGTCGTGTACGCTTAAAATAATTGATTTTACTACTCAATGACACATATAAACTTTGTGAATAACATTTTGCAGTTGGTTCCAAAGTCTTTTTCAGGTAATACCAATTGATACGACTATAAATACCCTTTTTATTATGTCTCTCATAGAGGCTCACAAAACACAAACATTCCACATAAAAATCTAACAAATTTCTCTAAAAATTAAAACGAAACAATGTCACACAACAATTCACCAGATAACGTGGTGGATGATCAAAATCAGGTGGTGCAGCAGCAAAAAATGGTGGAGCAGTAGAATAACGTGGTGGAGCAGCAGCATAACGTGGTAGAGCAGCAGCAAAACATGGTGGAGGAGCAGCGAACTGTGCTTTTGGACAGCTTGGTAGAGGAGCGAGTCTACCAGGTTATCGAGCCGCAGGAATTTTTTAATTTGGCAAGCAGGATTAGGGCTCTTGAAATTTTCTATGAACAATTGAAAGAAAGGAAAGATGAGACGGAAAGGGATGCAAGCAGGGAAGAGAGCACTGGTTCGAACCGGTTGGGGTGAAAGTTTTTAATGATTATGGTGCTTGTAAGGTTTTAGTATGTTTGTAATCTGGTTTTTATCTAATGTATGGAATGGTTGCTACTTTTTACTTCTTGATTGTAGCAGTACCTTCTTTAATTCTACCAGTACCATTTTTTTCTCAGCAGTACCTTCTTTATGTAATGTGTAATTGTTGTCAATGCAAGTATATTAAGCATATGATTGATATTACTTGAAACAACGATTACAACAATAAACTACGATACGATAACTAAGAAACGGAAATTCAAACCACTAAAATATGACACGATAAATAAACATAAAACTACGATTCAATTAAATGAATCATCCGACACATAGCCCTCGTGACTCGAATAAGAGGCACTTGAATCGTCCTCACTCGATGGCACAGGTGGAAGTCCCATCGACCATCGCCATTCTGCTCGTTTGTTTTTTTGATCCTGTTTCCCTTTGCGGTATGCCTCACGCTCCCTTGACTGACGGTCTTGCTCAGCTTCAAACTCTAAATACACTTGCATATCCAGCTCGTACTGTTCTTCCTTAGTCAACTCACGAATGTTGGGTCGATTTTCAGGTGGATTGTTTGGTGGTTGATTGTTTGGTGGTGGAAACATAACTCCTGGTGGAGTGGCAGGTGGTGGGTTGTCATATTGGAACACCGAAAACAGATCTTGTGGCAGAGTATTTTGTGGGGAATTGTCTTCAGGTGGTGTGTTGTAAACCGATTCATTTTCAGGTGATGCGTTGTGTGACATTGTGTTTGAAGAAGAAAACGGAATTCTTAGATGATTTGTGTGAGTATTCAGTATCCAACAATAGGTATTTATAGGGTGATTTAGTCACCACACCCACTGCTCTTATAACCCACCCCCAAAAAAACCCTAAGATTTTTTTTTTCAACTTTGGTAGTTTTTTTTTTCAACTCATGTAAGCTTTTCAGTAAAACGTTTCTTCCCCATGCACATATATGTACATGTCGCGTATATATATACATGTCGTGTATATATATACGTGACATGTTAAGTTTTATTTATTTTATTTTTTTTTCGAGCTCAAAATGATATCTGTCCTCCAAGTATGTCGCGTAAATATTTTAGGGGAATGTCGGGGTAGAATTGAAAACGGCAAAAAGTTGGGGCATTTTCAGACACGGACCCCTGAAAAGGGGGTCTGCAGTAATTTTCGCTTTAATTGTCTATTAGCTATAGGGTGCTATACTACAAAGTGTGGCACATAAAAATTAGGACGTAAAGTTTGACTAGCCACATGGTGCATACTTGTTCTTTCACTTGAACCTTGTGCCTCATAGGTTGTACATTTTCCATTAGTATTTGTATATCCATGGGGTAATTACGATTTGGCATCTGTTGCAAAGGGTATAGAACTTTAGGAATTATTAGTGGAAGGTGCCATTCCTCATCCAAGCTCGCCACTCCTACGTGGCAGTGGATTTGCTTCGCCGGAGCTCGCCATGACACCCTCCCCCTTCGCTGAAGCTCGCCACTTTCAACCTCCTCGTCTGCACGACGATGTTTGGTTTCTGCCAATTCGTCCTTCTTTTTTTCCCCTTTCTTTTGTAATTGTTTTATAGTTGTAAATGATTTGTATTATATATTTATTAGATGTAAATGATTTGAAAATGTGTGTGCAGCCAAACATTGAAGAAGAAGATCTTTTTTTTTTTTTTTTTTTCTGGGCAGGATGGAAATGGGCCGGATAGAAGTGCGCCATTTTGTAAGAAGATTTGTTTTCTTTGAATACTAGAATGAATTTTATAACAGTTAAGAAGATTGTTTTTTAATAATTATTTTGTAACTTAAAAAAATGTTATTTGAATAAAATGAATTTAGTTTATTTGAAATTTTGAATAAAAAAAATAAAGTTGTAAGTGGTAGGCTCCATATGAGTTAGTTGAGGTTAGTTGTAAGTGAGGAGGGGTTAGATTGTTGGCCAATCTTTCCTTTAGAGATGTCGGTATTAGATTGTTTGCCAATCTTTCCTTTAGTAAAGTGTAAATATAGAAAGTTAAGACTTGTTTTACATTGTTTTGTTGGTTGTTAGTATGCTAACATAGTTATGTTAGTATTGGAACATAGTTAGATTGTGGTTATTGAGAAGACGTTAATATTGATTTTGCAGTGTGTTAGCTTCTATATGAATGATGTTTTTCAAGGTTTTGTGATGGATTATTTACTTATGTTTATTGATCGTAAAAATATATTTTTTTAACCTAATGGTGGTAGCATGATTACCTTTTTTTAAAATAGGGTACTACTATGTGTTTGTTGCAGTCACTTTGTGTATAAGTGTATTGGGGGTCTTATATGTAGTTGTAGATTCTAAAGTTCTGGTTGGGGTGCATGAGACTATGTTAAAAGTTGTGGTGACTGAGATTCTGTCAGTGTCTGTTGGGTACACATGTTCCTTATTGTTTGATAAAGTTAGTTTTAGTTAATAGTATTTTACCACTAGTTAGTTCAAGAGTATCTTGCATAGGAAATAGAACAAAAATGGATATTATTTCAAGGCTCTTTTAGTTGTTGAATCTGGTTTGAGTCACTGTTTTAATTAGGTGTTGATGCTATATAAGCAATGGTCAGGTTGCTGTTATCTTCACTTGTATATCCTAGTCTCTGTTAAAAAGTTTATAAAAAAATGGTCTCTATTCCCAACTTTGAGCAACTAAAAGAGGCTTACGGGTCCGATCAGTTGAAAGACTGTTTCAAATTTCTGTTTGTGCAAGTAGAGTGTGAGCATGAGGGTTTCAACAAAAAAATTGCTGAAAAGTGTGATGATATGCGCCGTAAAATTGTAAAGTTTGCTGAGTTGATTCAAGATGGACAATGTATTATTCATTTTGATGTAGCAGCTTGTGATGTGGTGGAATGCTTGGTAGAAGCGCAAGCTAGAAATGGGCAACTTCTGCAAGCGTTGATTGCTGTTTTGGACGTGGCGCGTAAAGGAAAGGCTGAGAAGCGCCGTCATGTGATGGTGATGGAGGTGCATGATTAGGTGTGTCTGGTGTAGTTGTCGTTGCTGTTGGGTTTGTTATTCGAAGTTCAACTAGGTTTTGTGTTTTCTGTTATGTTATGATAGCATGTTGTCGAGTAACCTGTTGTTCTAGATCTTTGTAATGATGATTGTAAGATATTAAGTCTATGAATAAAAGTCATCACCTTTTTTGTGTTTTAATGGTTTTGGATTCAAATGTGTTGCTTTCAAGTTGTATTCAAGTATGCAATTAGAAACGTTCCTTTCCAAAGTGTGCAATTAGAAACCTTGAAAAACATCATTCATATTGAAAACACCATTAAAACACAAACAAGGTGATGACTTTTATTCATAGACTTAGTACTCCCTCCGTCTCAAAATTATTGTCAGGAGACAAGAATTACAAAGTTTAATAAAAGTGAGTCCACTTTTGTTTTCAACCACTCAAAGAGAATATTCCTCTACTATATTACCTAGTTTTTACTTAAAAGGGAAAGTGGACAATTAATTTGAGACATCCCAAAATGGAAATGTGGACAATAATTTTGAGACGGAGGTAGTATCTTACAATCATAATTACAAAGATCTAGAACAACATGTTACTCGACAACATGCCATCATAACATAACAGAAAACACAAAACCTATGTGAACTTCTAATAACAAACCCAACAACAACGACAATTACACCAGAGACACCAAATCATGCATCTCCATCACCATCACATGACAGCGCTTCTCAGCCCTTACTTCAGCGCCACGTCCAAAACAGCAATCAAAGCCTGCAGAAACTTGCCCATTTCTAGCTTGCGCTTCCAGCAAGCATTCCACCCCATTGCAAGCTACTACATCAAAAAACTAAAACAGTGTCCCTCTTGAATCTACTCAGCAACTTTGCAATTTTATGGCGAAAATCATCACACTTTCCAGCAATTTTTGTGATGAAACCCTCATGCTCACACTCTTCTTGCACAAACAAAAATTTGAAACAGTCTTTCAATTGATCGGACTCGCAAGCTACTTTTAGTTGCTCAAAGTTGGGAATAGACACCATTTTTTTTAATAAACTTTTTTAACAGAGACTATGAGATACAAGTGAAGATAACATCCACCTGACCACTACTTATATAGCCTGTAACACCCCCAAATTTGTAAGTAAGCAGCGGAAGACTAATTGGGGTATTACTTCTCGGATCGTAGTCATAACCATAGAAAATGACTCAAAAGAGACGTTTTTATAAAAGTTCAGTTATCATTAAATAAACTTATCACAACATGACACAAAGGTGTTTCACGATAAATTCAGAGTTACAAATAAAACGGTTTCTGATAGAAACAAATGATAACATTATTAAACATGGTCCATAAAGAGGGGTCATTTGCCAATCTCCGTGCCCGTTTTGCCAGCGTCAGTTACCTGAGATAAACATGCTAAAAAGGTCAACATGAATGTTGAGTGAATCCATAGTGTTTAAGTTGTAATAGTTGAACACAAGCCAATAGTAGTAAAAACAGTAGCATCGCAGTGTAATATATATATATATATATATATATATATATATATATATATATATATATATATATATATTGCCCTAAGCCTCATGACACGCAAACCTTAACATCGGGTGTAATATAATAAATCCCACACCATGAAATGGTGTAGGTGATAATGCCCTCGTGTAATAGGAGTTTGTCAGGCTCCTCAGTTAATTCGAATAAAGTGCATTTGGTTACTTACCCAGCAACTCAAATGGGGCGTCAACTGCCAATAGATCTATTCACCGAATTCGCGTTCACTCGCAAGTGATTAATGGTTCATGATATGAGGGACTTTTGACAAGTGGTAACTTAGGCAATATAAATCAGGATAGCATACAAGAAAATACTTGTGTTCAGTTTAGTAGCATGTATCTCCCCACGGGATTTGAAAACATAGTAAAAGTGGGACTATGAACTCACCTTAGTAGTACAGTGGTAGTGATAAAGATCTCAGTTACGGTCAAGGAACGGCTCCAACACACAACCTAGATAGTACGATAAGTTTTAGTGTTTTGATAGTCCGAATAGGTTAATCGTGAATGTTTTAAGAATGAAATGATTTATTGGTTTGACGACAATAGAATTCGTGGTTTAAACGACATGGTCGAAATTGAGAAAAATTTATTTATATATAAATGTATATAAAATTATGAAACCAAGTCAAGAATTTCAACATGCAATGCAATGATATGAAAGGCGGGAAATGGAATTAATTATTAGATTCTCAGATATAGTCCTTGGTCCTTTTTCAGATTTCAATTTTTATCCTAACGGCGTTAGCGCTGTGCCGTTAGTCCTCGTTTTATAATAATTCCGATAACAGCCCTCTATTTGTCCAAGTATACGATATGAACTCGAAATTTATTACTTTATCATTTTTGGTCCTATAGTTTCTGCTTTTACAGTTTTAACCCTTGTTTTCACAGTTTTACATTTTTAGTCCTTATAAGTGTCGACGCGTCACATTTTTGGTCCTTTTTCACAAAAATCGTTAGAATTTTTATAAAAACTTTACCGAGTTTATTTTTAATCTTGGAAAACTTATTTGCACAGCTTATACGATCAGAATAGCTTATTTTTGCTTAATGGGCTTATAAGCCCACTCGGCTTATTTTCAAACCTTTATAGTTATCGAGTTTTGCAAAACACTTTGGCCAAATTAGGGTGTCGAGGAGTGATCATTTTTGTAAAGTTAAAACACGAAACTAATAGCTCGTTGGGTGGTCTACGGGGTGGGGTAATAATATGACATGCTCGTTAGTTTAGATTTCAAGATAACGTGGTGTTTTCTAGCTAGTTTGGTCGACTATTTCACATAAAATAACAAGGTTTTATCTTTTTCATTTTCGAATCTGGTCGTGTGCATGAGTTAGAGCAACGATTAAGGATGAGTCCAATGATGCATGAAATGTAAAATAGATATGTGACAATGCGTACGTGACCCCTAGGCCTTCCATAAAGGTGGCGTGTCACGCTATTAACTATACGTAAATATATGCTATACGTAATAACAAAACAGGAATGAGACGTGAGTTGGTATGCATGCATGAACGTATGAAAGGAGTTAGAGGTCGAGAATGCTTACGACACCTTAAAGGTGGTGAACGTCGAGTGAGATGGAATGAGGACACAGCAGTTTCTCTTGCTTGGTTCGAATACTAGTCGTGGTTGGAAAGGAATGGACCTGGGCAACTTCGAATGGCCTCCAAAGTGAGGATGGTTTAATCCAGATCGAGCAGCAGTAGGTTTTGAAGAGTGAGGGAAATGGTTTTCGAAAATATAGATGGAGTGCATGGCAAAGAGGAGAGGTGCACGTTTATATAATAATAGAACTAGTGATATCTCCCCAACATTTTACTGTGACAGCAGGAAGTACATTTTGTCTTGGCACTATTTTCTTCAAGTCTTGGTCCTCTCTTCAGCTCAAATCAAGGAGACGTGTTTTATGGAGTAATTCTATTCGTACATGAGTAAAAATAATTATAGGAGGGTTCGGTTTTATTTGCTCGTGTGATGTAACGAGAATCAATAGGTTCAAGTAAGTTCGAATGTGACTAAATGTTCTAGTACTATTGTTTAGAGTGGTAACACGTCGAATGGTTTGGCAGGAATAAAAGTTTGGGTGAGTTGATTTCTAGCGTATCGAATGGACTATACACGCTTAGCTTTAGGGAGTTTTTGTGTAGCATTCGTACGAGATGAAAAGGAATAATCATTGTTAGTGATTCTTGGGTGCGAGGTAAATCAAGATATGTAATAATGTTGACATGTTGTTTGCAAGATATCGAAATGTTTGGGGCTGTTTTGGTTGTGCTCGCTGCTCGTTAGTTTCAAACAGAAAGGAAGAAAGAAATCTTAAAATAAATTGGACTGGGCCGGTTTTCTTGAGTGGGCCGAGGAATAGGATTAAGCCCAATGGCTTGTTACTGTTGGGTTTCGGTGGTGGGCTGAAGCAAAGGATTACGGCCCGTTTAGATTAATTAGAGTTAATTATGTTTAGAAATTTTAATGAGGATTAGGTGAGTTATTTTCGTGAGTCCGGAAGTTGGTCGAGTGTGGTTTCAATGAAATAACGTCACGTGATATTGTAAGTGACAAAAGTTAAATATTTTCGCGATTTGGACTATCGTGGCAAGTGTGTGTGAGCATCGTTCCAAGTATATAGGTGAATAACAATTTATGTCGTGATCATTCGTAATATAGTATATTCGTTGAATCAAGCGTTCGTTGTTGTCACAAGTGTTATAAAATATTGAAATGATATAATAGACTTTGATTAGTACATAATACTCGTAAGGAAAATAGTGGGAGGCTACAGTATCAACCCCTTATTTTGAATTCCGTCCCGGAATTCTAGTCTAAGATAGTCGTTAGGGACGATTATGGGAATAGATGTGGATATTTAGCGCGAATCTGGTCTTCACGCTCCCAAGTGTACTCTGGTCCTCGCTTAGAGTTCCACCTAACTTTGACAATGGGGATACGGCTTTGTTTCAATTGTTTGACGTCCCGGTCCATGATCTCTACTGGTTCCTCAACGAAGTTAAGCTTGTCGTTGACCCGAATTTCTTTTAACGGAATGACAGGAGATTCGTCTGATAAACACTTCTTCAGGTTTGATACGTGAAAGGTATTGTGTACTCTACTGAGTTCTTCCGGAAGTTCAAGTTTGTATGCCACGGGCCCAATCCTTTCTAGGATTTTGAATGGCCCAACGTATCTGGGATTCAACTTTCCACGTTTCCCAAATCGAACCATTCCTTTCCAAGGAGACACCTTCAACATAACTCTATCTCCCACTTGGAATTCCATGGGTTTTCGCCTCACGTCGACATAACTCTTTTGTCTGTCTCGGGCTGCTTGTAGGCGCTGTTTGATTTGCACAATTTTATCAGTGGTTTCCTGAATGATGTCGGGTCCCATGATTTGTGCATCCCCGACTTCTGCCCAACAGACTGGTGATCGGCATTTCCGGCCATAAAGGGCTTCAAATGGAGCTGCCTTGATGCTAGCGTGATAGCTGTTGTTGTACGAGAACTCTGCTAAGGGTAAGTGTCTATCCCAACCCTTACCAAAATCGATCACACATGCTCGGAGCATGTCTTCCAAGGTTTGAATAGTTCTCTCACTCTGACCGTCGGTCTGCGGGTGATATGCAGTACTCATATCCAGGCGAGTACCTAATGCTTTCTGTAATGACTGCCAAAAGTTTGACGTGAAACGGCTATCTCGATCCGAGATAATGGAAATTGGCACTCCATGTCGTGAGACTATTTGTTTCAAATATAATTGTGCAAGGGTGCTCATCTCGTCGGTTTCTTTTATTGGCAGAAAATGCGCGGATTTGGTAAGGCGATCAATGATGACCCAAATGGTATCAAATCCTCTTGGTGTCTTAGGTAATTTTGTGATGAAATCCATTGTAATCCTTTCCCACTTCCACATCGGAAGCTCGGGTTGTATCAACAAACCGGATGGCTTTTGACACTCAGCCTTTACCCGTGAACACGTCAGACATTTTCCGACATACTCGGCGATGTCGGCTTTCATGTTTGGCCACCAATAAAGTTTCTTGAGATCCTGATACATCTTATCAGACCCTGGGTGAATGGAATATTTAGACTTGTGAGATTCATGCATGATGAGATCTCGTATTCCCCCATAGAGTGGAATCCAACTTCGGTCCTTGAAACACAACCTTCCGTCTGATTTCTTCATAAAGCCATTCTCACTTTCTGGCATACCGTAGATCTTCTCTTTTGGTCTGTTCTCTTCCTTGAGAGCTTCTGTCTGGGCCTCAAGGATCTTCGATGGAAGCGGTGATATAATTGTCATCCCTAGAGATCTGACTCTAAAAGGTGTAATTCGCTCCTTTCTACTCAAGGCATCTGCCACAACATTTGCTTTCCCAGGGTGATAGCGAATCTCGCAATCATAGTCACTGAGTAATTCCAACCATCGGCGTTGTCTCATGTTCAACTCCTTCTGGTCTAGAATGTGCTGTAGGCTTTTGTGATCTGTAAACACTGTGCACTTGGTGCCATACAGGTAGTGTCTCCACAGTTTAAGAGCAAATACTACTGCTCCCAACTCGAAATCATGGGAGGTATAGTTCTTCTCGTGGGTTTTGAGTTGTCGAGAAGCATATGCGATAACTTTGCTCCTTTGCATCAATATCGCGCCTAAACCTTGGCATGATGCATCACAATACACTACGAAGTCTTCGCTACCCACTGGTAGTGCCAAGATCGGAGCTTCACAAAGCTTCTGTTTTAAAAGTTGGAATGACGATTCTTGTCCTTCTCCCCAATCAAACTTTTTCTTCTTTTGCGTCAATTCCGTCAAAGGTTTGGCGATTTTTGAGAAACCTTCGATGAATCTACGATAGTACCCCCGCAAGACCTAAAAATTGACGTATCTCCGTGGGGTTTGTAGGAGATGCCCAATTTTTGATCGCTTCGATCTTTGCGGGATCCACGTGAATGCCCTTGCTATCAATCACGTGTCCAAGAAATTGTACTTTCTCTATCCAAAAGTCACACTTGGAAAATTTGGCGTACAATTTCTCCTTCTTAAGCAGTTCCAAGATACTTGTTAAATGCTCTGCATGCTCTTCCTTATTTCGGGAATAAATAAGGATGTCGTCGATGAACACAATTACAAATTTGTCCAAATAAGGCTTGCACACTCGATTCATTAAGTCCATAAACACAGCTGGCGCGTTAGTTAGACCGAATGGCATTACTTGGAATTCGTAGTGGCCGTATCGTGTCCTGAAAGCCGTTTTAGGGATGTCTTCTTCCCTGACTCTTACTTGGTGATAGCCCAACCTCAGGTCTATCTTAGAGTAAACACTCGATCCTTGAAGTTGATCGAAAAGGTCATCGATTCTGGGTAACGGGTATCGATTCTTTATTGTAAGTTTGTTCAACTCACGATAGTCAATACACATTCTGAAGGATCCGTCCTTCTTTTTGACAAATAACACCGGGGCTCCCCAAGGCGAAGAACTAGGTCGAATGAACCCTTTATCTAATAATTCTTGTAATTGATCAGATAGTTCTTTCATCTCGGATGGCGCCAACCTATAGGGTGCTCGCGCCACTGGTGCTGCTCCTGGCACCAAGTCGATCTGGAATTCCACCTGGCGGACGGGTGGAAGGCCGGACAACTCGTCGGGAAATACCTCGGGGAAGTTCTTTACTACAGGCACATCTTCAGGTCGCTTCTCCTCCAACTTCTTTTCTGTCACTTGTGCCAAAAAGGCGTGACATCCTCTATCGATGTACTTCACCGTTTTGACGTAAGATATGATGCCGAGACGGGACTTACTTCGTTCACCACGGATGATTAGGGTTTCACCTTGAAGAGGGATGTGGACGACTTTCTCGTCGCAGATGATCCTAGCACGGTTCTTGGATAGCCAATCCATGCCGACGACTACGTCGAAGCTGCCAAGCTTAATCGGCATGAGGTCGATATTGAAAGGTTCGTCGAGTAAGAGTAGGGTGCAACCCTGGATTACGGTGTTTGTGCTTACTAGTTCTCCGTTGGCTAGTTCAATTTCATAGGTGGTGTGTAGTCCGGTCGGGTGGATGTTAAGTAAAGACGCAAGCGAAGTAGATACAAAACTTTTATCGGCTCCAGAATCAAATAAAACTTTAGCAGGATGATTGTTAAGTAAAAACGTACCGGTGACTACGTCAGGGTCTTCCTGCGCATTTCCTCTTTCCATCACAAATGCTCTCCCCCGAGCGTTATTGTTCTGGTTGGCAGTTTGGTTCGGGCACCGGTTCTTGTAATGCCCTTTTTCGCCACATCCATGGCACACCACAGTCACGGTTTGCAAGTTGGCGCCAGTGGCCTTGCAGTCTTGAGTTTTGTGGCCGGTCCTTTGGCATTTTCCACACTTAGCGAAGCAGGGCCCATTGTGGTGCAGCTTACATCAGTTACACATAGGAGCGGGTCCAACATAACCCCCAGTTCCAGCGGGTGTAGCAATATAAGCCCTGGCGGCTTCCTGTTGGCGGTTCTGTCGATTATGATGGTGGTTACGGTTCTGTTGGTAGTTCTGATTGTTATTGTGGTTGTAGTTGCGGTTGTTGTTGTGGTGATTGTTGACATTGTTGTTATTGTGAGAGTTGTTGTGGTTGTTGCTCCTGCGGTCATCAAACTTCCGTTTGTTGTCTTTGCTTCCTTGGCCCTGCCCGCGTTTTATCTCTCGCTCAATCAACCTCTGAGAAATTGACATAGCCTCCTCTAGGGTTTGAGGCTTAGACGCGGTGACATTACCCTCGATGTTTCTAGGCAACCCCTCGATGTACCTCTCTAGCAATTTCTCGAGGTCTGGCACCTTTGCGGGGCATAGTAAGGCAAGCTCTTGGAACCTGCGATCGTAAGTCCTAAAATCATACCCTTTTACCACCAAACGATCAAACTCATCTTCCAACTTCCTTATCTCAGTACGAGGGCAGTACTTCTTCAACATCTTTTGTTTGAACTCGGCCCACGAAATTTGGTAGGCTTCCTCTATACCCATGTTCTGGGCAGTAGAGTTCCACCAAGACAAAGCATCGTCCAAAAGGGTTCCTGTAGCAAATGTGACCTTGCAGTCATCAGCACAACCGCTTCTCATAAAAACCGTCTCAGTACGCTCGAACCATCGGGCGAGCTCGGTCACTCCTTCAGTTCCCTTGAAGTAGGTGGGCTTGCAGGCCATGAAATCCTTGTAGGTGCATTTATGAACCACGGCCACCTCGTTTTCTCCGGTTGGTCTATTCGTGCTGCTCGCACGAGCCATTGCAGCTGCTTGAGTCTCTAGTGCTGCTGCGACACTATCAGCAATCAATTTTTGGATAGCAGCTGGGGTCATGGCTGGTGTTGATGTTGCGGTTTTTGCTCTTGTACGAGGCATATTTCTATTTATACCACAAGAGAAGCACATGTTTAGAACTCACATAGTGGCCGTGTCAGGACAGAATAATTTAATAACAAGGTAAGTAGTAAAAATCATAATAGTGCTGTCACAATCATAACATCTGGATATAATTTTAACTCATTTATAAGGACGAACTTGGTGCCACAATATAGAAGAGTTACAACCACATACGCACATGAAAAACAGCCAAAGCATCATAAATTAATATCAACTTATAGCGATCATAACTAATAATAACTTGTTAAATTGTTTACAAAACAACTTATTACAAGATCTTTTATTATTGCTACACGTAGCAAGTTAGGATGTCCAAGCTACAATTAATACATCAATACTCTACGAGTGGCCTGGCGAGTCTTCCAATTTGCGTTGGAGGCTTCGGACTATCCTGGTCAATTCCTCCACCTTCTGGTCTCTGTCTCTCTCCCTGGCTTGGGACTCTTCTAACCTGCGCTCGAGCGTCAAAATGCGGGTGTTGGTCGTAACGAGTTCATCAGCCTGTCGCTCATTTATGTCCTGCATCATTGCGGCAATGTCCCTCAGGTCTCGTACCTCCTGCCTCTCGTTCTCAAGTTTCTCCTCTAACTCGGAAATAACCTCGAGAGTTCCCTGCAGTTGAGTACCCATCAGGTTAAAGACCTCGTCCATAGCTATCCGTCCCATTACTAGATTTCCCACTTCCCCTTCAATGCTCTTGATACGCTCAAGGGAAATCTCGTTATTAAAATTCGCGATCTCATCAATGTGATCTTCGTGCCTTCCGCGGGGTCTGGCCCAAGCATCCTCGGTCGTATTCTCAATGTGAGAATCTGATAATGAGGGGGTTGAGAAATGCATTCCATTGCTGAGTGGTAACGGATTACTGCGGGCACGTAATGGTCGAGTAGGAGGTGATAATGGGACTGTGGTGGTCTGGTAGTAGAAGACAGTGGGTGGTGGCATGGGACGTCTAGGCGATAGGGGTGGTGATTGAGACATCATCTGTAGAGGTGATGTAGGGGACGTAGGTGACGACGGTGGTGCTGGTGGTGGGCGAATGGGAGCTGTTGGTGCTCGCACCCGCTTTCGAGTATAGTAGATCGTAGCGGAGCCTCGTCGTTCAACTGGTGCAGGTTGAGGTGGTGGTGATAATTGCGAGAAAATGTTGGAAGATTCTGAGTCAGATGAGTCATTATCTGTCTCCGGGTCTGAAGCACGAAGGGGGGTCGGAATGGCTGGCGAAATCACCGGTGTGGCGGCGACTTCATCCTCCTCGAATGGTTCAGTCTCTTCACACACAGCCATTGGCGAATTAGGAGTTGGAGTCATTAGTGATGCTAGTACGGTAGCGGGAGATGCGACCTCCTCGATTTGTGAGTCGAATTGTGGGACAGTGGGGTAGGAATCTGAAGACATGATACTGTAATAATCCCGAATATAATAACATAAGTATAAGTTATTGATATAATAATCATTTTAATTCACCACGACGTCTAATAGTTATGCGTCATCTGTTAAGTAGTATTCAATGGGAAAATGTTGGCAAAGTATTGGCACGGAGGGCATTAGGTATCAAAGTTTAAATGGTCCATTTTTAGAGTACAATTATAGTCCAGTGTTTTGAAAATACACTTGGTTATCTATAATTATGGCTCTGATACCAATCAGTAACACCCCCAAATTTGTAAGTAAGCAGCGGAAGACTAATTGGGGTATTACTTCTCGGATCGTAGTCATAACCATAGAAAACGACTCAAAAGAGACGTTTTTATAAAAGTTCAGTTATCATTAAATAAACTTATCACAACATGACACAAAGGTGTTTCACGATAAATTCAGAGTTACAAATAAAACGGTTTCTGATAGAAACAAATGATAACATTATTAAACATGGTCCATAAAGAGGGGTCATTTGCCAATCTCCGTGCCCGTTTTGCCAGCGTCAGTTACCTGAGATAAACATGCTAAAAAGGTCAACATGAATGTTGAGTGAATCCATAGTGTTTAAGTTGTAATAGTTGAACACAAGCCAATAGTAGTAAAAACAGTAGCATCGCAGTGTAATATATATATATATATATATATATATATATATATATATATATATATATATATATATATATATATATATATATATATATTGCCCTAAGCCTCATGACACGCAAACCTTAACATCGGGTGTAATATAATAAATCCCACACCATGAAATGGTGTAGGTGATAATGCCCTCGTGTAATAGGAGTTTGTCAGGCTCCTCAGTTAATTCGAATAAAGTGCATTTGGTTACTTACCCAGCAACTCAAATGGGGCGTCAACTGCCAATAGATCTATTCACCGAATTCGCATTCACTCGCAAGTGATTAATGGTTCATGATATGAGGGACTTTTGACAAGTGGTAACTTAGGCAATATAAATCAGGATAGCATACAAGAAAATACTTGTGTTCAGTTTAGTAGCATGTATCTCCCCACGGGATTTGAAAACAGAGTAAAAGTGGGACTATGAACTCACCTTAGTAGTACAGTGGTAGTGATAAAGATCTCAGTTACGATCAAGGAACGGCTCCAACACACAACCTAGATAGTACGATAAGTTTTAGTGTTTTGATAGTCCGAATAGGTTAATCGCGAATGTTTTAAGAATGAAATGATTTATTGGTTTGACGACAATAGAATTCGTGGTTTAAACGACATGGTCGAAATTGAGAAAAATTTATTTATATATAAATGTATATAAAATTATGAAACCAAGTCAAGAATTTCAACATGCAATGCAATGATATAAAAGGCGGGAAATGGAATTAATTATTAGATTCTCAGATATAGTCCTTGGTCCTTTTTCAGATTTCAATTTTTATCCTAACGGCGTTAGCGCTGTGCCGTTAGTCCTCGTTTTATAATAATTCCGATAACAGCCCTCTATTTGTCCAAGTATACGATATGAACTCGAAATTTATTACTTTATCATTTTTGGTCCTATAGTTTCTGCTTTTACAGTTTTAACCCTTGTTTTCACAGTTTTACATTTTTAGTCCTTATAAGTGTCGACGCGTCACATTTTTGGTCCTTTTTCACAAAAATCGTTAGAATTTTTATAAAAACTTTACCGAGTTTATTTTTAATCTTGGAAAACTTATTTGCACAGCTTATACGATCAGAATAGCTTATTTTTGCTTAATGGGCTTATAAGCCCACTCGGCTTATTTTCAAACCTTTATAGTTATCGAGTTTTGCAAAACACTTTGGCCAAATTAGGGTGTCGAGGAGTGATCATTTTTGTAAAGTTAAAACACGAAACTAATAGCTCGTTGGGTGGTCTACGGGGTGGGGTAATAATATGACATGCTCGTTAGTTTAGATTTGAAGATAACGTGGTGTTTTCTAGCTAGTTTGGTCGACTATTTCACATAAAATAACAAGGTTTTATCTTTTTCATTTTCGAATCTGGTCGTGTGCATGAGTTAGAGCAACGATTAAGGATGAGTCCAATGATGCATGAAATGTAAAATAGATACGTGACAATGCGTACGTGACCCCTAGGCCTTCCATAAAGGTGGCGTGTCACGCTATTAACTATACGTAAATATATGCTATACGTAATAACAAAACAGGAATGAGACGTGAGTTGGTATGCATGCATGAACGTATGAAAGGAGTTAGAGGTCGAGAATGCTTACGACACCTTAAAGGTGGTGAACGTCGAGTGAGATGGAATGAGGACACAACAATTTCTCTTGCTTGGTTCGAATACTAGTCGTGGTTGGAAAGGAATGGACCTGGGCAACTTCGAATGGTCTCCAAAGTGAGGATGGTTTAATCCATATCGAGCAGCAGTAGGTTTTGAAGAGTGAGGGAAATGGTTTTCGAAAATATAGATGGAGTGCATGGCAAAGAGGAGAGGTGCACGTTTATATAATAATAGAACTAGTGATATCTCCCCAACATTTTACTGTGATGGAATTCAAAATAAGGGGTTGATACTGTAGCCTCCCACTATTTTCCTTACGAGTATTATGTACTAATCAAAGTCTATTATATCATTTCAATATTTTATAACACTTGTGACAACAACGAACGCTTGATTCAACGAATATACTATATTACGAATGATCACGACATAAATTGTTATTCACCTATATACTTGGAACGATGCTCACACACACTTGCCACGATAGTCCAAATCGCGAAAATATTTAACTTTTGTCACTTACAATATCGCGTGACATTATTTCATTGAAACCACACGCGACCAACTTCCGGACTCACGAAAATAACTCACCTAATCCTCATTAAAATTTCTAAACATAATTAACTCTAATTAATCTAAACGGGCCGTAATCCTTTGCTTCAGCCCACCACCGAAACCCAACAGTAACAAGCCATTGGGCTTAATCCTATTCCTCGGCCCACTCAAGAAAACCGGCCCAGTCCAATTTATTTTAAGATTTCTTTCTTCCTTTCTGTTTGAAACTAACGAGCAGCGAGCACAACCAAAACAGCCCCAAACATTTCGATATCTTGCAAACAACATGTCAACATTATTACATATCTTGATTTACCTCGCACCCAAGAATCACTAACAATGATTATTCCTTTTCATCTCGTACGAATGCTACACAAAAACTCCCTAAAGCTAAGCGTGTATAGTCCATTCGATACGGTAGAAATCAACTCGCCCAAACTTTTATTCCTGCCAAACCATTCGACGTGTTACCACTCTAAACAATAGTACTAGAACATTTAGTCACATTCGAACTTACTTGAACCTATTGATTCTCGTTACATCACACGAGCAAATAAAACCGAACCCTCCTATAATTATTTTTACTCATGTACGAATAGAATTACTCCATAAAACACGTCTCCTTGATTTTAGCTTATGAGAGGACCAAGACTTGAAGAAAATAGTGCCTAGACAAAATGTACTTCCTGCTGTCACAGTAAAATGTTGGGGAGATATCACTAGTTCTATTATTATATAAACGTGCACCTCTCCTCTTTGCCATGCACTCCATCTATATTTTCGAAAACCATTTCCCTCACTCTTCAAAACCTACTGCTGCTCGATCTGGATTAAACCATCCTCACTTTGGAGACCATTCGAAGTTGCCCAGGTCCATTCCTTTCCAACCACGACTAGTATTCGAACCAAGCAAGAGAAACTGCTGTGTCCTCATTCCATCTCACTCGACGTTCACCACCTTTAAGGTGTCGTAAGCATTCTCGACCTCTAACTCCTTTCATACGTTCATGCATGCATACCAACTCACGTCTCATTCCTGTTTTGTTATTACGTATAGCATATATTTACGTATAGTTAATAGCGTGACACGCCACCTTTATGGAAGGCCTAGGGGTCACGTACGCATTGTCACGTATTTATTCTACATTTCATGCATCATTGGACTCATCCTTAATCGTTGCTCTAACTCATGCACACGACCAGATTCGAAAATGAAAAAGATAAAACCTTGTTATTTTATGTGAATTAATCGACCAAACTAGCTAGGAAACACCACGTTATCTCGAAATCTAAAATAACGAGCATGTCATATTATTACTCCACCCCGTAGACCTCCCAGCGAGCTATTAGTTTCGTGTTTTAACCTTACAAAAATAATAACTCCTCGACACCCTAATTTGGTCGAAGTGTTTTGTAAAAACTCGATAACTATAAAGTTTAAAAATAAGCCGAGTGGGCTTATAAGCCCATTAAGCAAAAATAAGCTTTCCTGATCAAATAAGCTGTACAAATAAGTTTTCTAAGATGAAAATAAGCTTCGGAAAAATTTTTATAAATATTCTAACGATTTTTGTGAAAAAGGACTAAAAATGTAACGCGTCGTCACTTATAGGGACTAAAAGTGTAAAGCTGTGAAAACAAGGGTTAAAACTGTAAAAACAGGAACATTAGGACTAAAAGTAACAAAATAATAAACTTCAAGCTCATATCGTATATTTGGACAAGTAGAGGACTGTAAAAGAAAATATTATACAACAAGGACTAACGGCGCAGCATTAATGCCGTTAGGGTAAAAAGTTGAAATCTGACAAGGACTTGGACCAAGGACTATATTCGAGACGCTCCCATTTATTTTTTTTCATATCATTGCATTGCATTTTGAAGTTTTTGTTTTAGTTCCTTAACTATATATACTTTTATATATATATATATATATATATATATATATATATATATATATATATATATATATATATATATATATATATATATATATATATATATATATATATAATTTCCTAAACTCCGATCATGTCACTTGAACCACGTATTTTATTATCATCAAACCAATAACCATTCCATTCATAATACATTCGCGATTAACCTATTCGGACTATCACAACACTAAAACTTATCGTACTATCTAGGTTGTGTATTGGAGCCGTTCCTTGACCATAACTAAGATCTTTATCACTACCACTGTACTACTAAGGTGAGTTCATAGTCCCACCTTTTACTATGTTTTTCAAATCCCGTGGGGAGATACATGCTACTAAACCGAACACAAGTATTTTTCTGTATGCTATCCTGATTTATATTGCCTAAGTTACCGCTTGTCAAAAAGTCCCTCATATCATGAACCATTAATCACTTGCGAGTGAACGCGAATTCGGTGAATAGATCTATTGGCAGTTGACGCCCCATTTGAGTTGCTGGGTAAGTAACCAAATGCACTTTATTCGAATTAACTGAGGAGCCTGACAAACTCCTATTACACGAGGGCATTATCACCTACACCATTTCATGGTGTGGGATTTATTATATTACACCCGATGTTAAGGTTTGCGTGTCATGAGCCTTAGGGCAATATATATATATATTACACTGCGATGCTACTGTTTTTACTACTATTGGCTTTTGTTCAACTATTACAACTTAAACGCTATGGATTCACTCAACATTCGTGTTGACCTTTTAGCATGTTTATCTCAGGTAATTGACGAAGGCAAATCGGGCACGGAGATTGGCAAATGACCCCTCTTTATGGACCATGTTTAATAATGTTATCATTTGTTTTTATCATAAACCGTTTTATTTGTAACTCTGAATTTATCGTGAAACTCCTTTGTGTCATGTTGTGATAAGTTTATTTAATGATAACTGAACTTTTATAAAAACGTCTCCTTTGAGTCGTTTTCTATGGTTATGACTACGATCCGAGAAGTACTACCCCAATTAGTCTTCCGCTGCTTACTTACAAATTTGGGGGTGTTACAGATTGGTATCAGAGCCATATTTATAGAGAACCAAGTGTATTTTCAAAACACTGGACTATAATTGTACTCTAAAAATGGACCATTTAAACTTTGATACCTAATGCCCTCCGTGCCAATACTTTGCCAACATTTTCCCATTGAATACTACTTAACAGATGACGCATAACTATTAGACGTCATGGTGAATTAAAATGATTATTATATCAATAACTTATACTTATGTTATTATATTCGGGATTATTACAGTATCATGTCTTCAGATTCCTACCCCACTGTCCCACAATTCGACTCACAAATCGAGGAGGTCGCATCTCCCGCTACCGTACTAGCATCACTAATGACTCCAACTCCTAATTCGCCAATGGCTGTGTCTGAAGAGACTGAACCATTCGAGGAGGATGAAGTCGCCGCCACACCGGTGATTTCGCCAGCCATTCCGACCCCCCTTCGTGCTTCAGACCCGGAGACAGATAATGACTCATCTGACTCAGAATCTTCCAACATTTTCTCGCAATTATCACCACCACCTCAACCTGCACCAGTTGAACGACGAGGCTCCGCTACGATCTACTATACTCGAAAGCGGGTGCGAGCACCAACAGCTCCCATTCGCCCACCACCAGCACCACCGTCGTCACCTACGTCCCCTACATCACCTCTACAGATGATGTCTCAATCACCACCCCTATCGCCTAGACGTCCCATGCCACCACCCACTGTCTTCTACTACCAGACCACCACAGTCCCATTATCACCTCCTACTCGACCATTACGTGCCCGCAGTAATCCGTTACCACTCAGCAATGGAATGCATTTCTCAACCCCCTCATTATCAGATTCTCACATTGAGAATACGACCGAGGATGCTTGGGCCAGACCCCGCGGAAGGCACGAAGATCACATTGATGAGATCGCGAATTTTAATAACGAGATTTCCCTTGAGCGTATCAAGAGCATTGAAGGGGAAGTGGGAAATCTAGTGATGGGACGGACAGCTATGGACGAGGTCTTTAACCTGATGGGTACTCAACTGCAGGGAACTCTCGAGGTTATTTCCGAGTTGGAGGAGAAACTTGAGAACGAGAGGCAGGAGGTACGAGACCTGAGGGACATTGCCGCAATGATGCAAGACATAAATGAGCGACAGGCTGATGAACTCGTTACAACCAACACCCGCATTTTGACGCTTGAGCGCAGGTTAGAAGAATCCCAAGCTAGGGAGAGAGACAGAGACCAGAGGGTGGAGGAATTGACCGGGATAGTCCGACGCCTCCAACGCAAATTGGAAGACTCGCCAGGCCACTCGTAGAGTATTGATGTATCATGTGTAGCTTGGACATCCTAACTTGCTACGTGTAGCAATAATAAAAGATCTTGTAATAAGTTGTTTTGTAAACAATTTAACAAGTTATTATTAGTTATGATCGCTATAAGTTGATATTAATTTATGATGCTTTGGTTGTTTTCATGTGCGTATGTGGTTGTAACTCTTCTATATTGTGGTACCAAGTTCGTCCTTATAAATGAGTTAAAATTTTATCCAGATGTTATGATTGTGACAGCACTGCTATGATTTTTACTACTTACCTTGTTATTAAATTATTCTGTCATGACACGGCCACTATGTAAGTTCTAAACATGTGCTTCTCTTGTGGTATAAATAGAAATATGCCTCGTACAAGAGCAAAAACCGCAACACCAACACCAGCTATGACCCCAGCCGCTATCCAAAAATTTATTGCTGATAGTGTCGCAGCAGCACTAGAGACTCAAGCAGCTGCAATGGCTCGTGCGAGCAGCACGAATAGACCAACCGGAGAAAATGAGGTGGCCGTGGTTCGCAAATGCACCTACAAGGACTTCATGGCCTGCAAGCCCACCTACTTCAAGGGAACTGAAGGAGTGACCGAGCTCGCCCGATGGTTCGAACGTACTGAGACGGTTTTTATGAGAAGCGGTTGTGCTGACGACTGCAAGGTCACATTTGCTACAGGAACCCTTTTGGACGATGCTTTGTCTTGGTGGAACTCTACTGCCCAGAACATGGGTATAGAGGAAGCCTACCAAATTTCGTGGGCCGAGTTCAAACAAAAGATGTTGAAGAAGTACTGCCCTCGTACTGAGATAAGGAAGTTGGAAGATGAGTTTGATCGTTTGGTGGTAAAAGGGTATGATTTTAGGACTTACGATCGCAGGTTCCAAGAGCTTGCCTTACTATGCCCCGCTAAGGTGCCAGACCTCGAGAAATTGCTAGAGAGGTACATCGAGGGGTTGCCTAGAAACATCGAGGGTAATGTCACCGCGTCTAAGCCTCAAACCCTAGAGGAGGCTATGTCAATTTCTCAGAGGTTGATTGAGCGAGAGATAAAACGCGGGCAGGGCCAAGGAAGCAATGACAACAAACGGAAGTTTGATGACCGCAGGAGCAACAACCACAACAACTCTCACAATAACAACAATGTCAACAATCACCACAACAACAACCGCAACTACAACCACAATAACAATCAGAACTACCAACAGAACCGTAACCACCATCATAATCGACAGAACCGCCAACAGGAAGCCGCCAGGGCTTATATTGCTACACCCGCTGGAACTGGGGGTTATGCTGGACCCGCTCCTATGTGTAACCGATGTAAGCTGCACCACAATGGGCCCTGCTTCGCTAAGTGTGGAAAATGCCAAAGGACCGGCCACAAAACTCAAGACTGCAAGGCCACTGGCGCCAACTTGCAAACCGTGACTGTGGTGTGCCATGGATGTGGCGAAAAGGGGCATTACAAGAACCGGTGCCCGAACCAAACTGCCAACCAGAACAATAACGCTCGGGGGAGAGCATTTGTGATGGAAAGAGGAAATGCGCAGGAAGACCCTGACGTAGTCACCGGTACGTTTTTACTTAACAATCATCCTGCTAAAGTTTTATTTGATTCTGGAGCCGATAAAAGTTTTGTATCTACTTCGCTTGCGTCTTTACTTAACATCCACCCGACCGGACTACACACCACCTATGAAATTGAACTAGCCAACGGAGAACTAGTAAGCACAAACACCGTAATCCAGGGTTGCACCCTACTCTTACTCGACGAACCTTTCGATATCGACCTCATGCCGATTAAGCTTGGCAGCTTCGACGTGCTCATCGGCATGGATTGGCTATCCAAGAACCGCGCTAGAATCATCTGCGACGAGAAAGTCGTCCACATCCCTTTTCAAGGTGAAACCCTAATCATCCGTGGTGAACGAAGTAAGACCCGCCTCGGCATCATATCATACGTCAAAACGGTGAAGTACATCGATAGAGGATGTCACGCCTTTTTGGCACAGGTGACAGAAAAGAAGTTGGAGGAGAAGCGACCTGAAGATGTGCCTGTAGTAAAGAACTTCCCCGAAGTATTTCCCGACGAGTTGCCCGGCCTTCCACCCGTCCGCCAGGTGGAATTCCAGATCGACTTGGTGCCAGGAGCAGCACCAGTGGCGCGAGCACCCTATAGGTTGGCGCCATCCGAGATGAAATAACTATCTGATCAATTGCAAGAATTATTAGACAAAGGGTTCATTCGACCTAGTTCCTCACCTTGGGGAGCTCCGGTGTTATTTGTCAAAAAGAAGGACGGATCCTTCAGAATGTGTATTGACTATCGTGAGTTGAACAAACTTACAATAAAGAATCGATACCCATTACCCAGAATCGATGACCTTTTCGATCAACTTCAAGGATCGAGTGTTTACTCTAAGATAGATCTGAGATCGGGCTATCACCAACTAAGAGTCAGGGAAGAAGACACCCCAAAAACGGCTTTCAGGACACGATACGGCCACTACGAATTTCAAGTAATGCCATTCGGTCTAACTAACGCACCAGCTGTGTTTATGGACTTAATGAATCGAGTGTGCAAGCCTTATTTGGACAAATTCGTAATTGTGTTCATCGACGACATCCTCATTTATTCCCGAAATAAGGAAGAGCATGCAGAGCACTTAACAAGTATCTTGGAACTGCTTAAAAAGGAGAAATTGTACGCCAAATTTTCCAAGTGTGACTTTTGGATAGAAAAAGTACAATTTCTTGGACACGTGATTGATAGCAAGGGCATTCACGTGGATCCCGCAAAGATCGAAGCGATCAAAAATTGGGCATCTCCTACAAACCCCACGGAGATACGTCAATTTTTAGGTCTTGCAGGGTACTATCGTAGATTCGTCGAAGGTTTCTCAAAAATTGCCAAACCTTTGACGGAATTGACGCAAAAGAAGAAAAAGTTTGATTGGGGAGAAGGACAAGAATCGTCATTCCAACTTTTAAAACAGAAGCTTTGTGAAGCTCCGATCTTGGCACTACCAGTGGGTAGCGAAGACTTCGTAGTGTATTGTGATGCATCATGCCAAGGTTTAGGCGCGGTATTGATGCAAAGGAGCAAAGTTATCGCATATGCTTCTCGACAACTCAAAACCCACGAGAAGAACTATACCTCCCATGATTTCGAGTTGGGAGCAGTAGTATTTGCTCTTAAACTGTGGAGACACTACCTGTATGGCACCAAGTGCACAGTGTTTACAGATCACAAAAGCCTACAGCACATTCTAGACCAGAAGGAGTTGAACATGAGACAACGCCGATGGTTGGAATTACTCAGTGACTATGATTGCGAGATTCGCTATCACCCTGGGAAAGCAAATGTTGTGGCAGATGCCTTGAGTAGAAAGGAGCGAATTACACCTCTTAGAGTCAGATCTCTAGGGATGACAATTATATCACCGCTTCCATCGAAGATCCTTGAGGCCCAGACAGAAGCTCTCAAGGAAGAGAACAGACCAAAAGAGAAGATCTACGGTATGCCAGAAAGTGAGAATGGCTTTATGAAGAAATCAGACGGAAGGTTGTGTTTCAAGGACCGAAGTTGGATTCCACTCTATGGGGGAATACGAGATCTCATCATGCATGAGTCTCACAAGTCTAAATATTCCATTCACCCAGGGTCTGATAAGATGTATCAGGATCTCAAGAAACTTTATTGGTGGCCAAACATGAAAGCCGACATCGCCGAGTATGTCGGAAAATGTCTGACGTGTTCACGGGTAAAGGCTGAGTGTCAAAAGCCATCCGGTTTGTTGATACAACCCGAGCTTCCGATGTGGAAGTGGGAAAGGATTACAATGGATTTCATCACAAAATTACCTAAGACACCAAGAGGATTTGATACCATTTGGGTCATCATTGATCGCCTTACCAAATCCGCGCATTTTCTGCCAATAAAAGAAACCGACGAGATGAGCACCCTTGCACAATTATATTTGAAACAAATAGTCTCACGACATGGAGTGCCAATTTCCATTATCTCGGATCGAGATAGCCGTTTCACGTCAAACTTTTGGCAGTCGTTACAGAAAGCATTGGGTACTCGCCTGGATATGAGTACTGCATATCACCCGCAGACCGACGGTCAGAGTGAGAGAACTATTCAAACCTTGGAAAACATGCTCCGAGCATGTGTGATCGATTTTGGTAAGGGTTGGGATAGACACTTACCCTTAGCAGAGTTCTCGTACAACAACAGCTATCACGCTAGCATCAAGGCAGCTCCATTTGAAGCCCTTTATGGCCGGTAATGCCGATCACCAGTCTGTTGGGCAGAAGTCGGGGATGCATAAATCACGGGACCCGACATCATTCAGGAAACCACTGATAAAATTGTGCAAATCAAACAGCGCCTACAAGCAGCCCGAGACAGACAAAAGAGTTATGCCGACGTGAGGCGAAAACCCATGGAATTCCAAGTGGGAGATAGAGTTATGTTGAAGGTGTCTCCTTGGAAAGGAATGGTTCGATTTGGGAAACGTGGAAAGTTAAATCCCAGATACGTTGGGCCATTCAAAATCCTAGAAAGGATTGGGCCCGTGGCATACAAACTTGAACTTCCGGAAGAACTCAGTAGAGTACACAATACCTTTCACGTATCAAACCTGAAGAAGTGTTTATCAGACGAATCTCTTGTCATTCCGTTAAAAGAAATTCGGGTCGACGACAAGCTTAACTTCGTTGAGGAACCAGTAGAGATCATGGACCGGGACGTCAAACAATTGAAACAAAGCCGTATCCCCATTGTCAAAGTTAGGTGGAACTCTAAGCGAGGACCAGAGTACACTTGGGAGCGTGAAGACCAGATTCGCGCTAAATATCCACATCTATTCCCATAATCGTCCCTAACGACTATCTTAGACTAGAATTCCGGGACGGAATTCAAAATAAGGGGTTGATACTGTAGCCTCCCACTATTTTCCTTACGAGTATTATGTACTAATCAAAGTCTATTATATCATTTCAATATTTTATAACACTTGTGACAACAACGAACGCTTGATTCTACGAATATGCTATATTACGAATGATCACGACATAAATTGTTATTCACCTATATACTTGGAACGATGCTCACACACACTTGCCACGATAGTCCAAATCGCGAAAATATTTAACTTTTGTCACTTACAATATCACGTGACGTTATTTCATTGAAACCACACTCGACCAACTTCCGGACTCACGAAAATAATTCACCTAATCCTCATTAAAATTTCTAAACATAATTAACTCTAATTAATCTAAACGGGCCGTAATCCTTTGCTTCAGCCCACCACCGAAACCCAACAGTAACAAGCCATTAGGCTTAATCCTATTCCTCGGTCCACTCAAGAAAACCGGCCCAGTCCAATTTATTTTAAGATTTCTTTCTTCCTTTCTGTTTGAAACTAATGAGCAACGAGCACAACCAAAACAGCCCCAAACATTTCGATATCTTGCAAACAACATGTCAACATTATTACATATCTTGATTTACCTCGCACCCAAGAATCACTAACAATGATTATTCCTTTTCATCTCGTACGAATGCTACACAAAAACTCCCTAAAGCTAAGCGTGTATAGTCCATTCGATACACTAGAAATCAACTCGCCCAAACTTTTATTCCTGCCAAACCATTCGACGTGTTACCACTCTAAACAATAGTACTAGAACATTTAGTCACATTCGAACTTACTTGAACCTATTGATTCTCGTTACATCACACGAGCAAATAAAACCGAACCCTCCTATAATTATTTTTACTCATGTACGAATAGAATTACTCCATAAAACACGTCTCCTTGATTTGAGCTGAAGAGAGGACCAAGACTTGAAGAAAATAGTGGGAGGCTACATAGCCACAACACCTAACTAAAAACAGTGACTCAAACCAGAATTAGCAACTAAAAGAGCATTGAAAGAGTATCCATTTTGGTTATATTTTCTATGCAAGATACTCTCAAACTAACCAGTGGTAAAAATACTATCAACTAAAACTAACTTTATCAAACAATACTAATACTACCTCCGTCCCATTTAAAGTGTCCACTTTCATAATGCACAAAGTTTTAGGAGATTCCACTAACTAAACTATCCACCAATCAAATATTACTTTTACCCACTAAACTCTCATCTTATTGGTTGGAAGGTACAAGTGGACACTTTAAATGGGACATGCAAAGATTCTATTGTGGACACTTTAAATGGGACGGAGGGAGTAATAAAGAACATGTGTACCCAACACACACTGTTTAACAGAATCTCAGTCACCCCAACCACAACTTTTAACAGAGCCTCATGCACCCCCACCATAACTTTAGAATCTACAGCTACATATAGGACCCAATACACTTATACACAAACTGACTGCAACAAACACACAGTAGTACCCTATATTAAAAAGCGTAATCATGCTACCACCATTAGGTAAAAAAAATATACTTTTACTATCAATAAATGAAAGCAAATAATCCATCACAAAACCTTGAAAAACATCATTCATATAGAAGCTAACACACTGCAAAATCAATATCAACGTCTTCTCAATAACCACAATCTAACTATGTTTCAATACTAACATAACTATGTTAGTATACTAACAGCCAACAAAACAATGTAAAACAATTCTTAACTTTCTATGTTTACACTTTACTAAAGGAAAAATTGGCAAACAATCTAATACCGATATCTTTATTCATTAACCAGTTGTAAATATTTAAGGCTAGACATATTAGCAACATAATTATATACAAGCTGAAAGAACGCATGTTACAAATAAAATCTAACCTTCAGTGCCCATACAAATCCATATAGATTGTATGTTTGCTCTTTTTTGGGAGATTTTCGAATCGGCTTCTTAGATTCCTTCTCGCTGTGCCTAGGTACAACATTCGCAAATCTTCTATACAAATGTGCCCACATATACTCACCCCATGGATATTCATTCCAAACAAATAAATCCTCGATCATCTCTAGCATATGGTCAGGAATGTAGAACATTCCTTCTCGACCAATGAAAACACATGTTGCAATCACCAATAAACTAAACCTAACCTCATGTGATACAGTTCGCCAGGCTTGGGAATCAATTCGCCAGGCTTGGGAATCAATTCGCCCTCGAGACATCAAAGTGTTATGGTATGATGTGGTTTGGTTCCCTAATAATATTCCCCGTCATGCGTTTAACTTATGGCTTATTATTAAGCGTAAGCTGAAAACGCAGGATCGGGTTAGCATTTGGGACGTAGATCAGAATCTTGGAAGTATTTGCTCACTATGTGATACAGTCCCGGATTCCCATGATCATTTATTTTTCCAATGTGTCTTTGCGGATGGTGTTTGGAATCGCATTAAATTTCTTGCTGGTCTAGATAATGTGGCACATAATATTTATGCCATCGTTGAGCATATTGGAGTGAATTCGAAAAAGAAGTCTTCCCATGGTGTTATTGCGAGATTGGTGCTTGCTGCTACAGCCTACTTTATTTGGCAAGAACGCAATTGGAGGTTGTTTAAAAAGTTGAAGAGATCCGTTGCTCAAGTTAGTGAGTGTATCTCAGCAGCAGTTCGGCTCAAGCTTCTTTCGTGTAGGTTCAAGCGAACCAAGGAGGGAGAGGCTTACGCTCGAGTTTGGGACCTTCCTGATTCTGTTTCTAGATGATTGATCGTCTAGTTTGTTTATGTTCCATTAGGTGGTTCTTCCCTATTGGAGTCATTGGTTATGTAGTTGATTTGTAATTTGTTTGGCATGCCATTCGACTAGGCTGTTCAAGCTTTACTTGAGGTTAATGTGACACTCAGTCACATTCCAGTGTTCTTATCGGATTTTTGGGTGTTTAATATATTTTACCAGGGTATTCCCTTTTACCCAAAAAAAACCTCATCATTATTGGATAAAGAATCCCACGATTTACCAGGCTTCAACAATGCCAAAAGCTGGTCACCCTTTTTTTTCTTAATTGCTTTCTTTTCCGGAAACAAACGGTCAAAGAATGGACTAGATTCTAAACCATGTACAATACACCCTACATCAGTTTAAAGTAATTATATAAATGGTTATTAGGAACATATGGGGGAAATCTAACCAGGGGCCAAACACAGTTGTTCTAAACAAATTGCTTCTATTGACATTCAACAAAGATTTAATAGTTGTAAGTTGTTCTAATCTAGACACCGTTATCTTCGCTTCAAACATTATCGTTTTTGGAAGAACAGTCGAATCTTTGAACGCTTAGGTTTTCAGTGGATAAATGTGTGTGGGTTTCAACGATTAATGATTCAACCGTTATGTTGCACGATTAGGTTTTGGGTGTTTGATCGGTAAAACAAGTTACAGTGTGTGTAATGTAAGTTGAAGTGGAAGTGTTAGTGTTTTGTATTTTGAGTAAAAGTGTATTTTTGTATTATGTGTTTGTATTTAGAGGAATTGTTTTTTAAAAAGTATATAAAGTGTATTTTTAACTTTATGTGTATTTTTGTCACAATTATAAAGAATATAAGGCATAAAAGTATGACACAAGTACAAATAGAAATAAAAAAATATATAAATGTGTACTCTTTAGCTAACTAGTCGCTCAAGAATACACATGAGTGGGACCTAGTCGCCCAGGGAATATGTACTATTTAATAATATAAAAAGACTATACTTTTTACCTAAAAGACAAAAAAAACATAGTCAACCAAGAATGTAGCTCCCAGTCACCCAAAAAATAAGGTAGGATACCTAGTACTATGTAAGTACAAGGTGAGCCCAAGCATAGGGACATATGTCCCGAATCTGTTAGAGTTGCCCAAAAATTTAAAGGAGAAGGTTGCCCATGGGATATTTGAAGAAGTTGGATTTTTTTTAAGCATATGGGGTGAACCCATGTGTACCTTTGGGGTATTTGAAGAAATGCCTCTATTTAAAAAGTAAAATAATAAGATTTGGGACAGTGATATGGTATTTGGACCATATATTTGTGCTAACTTTATGTAATAGTGACAAGGATCAACGTTTTAAAAATCGGGTTTTTAATCGACATGGTTGAATCGCCGGACACCGGTTCGACCGTCGGGTCAACCTGGTTTTTCAATTAATTTTTTTTTGACCGGGTCAACATGTTTGACCATCGGGTCAACCCGGTTTTTATAAAAAAAATTTTGAAAAAGATGAAATCAGGTCAGGTTTCAAGACCCGGGTTGACCCAGGTCACTTAAAACCCGGCGGGTTTAACCGGTTAACCCGGTTTAAAAACCTCGGTTTTTTTTACCCGTTTTTGTGGCCGGGCTAATTAAACCGACCGAGTCGACCCGTGTTTGAAAACATTGACAAGGATACTTCTCTTTTTATTATGGTCTATAAAAGCATTACAGCTAGAGCTGGCATAACAGGTCCGACACGACACGACACGAACACGATAAGACACGGATCTGTTAAGCCCTGACACGAACACGACACGATAAGCTAATCGTGTCAGATCTTAAAACACGAACACGAAGACGAAAATTAACAGGTCACACGAACACGACACGATAAGACACGATAAGAGGTCTTAACAGGTCTTGACACGCTAAAACACGAAATTTTAACAGGTCTTTAACAGGTCTTAACAGGTCTTTAACGGGTTTTAACAGGTCTTAACAGGTCTTATCATGTCTTAACAGGTTACACGAGGTCTTGACACGAACACGACACGTTATCTTATCGTGTCATCTTACACAAACACGAACACGACACGAAACACGATAAGCCCAAACACGAAACCTGTTAACTTCGTGTCGTGTCGTGTCGTGTTTTCGTGTTTCGTGTCGAAATTGCCAGCTCTAATTACAGCTTTATACCATGTATGGTCTATAAAACAAATTTGTATGGTCACCATCAATTAGTGTAGTTAAAAAAGAAAACATAAAATTGTATTTTGACCAAAGATAACTTTTCTGAGAAGTGAACACAGACCTACTACTATATTTTTCTTTAATCTATTTCTCGAGAATTGTGATATATCGATCACTGTTCTATCTGTATATTATTTGACGAAATTTACGCTCTAAACATATTTCACTTGTATCTTGTATAGTAAATAATTCTTAACAGCATTATTCTAAGAAGCTCATAAACAAATTAAAATAAAGCAGGACAACGTACCTGTGATCCAAAATATTGGTTTATGAATCACCGGGTTCTTTTTTCATCATCAGCTGCTAGTTGATGTCCTTGTTCTTATAAACAAAGTATGCAACATATTAAACATGAAACTAACACTAAAAAATTAAAAATAAATAAATAAATTGTTTTTCTCGAACCTAGTCTACGAATCAGTGCATCGAATTGCTAGTACAATAATCCAAATCCAAATTCAATCTGCAAATAAAAATTGGAATAATTGTTATGAGGATAAAATAATATTTTATAAACCCTTAAGTTCAGCCCATAAACCTAAAAATACTCACATACTATATACCTGAAATCTCAAAAGATCTCTATCTTCTTCTTCACATCTAAAATATTAAATATTTTGAGGGTGCTCTCTGTGCTATGTGTATGTGAAACTGAGTTTACACTGAAAGCAATATCATCATCATCATCATCAATCTTTTCAACTTTTGGCTCACCTTGCAAGTGGTTGGAGATAAATTAATTTACCAACTAACCTTCAATTAAAGTTTTTAGAGAGATAAAAAGAGGTGGCTGAGAGTGTGTGGAAGAACATTCAAGAAAGACCCCGAAAGATAAAGGATTGTTACTGTTTACTGTCCGTTCTTCTGTTCACCAAGGACACAGACAACTGTAGCAAAAATATTTTATAATCTTTGTGTGTGTGGCTACAGGATTTTGCTACAAAAGTTGAGGGAGCAATCCTTGTAAATGTATTGTATAACTAGGTAATTCTTTTAGGCCGTGCTAAGCACGGCCCAAGATGATTTCAAATTCGTTTTTATATGGTTTGGAAAGCAATGTTTTAAAAAGCGGGCCTGAGGCGCGCCTACTCCCTAAATCCCACGAGGCTCTAGCCTTTGGGATTTTTTCAGATCGAGGCTCACGACATGCATGAATCCCGTAAAAATCTTTGTGCCTTAGGGATTTTTGCGCTTTTGCGCCTTGGGGATTTTTGCGCCTAGAAGATGTAACGGGATTTTGGCCTTTTTTTTCTTAATAGTAAGATACATTTTGGGTTTACATGTTATATACATTGGACCCTTTAAATTATAAAGTATCTAATAACCCTAATATTTTAGAAAATAACTAAAACACACAATCAACAAATATTATTTGTAATCTAATGTCTAAGAATAGTAGCTTATTAACAGTTACAAATGTTGTTTCTTTAGTGTTAAGTGTTACCAAACAACTCTAGATTTTTTGTTGGTTATAGTTGATATAGATACATGGTAATTTGTTAAATTTTATAAGTCATAAACTCATATATTGTAATGTATATTTAGGAATTTAGGATAGTTCATGGATTCTGATATGTTGCTTGCTTGAATTTTGGGTTTAAATGCAAGCTTTATTAGATGTAATAACTATTAAGTGGCATTATGCATTGAATATTGATATTTTTGTGTTATTTAAGCTGCATAAGTTGTCACATATGTATAAAAAAAAACCTAAATGTATAGTGCGCCTCATATTTATGAATTCGCGCCTTGGTTTGCGCCTCGACTCGAGGCTCTTTGACCCCCTTTGCGCCTTAGTGCGCCTTGAGCCTTTCAGAACATTGTTGGCAAGGCTTAAATTTTCGAGTCCGCGGTATCTAAAGTGTATTTATGGTGTCTCACCCAAGCAATGAGTGTCTGTCTCCTTCCATGAGCATTTATGTAAAATAACATGTATGTGTTAGCTTTTAGAAGATGGACATTAAGTTAATACGTGATAATTATAGATATGATTTTACGAGTAAATTTTGTTGACAACATTGTCAAAAGATTAATAAAATCTTTTTGTGGTCACGGAGGTTCATCTGCACCGACTCCGGTCTATTTAAAAGGGTAGTCGTTCTGAGATTAGTCGGTTCGTAATGTCAAGTAAGAAACCCAAGTAAAAAAAATAAATAAATAAAAGATTAAATAAAATCTCATGCAAACATTCATATTTTTCATTTCATTTTACCTTTTATTTGTATCAAAGTATATTTAAGATGTCTTATCATTTTAACTATTCGGATGTGGTTAGCATATCCAAGCCCATTATTGCTGCTGAGCTAAATGGATCTTTTGATCATCTCATGCGTATTTAATACTTCATATTTGCTGCAAAATATCAACCATCAAGAGATGTAGTGTGGTTTTGGTAGTCCGTACAATAATTTTCATCTTTGACTTTATAAGCCAAATTTGGTTCTTGTATATCATCACTTTGAACTGATGGCAAAGTTTGTGAGTATATTGATGCATAAATAGAAAATAAATCAAGATTGATGAAATTTTTTGGAAAACTGTATCTTTTACCAAGGATTGATATAAGGTTTGACACATACATTTAGAAAAATAAAATACATAACTTCATGATATCTCTAGCATTAATATTTTACAACCGAAACACTCTTTCCTAATATATACATCCTTGATCTATCCACCATCCCTCACAACTTGTACTTCAACCCTTGATTTCCTACACGCAACCACCCTCCATAGAGTCCACACAATCAATCACCTTCACCTTCCTTGTTTGTCTTTCACTCGAGTACTATGGAAAATCACTATTTTAAAATATTTATATATTCTTATTGCGAGTATCTTGTAGTATTACATCACTGGCATCCGAAACTCACAGCCTTTGATCTTGCACAACAAGGAAAAATTAATATGACATGGTCAAGAATAGTTGCGGTATTTAAAAAATAATAATAATAAATAAATAAAATTAATAGTATATGAAAACAATAGTTTTACATAAAGCCCAAGAATTGAAAATAGTCAAAATACATTGAAATATTCACTTAACACAAACCAAACCTCCAACTTTCCGGTCGTATCCGGTACTATATGTAATAACTTTTTAAAATACTATACATATTTTTATCTATGTTTCTGGTACTGAAATGTATAAATATTTTTATTCTTATTACAAGTTTAAAAAATATACAGTGATAATGTGAAGGATTGATGGGAGCTAGTAGCCATAGTTTGGGCATCCCATTCCCTGAAAGTCTGAAACTCTTATCACATTCTACACCCATGCTTTTCACACCACTAATAGGCTATATTTTATGTTCATTTGATTAATTTTTAGAGTTATTTCCTAAAAATTCTTTAGTTTCTACAATTTTAGCCAATTGCTTAGGTTATGCTTTTCAACCCAAACACAAAAATGTATATCAGTAAATGCTATAAGCACTTTATTGATGTCAACTAATAACAATACACTAATACGGAGTAACACATTTAAGTTTTACCCCCCAAAAAAATGTAAAATTATTCAATAGTTAAAACAAATATAAAAAATTCAAGTCGTTATAATAAAATTGACCAAAGTTCAACAATGAAACTTTCACAAAGTAAATCAAATACATACCAATCACAGTGAAATTGATAATTTGTGATGCATGCTTACATATATTTGCAACTAACAAATAAGTTTAAAACCGGAAATTCTGTTGGTTAACAATAACACACTCAATAAGTTTAGAAGAAAAAAGAAATGCGCTCAAGTTCTTATCTAAAGTTGTGAAATAATTTTTGATGATTGATTATCTATAAGTGTTATAATATAAAGAATCGAGACACATTAGTATCGATTAAAAAAATATTCAATAGTAACTGGACTAAATATTTGCAAAATTTTCTAGACCCACACATATCACATATAAATCTTGGAAAGTAGAAAAATATATTCCTTAACCTTTTGTCGTTGGATGAGCCATCCCATAAATCTAGACAAATAATAACATCCAAAATTCAATGAAAACATAAATCCATAAAATATTACTGTATTATACATTGAAAGGGTTGCAAAATGGATGAGAAAATTTTTACCTTCACTTTATCAACTTATTTCTCCAAAGGCATCCATCAAGTATGTCACCATAATCTGATAAGATTTTTACCAAAGACAATCCATAATTAAATAGAAAATCAATGAATCTTAAAGTTTAAATAACACATAAAGAGTAACTTACACAAATTCTTGAGACGTGTTTCGAAATATGTAAGCGATGTCTAAAATAGTTAGATCAAGTCGAGGCATTAGTAGCTGCAACCAAGAAAGAAAAGAAAAGAAAAATCTAAGTTACATTTTAATCGTGTGTAGGTATGTCTTTATGGTGTTCGGATTTGTAGAGAGAATGTATGGTTGATTGTAAAAAATGAGAGTGAGAGAAGAAGATGTGTTAAAGGAGATGGGGTTAAAGGAGATGGTACTTTTGCTAGTCAACAGTTGCACAGTGTTTTTTTTTTTTTTTTTTTTTTTTTTTTTTTTTTTTTTTTTTTTGACTATTGAGAAAGGCATGTGTAACCAAATATTGAAAAAGGCATGTGGCTTTTATTTGGAGCGCCTTAGAACTGACGTGGGTTTTTCTGGATGGCCTACGTGGCTCTTTTTTAGCTAGCTACAGTAAAAAATTGCCTTATTTATAATATAGGTAGAAATAATATAATAGGACAAGTCCCTGTAACTACAAACATTATTCACGAAACATTGATGAAAACTGGCCCGCATACAAATTTTTACTGATACTGGTGTCTCTTTTATTTAATTCTATTTACACATATTGTTCACACGTGATTTCTTGAGATAATGAAGATTTTATATATTTAGTGAACTATTGAAACAAGGACGAAGGTTCGGGTAGATGCTATGCCCATGCATTTCTTTTTATGTTTTTTACTTTTTAGTGAATATAAAAGTAATATATATATATATATATATATATATAGTGTAACTTTCTTACGAGAACCACTTTTATCTACGAGAACTGCGATAACCACTTTTTAGCCATTGGATTAATGATCAATGGTTATAATTAGTAGTGCCACTAATGTAAAAAACTAAAAGATTATGCCATTATTTAAAAATCTGAAAGGGCAATTTAGGTATTGTGTATTATCCCTAAAAAATTGGAGGTTTCAGTATAATATCACATAATATCTATTTTCCAAATCATTTGAATAAAAGTCACGGTTCTATCTTCTTCTCCATCTTAACCCTAGCCGCCTCCTCCTCTCAATCACTCGTTCAAAGCCATCGTTCAATCCCTTCAATGACAAGGTCTCGATTCGGTGGAGGGTTTTGGTCCGTGGAAAAGAAAACGTCTCCAATTTTTTTTATCACAACGATGTAAACAAGTAGATCTGTTACATGGTTTATTCGAAATATATGTGATTTAAAAATGGTTCGTATTTATTATCAATTTATTTATTTTTTTTTTATTTTTTTTTTCCGATCTAAAACTAGGTGATGATGGAAGTTGTTTTTTTTTTTTTTTTTTTTTTTTTTTTTTTTTTTTTTTACTACAGATCTTGGGTTCTTCATCTTTGTTGATTTTGGTGATTTCATTGGTGTTGTCATCTCAGTCCGAAAGTCAGTAAGTGGTTCATATCTTTTAATATATAATTTGTTCTTTAAACCAATGTTCGTTACTTTTATCAGTTGGGTTTAATCTTTTTAAGAAATTGTGTGATTTAAGATGTGGGTATAGTGAATTAAGATTATTATTTATTTATTTATTTATTTGTTTTTTAAGTAACAAGTTTTTGATCGATGGATTTTTCTTAGTAGTGATTAGTATGTGGTCCTTTATGAAATTGTTTAGTATGTTTGAAACTTGACACTGTTATAGACTTGATAGTAAAGGATGTTAGACATGAAATATTAACAATTCATTGATTTTAGGAGCATCATATAGTAAAGGCTACTGCATCATATAGTTAATGGGTTTAATGCAATTTTTTTGCTTTTTCTTTTATGAGTATAATGCTATTTCTTTTAAGGCAAATGATTGTTTACGTATAAAACAACATATATGTTTTGTGTTTGGATTATATATGTTCAAAATAAATTGATGCATACATGCATGTTCAGAACATGCATGTTCAGAACATGCATGTTTTAAAAAATGATTGCTTATAAATGGAATGCTTAAAACATGTTTATTTTTTTTTATTTTTTAGTAAGTGTAATTATTGTTCTTTTCAAAGACTTCGTGTTTGCCAAACAAGTATGTTTCCTAAAACATACATGTACTCATGAACATGTATAATATTTAATAATAGTTATAATTTTTGTACTTTTTTTTGTATCAGGTGTAATTACAAGAATGTTCACGGCTACAAATATGATATGTCCGGCTTTTGAAAAATTGTTGATGGCTACTCGTGCGCATATGCCCATTTGTGTTGGATATTATTAGTGCTCACGTGTATAGATCGATTAGATTCATGTTTTATGCTTTTAGAAATTTGTATTTTATTGTATTTCAATCGATATCGAAGTTTGTATATAACATTTATGTTATTGGTTTGTTATAATTCATTATATTAAAAAAAACCTATATGCACCTTGAGAGGGAAAAAAACATATATGCATTTTGACAAATTGAAAACATGTATGCATCTTAACTATTTGGGCAAAAAAAAACATGCATGCACCTTGAAATTTCAAAAAATAATAATTAGGTATAAAAAAAACATGTATGCACAGCATTAAAAAAAAAAAAAAAAAAAAAAAAAAAAAAAAAAAAAAAAAAAAAAAAAAAAAGTTCCGAATTTTATGATTTTTAAAAAACGGGAATTATATAAAAACAAAAATAATATGAAAATGTCTTTTACTATTATACCCTTTTTAATTAAATAAAAAAAACAAAATGCTATGGAGCAATAAATGTTGTACATTATGTATTTTTAGTTGTAAAAAGGTGGTTTTCGCAGTTCTTGCAGCTAAGGTGGTTTTCGCAAGAAAGGGACCCTATATATATATATATATATATATATATATATATATATATATATATATATATATATATATATATATATATATATATATATATATTTTATTACATACGTTTTTACTTGCACATCATGCATTGTGAGATTATACTACATGCATTATGATATGATCACATGCAGGAATGTTACTGTATAATATTACCTTGTTTTTGTATGACCATATATTTGGTATTATTTTCAAGCTAATACTCGTAGTATTGTATTAACATTTCGACTCATAAACCTGCATGCACCTCGAACTGGTAAGGAAAAGAGTGGACATATATTCAAGTGCCAATTTAAATAGAAGTAGTTAACTCGTTTTTTGAGAATATCAAACATTTATTCTTGCAGATTTCTTTTGTTGCTACTAGTTTTAGGTTTTCCAACACTGTGTTACCCCGAAAATATAAATTGTTTATTTATTTTCACAACTCGTAACTTAGAAAAACGCTCTATATATCTAGGTTTCATACATACGAGCTTGGGTTTCATCAAGAGGACGAAGCTAACACCGGTTATATCAACAAAGTCTGATAACTACTTTCAGTTAACATAGTGAATGAGAAAGCATGAAGGTGAAATCTGAGCACTTACAGAATTGTAGATGTGAAATGTCACAGAAAACAAACGAACACATACCGTACGTCCCCCATTTTGTTCGGGATCCCACTGATAAAACCCGTCACAAGCATAATCGAACGAGGCACAACATCTCCGAGCGGCAGTATTTTCGGACGACTTGACCGAAGGAAACCGCACCGGATGGCTGATAGCTGGTCCACACTGCCGTCTATACCCGACGTCCATACCAGACATTTATATCAAACGTTTACACTGATCGACAGTCCATACCGATCGACAGTCCATTCGGCCATATACGCCAACACGTTTCATGTTCGTTGAAAGAGCTAAACTGTCTTTGAAGTTTAACTAATCGAGCATAGTGACCAGTGTTTCATGTTTGTTTTAAAATCTTTTTACTGGTACTTGTACTTATAAAAATGGAACTTTACAACTCATTTTGTAATACACACAATAAAGCTCAAATATACAAGTAGGATTCACATCATAACAAACACAAACATTGTTGTGATGATTGCCAAGATTCTTGTTAACAATTACACTACTTAAATGTTGCAACTTGATAATGTTGGAACTTATGAACTCATTTTATATATATGTATCTTGTTCCCACATCGGCTAGTGACTTAAATAAAACTGGGAAACGAGTCTTATGTTATAAGCTTGAGCTCAAGCTTTGCACATTAATGATCCTTTGAAATGTTTAAGAAACATGGGAAACGAGTCTTAAAAATAAATAAAGGGGTGTTTCTTTTTCATCTTAGTGGGGAGGAGTTCATATTTTACACCCTCCACATATAGAAAAATTAGTGGAAATGAATAGGCTCCATTGTTAAAAAAAATACTAATTAAATTATGGTTAGTCGGACCATATCCTTAGCTAAATAGAAAAAGAAACACCCCCTAAGTCATATACTCGCGCGTCGCGATTAAGGTATACGTGTAATTAATTTTTCCTAAGATAAACAATCTAAGCTCTTAAAAAAATGACACACGTCTTCGATTAGTTGTTTTACCTAATGATATTTGTTTTAAAATTTTAAGGAGTACAAGTTTGATGTAAATGTACAAATACCTTAAGCCGATATATAGATGTAACATTGATAAATATATATATATATATATATATATATATATATATATATATATATATATATATATATATATATATATATATATATATATAACCTATACTATATTATAAAACATTTAAGAATTTCTATAAAAGCAAGTCTTATAATTTTAACACAAAAAAATATTACTACTATAAAAGGAAAATTAAAAAATTAATATAAAATTTAAAATTTAAGTCTCATTTAAACCATATATTAACTCTTTCATGTAATGATTTTTTTTTTAATAAATTTGTTTATAAGAAAAGCTAACTAAACTTATAACCATCAATTTAATACAAAAATTTAAAAAATAAAAGTGCTAACTATTTACACTATCAATAATTTAGAGTAACCACTTTTGAAAAATATATATCTACTACATTCAGGGCCGGTCCTGAGTTTTTTGCTGCCCTCGGCGAGAAGGTATAAGGATGCCCCTATTTAAATAAATGAGACACTCTCTTTTGTTTGTCTTTTAAATAAAGCCCGCACATCAACTTATCATTTTTTACAAACTCGATATATATGAAATATGATATAATATATAAATTTATAAATATTTTCATATTTTGTGCCGTTCTCAGTCATGCATTAGAAAACGCTATGGCTTCATCATAGCCATACTTATCTGAAAACAACATTTGATTCTATGGTACACATGATGTTATTTATAAACTTGATCATGCCGTCACGTCACGCCTCACGTTATTTATAACCTTGGTTCTATGGTGTGAAAAGCTTATTTTAGTGTCCTAAACAATAAGCTTTTGTGTGAGACCGTTTATGAGCTCTAGGATGTTAAGCCTTTGATCTAGGAATTTGGCTATTACGAGCACAATGATAATATTGACGGAATATTCTATGAATGAAACAATATTATCACAACAAGGTTTTTCTAACTTCTCCGTTTGTTATTCCAACTAGCCCCAATGCTATGTGATCAAGTATAGCACGGTTTACAATCTAACAGGGATCAAAGATCCTTGAGGCTAAACAAACCTAACAAGAACAGACCCCTTGTCTGATGTTCCCACACACACTCTTTTAGATGCTTTTACATTTTAACACACTTGGTGTTGTAATTTCTAAGTACGAAGCACCTTGGTGATGTTCACTTTGTTTCACTGTGAAGCATGCGCACTTTATCTAAAGGGGTGTGATCTCCTTTTTATAGAACAAAGGAGATCATTACAAAATTGATAAGCTTTTGTCATCTACTATCTAGCTTATGACTATGATGTCAGTCAACACGTATCAATGTTTACAACTCATTTAGAGTGTTCAATTTGATGACTGATGAAAGATATTATCTAGAGGATATACTTGACTTTTATGCACAAAATATCTTCTTCATCTTTATCCATTCAGTAGTATGACTCATTGATCAGCAGCAGTGTCAATCAGCAGAATCCATCAGCAGAATCACTTTCAGTAGAAACGTTCTTCAGCAGAATCCATTAGCAGAACTATTTTGCTCATCAGCAGAATCCATCAGTGGAACTATTTTGCTCATCAGCAGAATCCATCAGTGGAAACGTTCTTCAGCAGAATTGCACTTAGCGTATTTTGCTTATCATTTCAGTATTCTTCATGTTTCATTCTTCTTGTTTCTGATCATCAAATCTATGGAATATTTAATTCCTAACATATGGTACACATAATATTAACTTTACTTATCTGAAAACAATTTTTTTTTTTTTTTTTTTTTTTTTTTTTGTCAACTAAGGATTAAACAGAAGATGCAATCTGTTATAAAATAGGAGATTTGATTAACGTAATGTTATCTAAAATCAATACGGGTTAACATACGAAGTATATATCCGATCAATGAGTTAATATGCACAAACCAATACGAGTTTCATATATTATGTAATATTCATAACTACAATTATAAGTGCTACCAAAATATAGAACGTTGATGTTAAAATGTGGTAAAAGGTTTAAAGAAAAACAAAAAGAGGAAAAGAAATAATTACTAGCTAGCAAATTACTTTCGTTATTTATGTAGTATGTACCCACTACTTGACAAAGTACTACTGCCCCCTTTTTAGTCTTTACTCAGCACCACACGTGACTAAAAGAATCATCATCTTTCTCTCCTATCTTTTCAACTCATGTTTTCCGGTGACTGCAACCATTTTTTTTCCGGCAAAAATGTTTTTTAAACTAGTCCAACATGTTACTGGTCCTGTTGAAGCATAATTCCGTTAGGCAAGTCCGGAAGGCCCACGTGCCATCCATCCATCCTCATTCCTAAGCCTTGAAGTTTGCTGCAATCACGAAAGAACCCGTTAGAAGAAGTCCCGAGGCCGGAGCCCCAGGACCACCCTCCGACGGTCAAGTCATTGCTCTCCTATAAGTATGGAGGGATGCTAAGTATGGAGGGATGAACCCTCTAATTAAGAGTTATTCTAGAGAGAGAAAGTAGAGAGAGGTAGGAGATCCCTCCCACAACCAACAAGAGTAGTGTATTTATAGTACCTTTGTTACTGTAGATGACGTCATTATAGGGGACACATCCCCTTAAAACCTGGGTAGTAGGTATACGTGTGGTCACATCAATAGAGAACATATTACCTGATGGTCCTTCCTGTGTCATTCGGCCTATGCCGTCCTTCCTGTGTCGTTCAGCCTATGCCGTCCTTCCTGTGCTGTTCGGCCTATGCCGTCTTTCCTGTGCCGTTCGGCCTATGCCATCCTTCGTGTGCCGTTCGGCCTATGCCGTCCTTCCTGTGCCGTTCGGCCTATGCCGTCCTTCTTGTACCTTTCTTCCGGTGTCTTGATAAATCAGGTCTATCAGACCACATACGTCAACATGTCCCCCCAATATTGCATTATTAGTAAAAGACTAATGATGTAATACTTGAAGAATACCTTGTGGCGTTTCAGCCCTTATCATTCGGACATGCCCTCCGCTTAGTAACCATCTTAGAGTAGCTCACCAAGTGGCCCCTAAGCCGGTGCTTCATAAGGCGAGTTGGGTCTATTAGACCATATACGTCAACATGTCCCCCCAGTATTGCATTATTAGTAAAAGACTAATGATGTAATACTTGAAGAATACCTTGTGGCGTTTCAGCCCTTATCATTCGGACATGCCTTCCGCTTAGTGACCTCTTAGAGTAGCTCACCAAGTGGCCCCTAAGCCGGTGCTTCATAAGGCGAGTTGGGTCTATTAGACCACATACGTCAACATGTCCCCCCAGTATAGTATTGTTGACCTAAGGTCAATGATGCTATACTTAAATATTGTTGGATCCGAAGCGAGACATGCCTTTTCCATCATCCACTTGTTTCCTGCACAAGTAAAATATAGCTTCTCTACCATAATCATTATTTTTGTGAAGTGTCATTATATATCATTTAAATTTTAATCACAAACGTACACCGAACACTTGTTTTTTATTACCGTTGCTATTTACATAGCTCTTAGAGGTACAAGTTTATATGTTTGGAGACCGTTTGATGACGGAGTGTTTTGCACTATTCGTTTGATGACGACGGAGTGTTATCACCATCCGCTTAGCGGAGTGTTTTCACCATCCGTTTATAATTTTGGACGGGGTGTTTCTGCACGACCCGTTTATAAAATTGGACGGAGTGTTTTTGCACGATCCGTAATTGGACGGAGTGCTTTTGCACGATCCGTATATAAAATTGGACGGGGTGTTTCTGCTCGACCCGTTTATAAAATTGGACGGAGTGTTTTTGCACAATCCGTATATAAAATTGGACGGAGTGTTTTTGCATGATCCGTATATAAAATTGGACGGGGTGTTTCTGCACGACCCGTTTATAAAGTTGGACGGAGTGTTTTTGCACGATCCGTAATTGGACGAAGTGCTTTTGCACGATCCGTATATAAAACTGGATGGGGTGTTTCTGCACGACCCGTTTATAAAATTGGACGGAGTGTTTTTGCACGATCCGTATATAAAATTGGACGGAGTGTTTTTGCACGATCCGTATATAAAATTGGACGGGGTGTTTCTGCCCGACCCGTTTATAAAGTTGGACGGAGTGTTTTTGCACGATCCGTATATAAAATTGGACAGGGTGTTTCTGCACGACCCGTTTATAAAATTCTTGTAATTGTTACGCATGTGAGACCTCATACAGTTATCCCTGCACATTAAGTCATGAAAGCTACTTGCCTTTTCCCGTTAGATATGACAAACAAAATATTTTCATGTATCAATAGAAATATTGGGTTAAATCCGAACCGTAACATAACTGATGGGGGTATCATACCACTACTATTCCCCCAGTTCCAAGGTGCTGATGTTTATTACTCCCTCCGTCCCATTTTAAGTGTCCACAATGGAATCTTTAGATGTCCCAAATTAAGTGTCCACTTGTACCTTTCAACCAATAAGATGAGAGTTTAGTGGGTAAAAGTAATATTTGGTTGGTGGAGAATTTAATTAGTGGAATCTCCTAAAACTTTGTGCATTATGAAAGTGGACACTTAATATGAGACGGAGGTAGTAGTATCGTTGAACTTGAATAAAACAAAGTATTAGATAACATAATAAATGTTTAATAACAATTGTTACCCATGCGTGTTAAATAGGAAACATGTGATGTTTATAACCCTCATTGACCACGCTTTACGAAATCATCATCTTATGCTTGCCAGTCCTGTAGAGTGAAACTTGAAAGCTTTTTGCTTTCTTCGGTTAGATATGATAAATATGATATCACCAACATCAATACAAAACCGGATCACAAACAACATTGATATGATGGCGGTACCCCGCCACTATACTCCCCCCAGTTCGACGGTACTAATTTTTTTTAGTATCGTTGAACTTAAATACCACCCAACACTAAATAACATAATCAACCCATCATAACCGAAAGTCTCATGGATGTTAAATATAAAACATGTAGTTTTCTCTTACCTTATGATAGGTGCCAATTTCCTTAAATTTAACGTTATGTCTCAATATTTTACTACACTGGTTGCATATAAATATTTGAGTAAATTACATGGTTGGTCCCTGTGGTTTGTATAAAGTAACAAGTTTCGTCCCTATCTTTTAAAAGTTGCATGGTTAGTCCCTAAGTACGTAAACAAATAACACCACGGGTCCCTTGGTTTAACTGGTGCTAACTAGTTTAGTTAAAATTTACAAGTTAGCCCCCTTTGGTTAAATAGCGCTGCATCGTTAATCCTTTGGTTAAATAGCGTTGCATCGTTAATCATTTGCTTAAATAGCGCTGCATCGTTAATCCTTTTAACGTTTTCGCCCGTTTTTGTCCGTTTTTTTTACGTTTTCGCCCGCTTTTGTCCGTTTTTTTGTTTTCGCCCTTTTTTGTCCCCTTTTTTTTACGTTTTCGCCCGTTTTTGTTCATTTTTTTTACGTTTTTGCCCGCTTTTGTCCGTTTTTTTTTGTTTTCGCCCGTTTTTGTCCCTTTTTTTTTACGTTTTCGCCCGTTTTTGTCTGTTTTTTTTGCTTTCGCCCATTTTTGACCGTTTTTCTTACGTTTTCGCCCGTTTTTGTCCGTTTTTTTTGTTTTTGCCCGTTTTGACCGTTTTTCTTACGTTTTTGTCCGTTTTTTTTGTTTTCGCCCGTTTTTGTCCATTTTTTTTACGTTTTCGCACATTTTTGTCCGTGTTTTTTTGTTTTCGCCCGTTTTGTCCGTTTTTTTACGTTTTCGCCCGTTTTTGTCCGCTTTTTTTTGTTTTCGCCCGTTTTTGTCCGTATTTTTTACGTTTTCGTCCGTTTTTTTTTGTTTTCGCCCGTTTTTGTCCTTTTTTTTGTTTTCGCCCGTTTTTGTCCGTTTTTTTTATTTCGCCCGTTTTTGTCCATATTTTTTACGTTTTCGCACGTTTTCGTCCGTTTTTTTTGTTTTCGCCCGTTTTTGTCCGTTTTTTTTTTACGTTTTCGCCCGTTTTTTTCTGTTTTTCTTACGTTTTCGGCCGTTTTTGTCCTTTTTTTACGTTTTCGCCCGTTTTTGTCCGTTTTTTTATTTCGCCCGTTTTTGTCCGTGTTTTTTATGTTTTCGAACGTTTTCGTCCGTTTTTTTTTGTTTTCGCCCGTTTTTGTCCTTTTTTTTACGTTTTCGCCCGTTTTTTTCCGTTTTTTTTTATTTCGCCCGGTTTTGTCCGATTTTTTTACGTTTTCGCCCGATTTTATCCATTTTTTTACGGACAAAAAATTCAATAAAACATAATTTTGAATTTTTTTTTAAATAATCATCGAAAAAAATATTTTCGAAAAAATTTTTTGGGTAAAAAAAACGGACAAAAACGGGCGAAAACGTAAAAAAAATGGTCAAAAACGGGCGAAAACAAAAAAAACGGACAAAAGCGGGCGAAAACAAAAAAAAAAACGGAAAAAAACGGGCGAAAACGTAAAAAAAAACGGACAAAAACGGGTGAAAACAAAAAAAAAAACGGACGAAAACGTTCGAAAACGTAAAAAACACGGACAAAAACGGGCGGAATAAAAAAACGGACAAAAACGGGCGAAAACGTAAAAAAAACGGACAAAAACGGGCGAAAACAAAAAAAAAGGGACAAAAACGGGCGAAAACGTAAAAAAAAGGGACAAAAACGGGCGAAAACGTAAAAAAAAACGTACAAAAACGGGCGAAAACAAAAAAAAAAAACGGACGAAAACGTGCGAAAACGTAAAAAATACGGACAAAAACGGGGCGAAATAAAAAAAAACGGACAAAAACGGGCGAAAACAAAAAAAAAACGGACGAAAACGTAAAAAATACGAACAAAAACGGGCGAAATAAAAAAAAAAAGGGACAAAAACGGGCGAAAACAAAAAAAAACGGGACAAAAACGGGCGAAAACGTAAAAAAAAAGGTCAAAACGGGCGAAAACAAAAAAAAACGGACAAAAACGGTCGAAAACGTAAAAAAACAGACAAAAACGGGCGAAAACAAAAAAAAAAACAGACAAAAGCCGGCGAAAACGTAAAAAAAATGGACAAAAACGGGCGAAAACGTAAAAAAAAACGGACAAAAACGGGCGAAAACAAAAAAAAAAGGGACAAAAGCGGGCGAAAACGTAAAAAAAAACGGACAAAAACGGGCGAAAACGTTAAAAGGATTAACGATGCAGCGCTATTTAAGCAAAGGATTAACGATGCAGCGCTATTTAACCAAAGGATTAACGATGCAGCGCTATTTAACCAAAGGGGGCTAACTTGTAAATTTTAACTAAACTAGTTAACACCAGTTAAACCAAGGGACCCGTGGTGTTATTTGTTTACGTACTTAGGGACTAACCATGCAACTTTTAAAAGATAGGGACGAAACTTGTTACTTTATACAAACCACAGGGACCAACCATGTAATTTACTCTAAATATTTTTTGTGTAATAGTAAATAATAGTGGCTCAAAACATTATTCCTCTTATTGATTTATCAAACCACCGAAAGCTCACAAATAACACATTGGTACCAAGGATGAGAGATCGAATATAGGTTAATAAGTTTTTAAAATTGTCGCTCCAAGATCGCATTTAATATGACGCCCAGAGAATTATTGAGTCATTGGCTTGGTCTTTACGAAAGAGTTGTTCAACTTGAGCAAATAAAATTATTTTGCTTTTCGGTTCCATGACCAGATTACTACCATGTTTAATTTACTTACCATTTTTGAAATTTATAGTAAGCCGAAAGAGATATATCTGTAATTGTAACTTTGATGCTTTTGATTTTGGGAGCCCCGTCTCCCTCGTATACGTCACCCATACGAAGTCGAACCGCATTAAAAATTTCGGTTTTAACGTCACCAGCAATTTTTATGTATTATTAAAAAATCTTATAGCATTATATCCTAAGTAAATACTTCACGGAGTTCAATGTTGTTAAAAAATAATCATTTGTCATCGCAACTTTTAGATTTGAGAGAATGGAACTCATATGTAGAGTTGTAGGCTATGGGTGTTGTTAACCGGGCGGGCTCTACAGCCCCTAGCCCACTGCCCACTGCCACCTTTGTTTTTTTGTCCCTTAGCCACTGCCCCTTTTCTTTTGGTCAAAATATGCGGCTACTTTTTTTTGGCTTTTTTTTTTTTTTTTTTTTTTTTTTTTTTTTTTTTTTTAAATAAATTTTATAAAAGTTTTTTAAAAAAAGTATTTTGTTAAAAATAATAAAAGTTGAAAATTTTTTGTAAAAAAACTAAAAGTTGTAAATTTTTAATATAATTTTGTAATTTTTTTTGTAACAGCCAAGTGCCCGGCTCCATGATCTTTTAAATGATTTGAATAAAAGTTGAAATTTTTTTGTAAAAAAAATAAAAGTTGTAAATTTTTAATATAATTTTGTAATTAAAAAAAAAAAGTTGTAAATTTTTTTTTTTTTTTTTTTTTTTTTTTTTTTTTTTTTTTTGTAATAAATGTTATAAAAGTTAAAAAAAAAAAGTATTTTATTAAAAATAATAAAAGTTGAAATTTTTTTGGTAACGTTTGTTGTCATAGTCGTTTAATGTGGTAACGTTTAACATGCTATTTGTTGTTGTTATTAATTAAATAAAAACGCATTGGACGTTAATTATATAAACGTAACAAATAAACAAAAAAAAACGTTACAAAAAATATATACTATACCAAAAAACATTACAAAAAAAAAAAAAAAAAAAAAAAAAAAAAAAAGACAACTAAACGACAAAATAAGGAAAAAAAAAAAAAAAAAAGTGGGCTACCTCTTTTAGAGAGGGTTCGATTAATAGAAATAGGGCCCGTAAGAATAACCTACCTCGTAGGCTATTTGTGTTGAAAGTGATATAAAACAGCTCATCCTCCCTTGACTCTCTTCCCATCATCCCACCTAACTTACCATCTCCAAAATAAATAAATAAAACCAAAATCCATCTATCTCTTATCTCTTTCTCCGCCATTACCACAATTTTTGAGTTGTTGATGTTGGCTATTGACCCACTGTGTCTTGAATCTTGCAACTATTTTTGGCGAGTGATCATTTTTTTTCTTTCTTTGGTTGACTGTTCCTCTGGAAATGTTACGTAAGAGACGGACCAGAAGTAGAGACGTAGAGAATGTCGTAGCGGAACGGGTCAAAAAGTAGGGGCCCAGGTCTGTCCGGACGGCAGAGGTCAGGTCGAGGGTCGTCGTGTTCCTATTCCCAGATGCGACATCGATACCGTTGACCGGAGAGAGAAAAATTGGACCAGATAGTTGGAAATTATGAAGGTTTAAGTTCGAACAGACGAATAAAGTAGTTATGACCGTATAATGGAGGTTACGAGACCGGAGGGAACCCCAGTGACCGAGTGACAATGGCCAATGGCCGAAGATCGGAGATAAGATTATATTGTTAACAAGGGTTAAAAGTTAAAACATAAAGGTTGAACAATGTTGAGGTAAAAGTTTGCTTCTACTTCGAACAAGCGAGATGAATCCTTCGGACTAGAATAGGTCCTACGGATTCAATGTGATCCTTACTTACAGTAGGTTGCTTCGGATATCTGCAAAACAAATACGTCCGTTAGACTCGCCCCGGGAATGTATCCCAGGACCAACCTCCGGCGTGAGAGTAAGTATATGTTCTTAGTGTGAGAAAGTATGAATAAAACTAGAGAGTAGGGGAGAATTAGTTAACCTTAAATGAAGATTTCCTCTCTATTTATAGACTCTCTACATGGGGTGCCAGGCTGTTTCGTACTTAGCCCATAATGTTCGCTAGTTTAAACTCCATTATCATATACTTTGGCGTACTTGTTTGTACTTTGGTCTAGGTACTTGTTAGCTTATCCGAAGGGTTTGTGATATCCGGACGGCTGAGATCATGCGGACATTCGTAACCCATCGGATATTGGTCCGTGTTGTCTGAACACATCTGAGTACATTTTACTTGATACGGATCTGGAGGGTATACCCTTGTACGGCATGTATCCGGAGGGTACATACGTCAACATGTCCCCCCCAGTATCATAGTATTGGTTGTGCCAATGGTGTGATACTAAGTTTATTTTTTGTGATTTTCCGGAGGGTAAGTCATGGCTTTGTTCTTTTGCTAGAGTCACGCAAAATGCCAAAAGTAATTAAGGTGTCGTTTAAGGTGCGCCGTCGTTTTTTTACCGCGTCGTTTGGATTGGAACACGTATGCATTTTCTGAGAGACACGGTGTGGATGGCTGACACGTTAGCCCTACGGGTGACGTGTCCCTTTCCCGCCTATTTTGACTGCCTATAAATAGTCCCATTTTTTTTATTTACAGCACCGTAATTTTATTTCACACACATACCTCTGCACATCTCATCTTCTCCGTATTCCGAACGATTATTCACGTCGTCTTTGAGGTACGTCTCAGCCCGTTTAGTTTTTTTTTGTTGCTTGGCTATTCTCCTCTCCTTCTTGTCCATTATGTCGGAATCTACAGCATCGTTTGAGTATGAAGATGTGTCCAATCCGGACGGTTCGCATGTTAAGAAAGACATGCACTTAAGAGTGTCCGCGATGGACGAGTCTGACGTGATCGCTGTGGTGAAAGCGTTCGGAATACCGGAGGATTTACATCCAAGGGTACCTCCAACGGGTATGACGATGAACCAGTTACCGGAGGATGCCATTGGTTTGTATGCGGAGTACTTTTTTGAGGGTGGTCTCGTTGTCCCTTTTTCCACTTTTCTTTTAGATGTCGTTAGATATTTTAAAGTTCACATTTCTCAACTAGTTCCGCTGGGTATGCATCGTGTTACTCTGTTTGAGGTGTATTGCCGTAGCATGCACATTCCTCCTACTACTCCCCTATTCCGTATCTTCTATAAACTTAGCAAGCAGGGTGATTGGTTTTCCTTCGAGAAGCGTATTCATAAGAATAGGAAAGTTTGTTATAGGGAATTTCCCTGTTGTCTGAAGGGTTGGAAGTACAACTTTTTCTTTATCGATAGGCGAGCTATTCCGTTTGCCATGCCGTGGAGGCATTCGGATTCGGACGTATCGGATCCGTTTCCAAAGGCAAGTGAGTATGATGTTACTCATGCCGAAAGGATTTCCGAGACGATCGTTGAGCCCTGTCAAGTTCCGCAAGCGTTCTTGTATGCCCTGGGTTTATCGGACCACTGGGAGTTTCTTGGTTACCGTCCGGCGTTGAGGGATGAGCAGGGGAGGGGTATAGCCCTTGTTATAATGTGTTTTTATATTGCATTTTTTTTTTTTTTTTTTTTTTTTTTTTTTTTTTTTTTAACGTTGGGTTTTGTTTGTCCGCAGGTATAACCATGTCGAATTATCTAAAGAAGCCTCAGCTACGAAAGAATACGAAGATTGTTCAAGGTACCCCGTTTCCGGAAGGGCATACTCGTGTGGTGCATGTTACTCCTCCCTTGGCCTCCAATACTGAGGTACCGGAAAAGACGGAGGAGTTGAAGAGCGTTGAAGTTGCTGATGACAAAGTGATAGCTGCTAAAGAGAGGAAGAAGGAGCAGGCTGGGAAGGCGGGTTTGAAAAAGCCTCCGTTGAAGAGAACCAGAGCGGGGAGTGTCTCTTCCCGCCTTCATAAGAGAAGTAAGATCTCTGCTGGTGATACCGTTATTGACTTGGATACTGGAGAGGCCGTGGAGAGGCCAGAACCTATCCGTTCCGTTCATCCGGAGGATTTGGCGTCTGGTATGTTCAGATGATTTTTTATGGTTTCTCCTTCCATATATATATATATATATTTTTTGTTATTATTATTATTTTTTGACAGAGATTCTTTTGCTGTCAGGGGGTTCTGAGGGTGCATCCCGGCGTCCGGGGAAGGAAACTCTGGTGGATGAGGAGGATGTTGATATTGAGGGGGATGGTGAGGATGATGGTATTTATGTCCCGGCATGGACTGTGACGAAGGGCACTCGTATGAATACTGCTACTACTTGCCGGGACATGTTGATGAATTTGGCAACTCCCAAGGAGGAGAAATATCTAGATGAACAGGATGATGGGGAGGCTGTTCGCAGGTCGTGGCTACTGCTGGGCAAATGCGTCACGGCTCAAGCGGATATGATTTTCCGTTTCGAGTCTCTCTCCAAGGAGTATAAAAAATTGTTTGATGCCCATAAGACTTGTGATAAGACCCTTGATGACAACTGGAAGACGTTCCAGCAGATGTCCGGAGAGTTTCATGAGTTGAAGAAGGTTCATGCAGAGTGTTCCGAGGTGAATCCGGAGGGTCTGAGAAAGCTTCGTGCAGAAAATGCGAGTCTGGAGGAGAGGGTTGGTAATCTTGAGTTGGAGAAGAATGAGTGGAGGAAAGTTTCCGGCGAGCAGGCCGAGAAGATCAGGTCGTTGGAGGGGCAGTTGTCTGATGCCAAGCAGAAGCTAAGCGATGAAGAGAAAGCTTACAGGGAGCTTTGCCAGGAGAAGGTGGATATTGCTGTGGCTGCCGGTAATGCCGAGGTGGAGAGGAATCGCATTGTTAATGAGTTTATCCCAGAAGCTATCCATCGTTTTCTCGGAAGTCATGAATTCCGAACGGCATTGGCTGAGCCCTTTAATTTGTTTTATCTTTCTGGGCTGATTGACGGGGCAGGTTTATTTGATGAGCCGGAGAAGGCGGAGAAGTTGTTGGGGGAGATTGAGGGGATGGATATGGATGCCGGAGCCAAATATGGTCCGTTGTATGATAAGGCCCTTTCTCAGGACTATCCCTTCATCCAGAAGATCCGTCAAACTATCTACCGGAAGTTTGACGAGCTAAATGCCTTGGTTCCCGACCCTGCTCCAGTTGAAGAACCGGTGATTGAAGGGCCGGAGGTCGAATCTCGTGTCGAGAATCCTTCCGGGAACCAGTCTTCGGATCAGAATGCCTCGGTCTTTTCCTGAAGCTTTTTATCTTCCGTTCCTTTGGATTTTGTATGTTGGGATCAGGATACCTCTATTTTGACTATGGGTTCAGGTATTCCGGATTCCTCGTGAAGCTCTTATTTCCTCATTGCCGCTGATGTAATAGCATAGGGTATTTGTTGTTCCGCTATTTTGTAGGATAGTTGTTTCGGAACAATTTGATGTATTTAGTTCTTTATGTAATAGAATGTCTTTTATTCTTCCGTTATTCCGGAATGCGCAACGTAATTGACTTTTGATCGGATAAATATTCACATCGTTATCTTTTGTCATTTTTGTTATTTGTCCTTATGCTATTTCCAATTTATATGTGCGTTTTCCGAGACATTTGTATATTTCGGATCTTGGCCTTAAATTATACTCGTCTGGGATTTTATTCCTCCAGACAACTTGTGTCCTATGGCTCTTGTACTAAGTAATACCCACTTGGGGTTTTTCTTTGACGGGGTAACCTGTACCCTTCGGCTCTTGGCCTTAGTAATACCCACTTGGGGTTTTCTTTGACGGGGTAACCTGTACCCTTCGGCTCTTGGCCGTAGTAATACCCACTTGGGGTTTTGTTTGACGGGGTAGCCTGTACCCTTCGGCTCTTGGCCTTAGTAATACCCACTTGGGGTTTTCTTTGACGGGGTAACCTGTACCCTTCGGCTCTTGGCCTTAGTAATACCCACTTGGGGTTTTCTTTGACGGGGTAACCTGTACCCTTCGGCTCTTGGCCTTAGTAATACCCACTTGGGGTTTTGTTTGACGGGGTAGCCTGTACCCTTCGGCTCTTGGCCTTAGTAATACCCACTTGGGGTTTTGTTTGACGGGGTAACCTGTACCCTTCGGCTCTTGGCCTTAGTAATACCCAATTGGTGTAACACCCCCAAAATCGTCACGTCAGCGGAAGACTTAAAATGTCAGCGGAAGACTTTTTGGGTGTTACTTCGAGGATCTTTGTCACAATCATAGAAAACGACACAAAAGTGACGCTTTAAAGTTTAATTCATTCAAAATACCAAATATTCGAGACATCAAGATGTTTCATAATTTAAACAACAAGTTTATTTAAATATGTCAAAATGTTTATTTAAGCCCATGCCGGGTTACAAGCCCACTCCGTGCCTTCAAGTTCCTTCTTGTATAGTTACCTGAGATAAACACATGCTAAAAAGTGTCAACACAAAGGTTGGTGAGTTCATAGAGTTTATAGTTTAAATCGTTAATAAAAAAAAAAAAGAGTGATTTCTTTATCAATTTAATACAATTCAATCCGTTGGTTTGCCCTTCACCAGGTCAATATCAAAAATAGTAATTGGTTTATAAATCCATTTAACACGAGTTTCGAATCACAAGTTAAGAATGTATTGTAATCACATACAATCAATAAGTTTAAATCAATGTTCCTGTTATTGCCTTAAGCTCATGATACTCAACGATTAACAGCCAATCATAATCTCAAGTTATGACGGTAAGTAGTAGGCCCTCAAGATAGGTATTTGCCAATAACCTATAATAAGAACAATAAAGTGCGCTTGGTGTTTTCTCTAACAACCAAACGAGGATTGTTAATCACTAATAGTACTATCCACATTTATTTACGTTCACCCTTCAAGTGATTAAGGTTCATGATCGAGGGACTTTTGGCAATAGTAACTTAAGCAAATAACATTTGGCCTGACGGTATTTCAATACCCGGTAAAAAGACTTGTGATCGAGTTTTAAGCATGTATCTCCCCCACGGGAAAAATAGTTAAAGAGTGGGCTATGAAATCACCTTAGTAGAACAGTGGTATCGTAGTCTCAACAAAGCAAGGAAACGGCTTCACACAACACAACCTAAAAGATAATGCAAGTTTCAGTTAATAGTCTAAATCTGGTTTTATCGCGATTACTTGTTATTTAGTTTGTTATTAAAACTCGTGTTCGTTTAAATGTTTAAAGTTCAAAAACAAAGTTATACATATATATAACTCGTAAGTAAAATGATCGATGATTGATATAAAGTTAGTTTTTATAACGGAAATAAACGTATCGTTTTACAAGAAATAAATAACGTATCGTTATATCGTTTAATTATAATTTCGAATATATATCGTATATATATATATATATATATATATATATATATATATATATATATATATATATATATATATATATATATATATATATATATAAGTTTATGTTTATATCAGTCTTAGTTTAATTATATGTTTATATATGTAAAAGGTTAATATTATTTTTATAAAATAATATTTACCGAAAATTCCTTTAAGTTTCCAAAATTTATATTTTTAACCCTATCGATATATATTTTACACCGTTAGTCCAAAATATATATAATTTACATTTTAAGTCCAAAGCATCAATATTTACATTTTTCAACTCCAAATATTATTTTTAACATTTTAGAACTCAAAGTTTTATGTTTTGACAGTTTCTACCCATAGTTTACCATTTTGACACTTTTAGTCCCTCGGTAAAAAAAAATTTGCAAACTTGGTCCAAATTTCACCAAATTAAAAGTTTAACATTTTCATTATTAGATTAAGCTCATAATATTCAGAAAAGCTTATTTCTTCAGCTTATTTGCTTAGAAAGCTTATTTTCCACCTAATGGGCTTAACGTGTAATTTTCAAGGTCCGTTAACGTTTTATGATCCAATGGGCTTACGAAAGGTTTGGGCCTGACCTTGGACTCATTTTAGGATACTAAAAACACTGGAGTTGGGCTCCCAGGCCCAGTGTATCACATAAGCTTAGTGGGCTTTACATAAGCCCACGTTGGCTTATATAAGTTTTGTAAAATCTGGTTTTTGTCGAGACAAAAGGGGTCGAGCAAAGTAATTATACGAGCATATTACTTCGAACAAAAAGTGTGTTCTGTTTGTTTACCAAGCTAACAATGAGATTGAGTTATAAAAATAATAGGTAATGTGTCGAATTTGAATTTAACGAGACCAAAGTATTTGTGAAAACTCATTTATCAAAACTGTTTTCAAGACTTAGAAATATTCAAGTCTTTTCCATTTATACGAAAGGGTCAAGTGGCATTAGGAACGTGTTATATTTATCACGTGTATGATAATATTAGTTCAAAATCATTATGTCACTTAATTTCTAGCACGGTTAAAATAGAGTACGATAGATAAAATGTGTATGTTACGTTTTAATATTTACGAAATAAAAGACAAAAGTAAATGTGTAAAATTGATAAATATAATGAAATAAAATAGAGAGGCTTTGTGTTTTTCTCACCTCACCACGATTTGGTGGGGAATAAGGGTACGTATGAATCAAGCTAGGTACAAGGTTCAACGTAGTATGGTTCACGGCTCAGCAAGGTTCAAGACGAGCTAACTAGGTTCTCATTGGATCACTTCTACACTTCGAGCTCGTTGTCAACTTCTCGTCCCAAACTTGACACTAGTACTTCACGAATATGTAACTATGGTACGTTTGAGGGTGTGTTCTTAACTGAGATTGCATGGAGAGTATATGTAGGTAAGTTTAGAGTGTGTAAACATCAAAGGGGATGAGTGTTGGATCAAAGGAAGTGCATGTTGCCACCCGAATCATCCAATCGACACTATACATGTTTGTAGGGATAATAAGAAGTGTGAAATAGTTTCTGACAACATCTGACATCTGACAATACGTTTAGGAATATTTTGAGATGATTGTAGAGCATGGGAGGTGGGTTGAAGGCTTGGTGACACGTTTCTATAAAGTTTGTCACAATGAGTTTCGTGTTTTACTTTGCATGATTCTGAGGCAACAAACTAACGAGATATGTATTGAAATTTGTCCTCCCCATTCTTTGCAACGAGCTCATTTAGGATGAGCAATAATATGTATGCGTTGTGTATCGAAATTGTGAGAAAGAGGGGTGGTTTGTGAGCTGGTCACGACTGGAATAAAAGAAAAAGAAAGAAAGAAAAGAAAAATTTTATAAGGGTGTGTTTGGGCTTAAAAGCCTGTTGGACTTGGGGTTTCGTCTGGCCCAGCAGAAAAGAAAAAAAAATTATATGAAAGGGTCTGTTTGGTTCATAGTTAGGTTTAAGTGGCCCAATGGTTCAACGGGGCCCACCCGGTGTGTTTTGAGAGTCGGGTTACGATCAAATAATATTAATGAGTGATCTCGGAAATTTTTGTAGGCTCCGGGAATATATAAATATTGTACCTTAAATATACGAAACGTATATTATGAAAATATAAACGTTTAAAAATATATATTCGCGATAATTAGACTATCTAGGTTTGTGTGCATGCAACGTTTCTAAGCAAAAGATAAATCACAATGTCGTAGTGGTTCACATAATATGTCATGCATAATAATTTTTTTTTTTTTTTTTTTTTTTTTTTTTTGTTCCTGTAAAAATGGTTAATCTATGTTATGGTAACGTGTTAATCGTAGGAAAATTTTACGGGGTGTTATACTTGGGGTTTTCTTTGACGGGGTAACCTGTACCCTTCGGCTCTTGGCCTTAGTAATACCCACTTGGGGATTTCTTCATTGGACAACTTGTGTCATACGGAAAATAACTCTATATATGGTCAAAATGCATCGGGTTTTTCATTGATGTGAAAGTGGCTCATGCCTTACAATAGATCTAGAAAATCAAAGTACATAATAGGTTACATAAAACATTTCTTTAAGTTAATGGCATGCCAGGTTCGAGGTACTTCCACGTCTTCCATGGTTTGGAGCTTGTATGTGCCGTGCTGATAAGCCTCCGTTATCCGATAGGGGCCTTCCCAATTAGGTCCCAATTTTCCTTGATCTTCCACTCTGCTGGCTTCATTTTTTCGGTATACGAAATCTCCCACTTTGAAGGCTTCGGATCTAACCCTTCGGTTGTAATATTGCTCCACCTTCTTTTTGTATTTCGCCTCCCTTATGGCTGCCATTTCCCTCCGTTCTTCTAATAAGTTTAGATTTAGATTTATTTCATCGTCATTGTTTTCAACGTTTGCCATCATGGTCCGAAAGGAAGGCATACCGATCTCTGCCGGAATGACTGCTTCACTCCCATAAGTTAGACTGAAAGGGGTTTCTCCGTTGCTAGTTTTCAGAGTGGTTCGGAAAGCCCATAGTACGTTTGGTAATTCGTCTACCCATCCTGCTCTTTCTCTTCCTAGCCGGGACTTAAATCCCTTCATTAGGCTTTTGTTGGCTCTTTCGACCAATCCGTTAGCTTGAGGGTGAGCCACGGCCGTGTTGATTTGTGTGATATTTAACCTCTCGCACCAACTTTTGAACGGATCTCCCACAAAGTTGCTTCCGTTGTCCGTGACAATTATCTTGGGTAGTCCGAACCTGTAGACGATGTTGTCCCATACAAACTTTTTGACCTCCTTTCCGGTTGTCTTGGCCAACGGTTTTGCTTCCATCTATTTTGTGAAATAGTCTATTGCCACAATAACATACTTAACTTTTCCTGGAGCTTCGGGCAAAGGCCCCAAAATGTCCATTGCCCATTGGAAGAAGGGCCATGGTGCCATGACGGACGTTAGTACCGTTTTTGGCAACTTGGGGACCGGAGCATGTATCTGACAGGCATCGCATTTTCGGATGACTTCCCTAGCGTCCCGGTGCATGGTTGGCCAATAGTAGCCTTGTCGCATGAGTTGAGCTACCACCGTCCGGGGTCCGGAGTGCATACCACAGGCTCCTACGTGCACCTCTCGGATTATGTAATTGGCTTGGAGAGGTCCGACACATCGTAACATCGGTCCTAGGTAGGATTTTTTGAATAGCACTTTGTCAATTAGTGTGTGGTGGCTTATTTTCATACGGAGGTTTCGAGCTTCATTTTGATCTTCCGGCCATATACCTTCGTTTAAACATCGGAATATGGGGGACATCCAATTTTCCTCCTCTTCTTCCACTATTGCGTTGACTGTTTCTTCTTCGGTGGACGGCTTCTCCAATACTTCTACCAGGACTTCTTTCGTTAAGTGGTTAAATGCTACGGATGCTAGCTTGCTGAGCACATCTGCTTTTTGGTTCTGAGCTCTTGGGATGTTCTTTATTCTGAAGCGCTTGAAACAAGTGATGTATTCTTTGGCTTTCGCGAGGTATTTTGCCATGTTCTCCTTATATGCAGTAAACTCCCTATTGATTTGGCTTGCCACTAAGTTAGAGTCCACTCGTACGTCCAACGCCTCTATATGCATCTCCTTTGCAATTCTCAATCCGGCCAGGAGTGCTTCATATTCTGCTCCGTTATTGGTAGCTTCGAAATTTAACCGGAGAGCATATGTGTATTCTTCTTTTTCCGGACTAATTAACACTAATCCTGCCCCGGCACCTTTTCTGCTGGAGGCCCCATCGGTATATAGGATCCACTCTTCCGGTTGAGAAACGTTGCATATTTCTTTGCTTCTTCTCTTCGGATCCGGGGAGGCTGTACCGATGGGTATTTCATTAATGAAGTCAGCAAGCACTTGTCCTTTGACGGCATTTCTGGGCACATAGGTGATGTTGTAGGCCCCCAATTCTACTGTGTATTTGGCTAATCGTCCGGACGATTCTGCCCGGTTCAGCACTTGTTTGATGGGATGATCCGTTATGACCTTGATGGGGTGAGCTTCGAAATACCGCCTCAATCTTCTTGATAAATGCAGGAGGGTTAGAGCCAACTTTTCGACCGGAGCATATCTCTTTTCGGCTTCGTGCAAGGTTCAACTTACATAATGAATTGGGATCTGCCGCCCTTCTCTTTCGACCATCAGCACTCCACTTATTGCTTCTGCTGCGGCTGACAGATATAGATACAAATCTTCTTTAGATTTCGGAGTCGTTAGGCAGGGAAGCTCCAGAATCATTTTCTTCATATCTTGGAAGGCTTTTTCAGCCGCTTCCGTCCATTGATATTTTTCCTTGTTGTCCTTGGTGATGTTTTTTAAAGTTTCAAAGAAAGGGAGAGACCTTTCGGCTGATTTTGATAAGAAACGATTGAGTGCCGCGAGTTTGCCACTTAAGCTTTGCATTTCCTTTAGTGATTTTGGTGATTGCATATCAGCGATTGCTCTGGTTTTCTTGGGGTTAGCCCTAATCCCCTCGGACGTCACCATATATCCGAGGAATTTTCCTTCTTCCACTCCGAAAGAACATTTTTTAGGGTTTAGCTTCATGTTTATTCTCCGGAGATTGTCGAACGTTTCAGCAATATCGGCCAATAGCTCTTTTTCCGTTTGACTCTTTATCACCATATCGTCTACATACACTTCCAAGTTTCGACCGATTTGCTTCCGGAAGGCAGAGTCTACCAACTTCTGATAGGTTGCCCCGGCATTCTTCAAACCGAACGGCATTTTTACATAACAGTATGTTCCCCGATCCGTATAGAAGGCCGTTTTCTCTTCGTATTCCTTTGCCATTTGTACTTGGTGATATCCCTTGTAAGCGTCCAAGAAACACTTGTATCGGAATCCTATTACCGACTCGATCTTCCAGTCTATTTCGGGCAACGGATAGTAATCCTTCCGGCATGATGAGTTCAAGTTCTTGAAATCAATGCACATCCTCCAGGTACCGTCCGGCTTCTTCACCAGTACCGGATTAGAGATCCAGGTCGGATATCGGACAGGTCTGATTATTCCGGCCTTTAGCCATTCTTCTACGTCTTGATTTATGGCTTGATTCTTTTCTTCCGAGAAGAATCTCTTTTTCTGTGCTACCGGTTTGTCCTGGACGTTTACGTTGAGCTTATGTTCAACTGCCCATCGGGGAACACCGGTCATGTCCGAGGGTTCCATGCGAAAATGTCTCGGCTATTTTTGAGTAAAGTTATCAATTGCCTTCGCCCCTCTTTTGAGAAATTCCTTCCTATTGTCACTAGTTGTTCCGGATAAGCCGGGTGAACCAGCACATCTTCGGTTCCAGCAGTTTCTTCAATGGGTGTTTCCGAGGAAGTCTCTGTTTGAGTCTCCCTTTCCATTAAGAATTTTTCTTCGAGCTTCCTGCACTCTGAGATGATGACCGATCGGGTTACTAGAGTGGCGATGCCTCTCGGCGTTGGGAATTTCATCATGGAGTGTATAGTTGACGGGATGGCTTTTAGTTTTTTGATTCCGAATCGACCAAGTATCACATTATACGGAGAGGGGGATCTAATCACCGCGAACTTCATAATGGTTCGGCGGTATAGCCCTTCGTTCCCGAAGCATACTTCTAGTTCTATTTTCCCCAATGGATTTATGCTTTCCCCTGAGAATCCCACCAACGGTGTGTTTGTCTTGGATAGACGTGACCGGATGGAAGAGTCCAGATTTAGGAAGCAGTGCTCGTACATTACTTCCACCGACGCGCCTTGGTCGACATATACTCTCCGTACAGTATATCCCTCAATCTCTGCTTCCACTATAAGTGGCTCATCGGAAGCGTCCCCCGGGAGGATCGGAGGAAAGCTTATGGGGGCTCTCATCCACTCTTCTTCCTGATCTATCGTCTTTCGCTTCGGATTTCTTTCTTGATACCGGACCATATTGATGATTCGACCTTGGTTGTTTTGATGGTTATTTCTGGGTGGTGCTCTGTCTCTTTGTCGGACGTCTCTGATCAGGTGGTCAAGCTTGCCGGTATCTAGGGCTATCTTGAGTTGCTCCTTCAGATTGTGACAGTCGTTGGTGAGATGGCCTTTCTCTCCACGATAATCACAGTATTTATCCATGTTTTCTCTTGACGGCCTTCCTCTTAGTGGCGGGGGTGCCGGTAGCCTGAGCTGATGCTCCATTGACAAGATCTCTTTAGGGGCCTTTGTGAGCATGTTCAAGTCTAGTGGTCTGGTATCTCTTCTGTTCCCGTCGTCACGCCGATAATCCCTTCGGTAGTCTATCCGATAGGTATTATTGTCATTTCGTCTGGGCACGTAGGGTGCGAAATTTTCATTTCGTCTATGTTTAAAATCTTGAACATCTTTCCTGTGGTTTCCTCTGAAGGAGGACCGTTGTGTGTTATGGTCATTTCGGCTGTATGGATTAGGTTGATAATCTCTACGAGAATTATCCACCCTTTCTCCCTTTGGTACTTCCGTCAGTCGATACACTCTTTCGGAACGGACGAAATCATCAACCCGTATCATCATTTCGGTTACGCTCTGGGGAACCTTCTCGAAGAATCTCTTCGCTAGCTCCGGACTTTTACAACCATCAATAAAAGAGGATATCTGCATCAGCTCTGGTACTCCCGAAATGCGACTAGCCTCATCCGTCCATCGTTCCTTGAATTCCGAGAGGGCCTCGTTAGCTCTACGGATGATCTTGGTAATTTCCATCGGATCTCTGATGCATTTTCTACGAAGGGCGAACCTCTGAACGAATTGCTCACTCAATTCATCCCAATTATCAATACTACCTCGCGGAAGACGATCAAACCACGCTCTAGCAGCATCATCCAGGGTCTGCTGGAACATCATGCACCAAATGGGCATGGGCCACGCACCTTGATTGGCCGCCCCTTCAAATCTGGTGATATGATCGTCAGGATCTGTAGATCCGTTGTATAACTTCAAGTGAGAAGGCATCAGATATTTTGAACCCTTCGGTCCGGAGAAATCGATGATCCTCCGGGTAAAAGGACTCTTGGACGCCGCCTTGAAAGGTTTGGATAAGTCATCCGTCCTTTCCTCTTCGGCTTTTTGGGGTTCGACATCATGAGATCCGGCAACCTCGAAGTCGAGTTGGATGGGGTCAATCGGTGTTTCTCCTGAGACATTGTATTGTTGGATGAGAGATTTTAGAGCAGCAAAGTGACTTTGGATTTGTTCAAGGTTAACAGGATTGGTGTTATTATCCGGACGACTTCCGGATCCTTCGGGTGTGGTTGGGGAAGGACCTGTCATCTCTTAGCTTTGGTAGAGTGAATGACGGGTCCCACGGATGGCGCCAATTTGTTGAGGTAAAAGTTTGCTTCTACTTCGAACAAGCGAGATGAATCCTTCGGACTAGAATAGGTCCTACGGATTCAATGTGATCCTTACTTACAGTAGGTTGCTTCGGATATCTGCAAAACAAATACGTCCGTTAGACTCGCCCCGGGAATGTATCCCAGGACCAACCTCCGGCGTGAGAGTAAGTATATGTTCTTAGTGTGAGAAAGTATGAATAAAACTAGAGAGTAGGGGAGAATTAGTTAACCTTAAATGAAGATTTCCTCTCTATTTATAGACTCTCTACATGGGGTGCCAGGCTGTTTCGTACTTAGCCCATAATGTTCGCTAGTTTAAACTCCATTATCATATACTTTGGCGTACTTGTTTGTACTTTGGTCTAGGTACTTGTTAGCTTATCCGAAGGGTTTGTGATATCCGGACGGCTGAGATCATGCGGACATTCGTAACCCATCGGATATTGGTCAGTGTTGTCTGAACACATCTGAGTACATTTTACTTGATACGGATCCGGAGGGTATACCCTTGTACGGCATGTATCCGGAGGGTACATACGTCAACAAACAACGACAGAAGTCAATGATTGATGGGAGTTATATGGGCGGTAGTTAGAGTTTATTATTTCGGAAAAAATCGCAAGTTTTTCCAGCCATTGATTTGAGCTAGAAAAAGATAGGACCAGAAGAGCTCCAAAATAGCGATACAATACATAAATGTTTGAGGTCGACCCAGGAACGTTTGAGGGAAAGAGGACGAAAGTCACTTCGACTATGCGAGATAGACGGGTTTCGTTGCATCAACCCTTCGGCTCGTATATTGGTGTAACAGTGAGCGGTTGCGAAGTGAATTCGAGAACTTGAACGATCGTATTTTTCATCGTTATATAGTTGGATAATTATTGTACAAACATAACTTGTGTAATCAGCAGGTGCCGAAGGTCTAGGTAAGGAGGCGTAGACGTTGAAGGTCTAGCCAGCTGAATGGACAAAATTGTTATGGATATATAACGAAACTTAGAAGACTGAATGAAAGTTTAGATGGCCGAAAGAAGGTATGAATGCGTATAAAGTCATCCGGATGTATATTTAGAGGCGGTTAAAATGGTTTAAATGAAGTCCGAAACATGTACAACAAGGTTGAAAGTAAGAATTCAATGATTGACTGCGGAATAAGCCGAGAGAATGATATGAGTGCCTTTTATAGGCCATATTGGTGTTGCTGGTAACACAGGTGGGGATAAGTCCGGAAGGCCTGAGTCACGTAGGATGTCCGGAAGGCCCACGTGCCATCCATCCATCCTCATTCCTAAGCCTTGAAGTTTGCTGCAATCACGAAAGAACCCGTTAGAAGGAGTCCCGAGGCCGGAGCCCCGGGACCACCCTCCGACGGTCAAGTCAGTGCTCTCCTATAAGTATGGAGGGATGCTAAGCATGGAGGGATGAACCCTCTAATTAAGAGTTATTCTAGAGAGAGAAAGTAGAGAGAGGTAGGAGATCCCTCCCACAACCAACAAGAGTAGTGTATTTATAGTACCTTTGTTACTGTAGATGACGTCATTATAGGGGACACATCCCTTTAAAACCTGGGTAGTAGGTATACGTGTGGTCACATCAATAGAGAACATATTACCTGATGGTCCTTCCTGTGCCGTTCGGCCTATGCCGTCCTTCCTGTGCCGTTCGGCCTATGCCGTCCTTCGTGTGCCGTTCGGCCTATGCCGTCCTTCCTGTACCTTTCTTCCGGTGTCTTGATAAATCAGGTCTATCAGACCACATACGTCAACAGGTCCGTTTAATCATCACAACCTCATCTTCATCATGTGAAACCGATTCAGAACACCAAAATATTTTATGCCCCCTAGTTGCTTGATGCCCTGGGCTGTCGCCCGCGCTGCCCATAGCCAGGGCCGGCCCTGACTACATTATAAAGTATTTGGGACATGATAAATAAGAAAAATTTTAAATGAAAAAAATATTTCCTCGCTACAAGAATAGTCACCGAGTACCCGCCGTCACATTGCACAGGTACCCTTCTAATAATGATAATGAGAATTTATGTTATTTTTACTAAAAATAGGAAGTTACAATATGAATATTCACGTTATTATCATTTATCTTATATAAGATTCAATGATCTCTACACAGGTAGGAAAGTTCATAATCCATAAGCACTTGTACGTGATTTAATTATGCGGATTCATAATTTGTACTTTTTTTTTAAACATCTCATAATTTGTACTTATATCGAAATTTTTTTGACATAACTACAAAGAGAAACGAATCTGTAGCAAGGTTAATGTATTATTAAACGGTACATAACATTACTATTGTTGCATCTAAAAAAAAACTAGATATAAGTTGAACCGAAAATATGCGGACGTTATGTGTGCTTCTCCGAATTACTGTTTTATAGGTTTATGTCCTATAGACCCGACACCATGGTGTAAGTAGAAGACCAGTGTTGGGTCTATAGAACGTTGTTTCAAGTATGACTAGTTGGGGTCTCGCGGGTGTTGGTTGAGATTTGGTTCAATTATGACGAGTTGGGGTCTTGCGGTCTTCTACCAACATAATAGCATCAGGTCCCGTGAACCCGCGGACACCCCTAGTTTCATCACTGGCTTAACCTTTCGTAATCTACTTCACAATCATCTTAATCTTTCTCTAATGGCTTCTAAGACCATCTTCATCTCCTTCATCATTATCTTCGCATCCGCCACTTTCATCCAGTGTCCAAGGAAAAAAAAAAAAAATCAAGAATCATTTAAATTTGGTTGAGTAAGCCTAATCAGTAATATCACAATTTATACTTTCAAACCAATACAACTGATTTATACAAGTTACAAATTTATACTAAAGACTTGACAATATTATAAGGTTCAAATGTTAGTATCTTTTCCAAACATTTATTAACCGGATACTTTTGGTTAGTATTTCACCCACGTAAGAAATTGGATGATAAAAGTAGAGGAGGCGTGTCAGTCATATATGACTTTTTAGATGAATAAATATTTTTATTTGATTCCCAACCTAGGGCACCTAATTTATTTCATGCTTATATTGGTATATTTGTTTTTAAATCTTTTTACTGGTATTTCGTGTTTATCATTATTGAGCTTGACTTCTACTTATAAAAATGGAACTTTACAACTCTCACAATAATTTAGCTCAACTATACAAGTAGGATTCACATCATCACAAACCTTGTTGTTGTGATGCTTACCAAGATTCTTGTTAGCAATTACAGTACTTAAATGTTGCAACATGATAATGTTGGAACCTATGAACTTATTTAATACTAGCAGGGTACCCGCGCGTTGCGGCGGCAGAAACACTGAAATAAAATTTTACAGTAAATCATGTTATACGAATCGTTTTAAAAAATCCAAAACATGAGTCCATTTGGCCCGTGCCCGTTCGGGCTTGAATATTTGTATGATGTGCTTTATTATTTATATTAGTGATATTTAATGCAGGAATTGTGTTTAAGTTGGTTGTACAATATGTTTGATAATTTGTATTTCTTATTTATTGGGTGTTTTATATTGACTAGTTAATTAATGAACTACATACAGTAATAAACATTGACTACATTAATAACATTAAAGTAGTGTACATTATGGTTCTAGTAAGACTTGTGTTTTGTCTTTCAAATATGTGCATTAAAGTAATGTACATTATGCTTCTTGCCTTGTAAATCTTAAAATTAAGAGTAAGGTTCCTTTATACATTATATATAGTATAGATATAGATATCTGTATCTTGCAACTTTCACACATCGGTTGGTAATTGGAATAAAAGTGGGTATATAACCACGAGTATCTTTAGTTTGTAAAAGAAAGCGTTCTGACAATCTTAAAAAGAAATAATTACATGCGTGTTTAAGATTTGTTGAAAGCTTTCTTTTTTAGCTTGAAATCGTTAAAAACGAAGAATGGATGTATAAAAAGGCTTGAAAACGAAGAATGAATGTTTTCTTTAATACTTTTTAGGAATAATTACATTCGTGAATGAATGTTGTGTTTAAGATTTACTTCAAGTATGACGAGTTGGGGTGTGCGGTCTTCTACCAACACCCCTAGTTTCGTCACTGTTGGTAATCTATTTCACAAACATCTTAATCTTTCTATAATGGCTTCTAAGACCATCATCGTTTCTATCATTCTTTTCGCATCCACCATCATCACAAATGCTGCCACTTCAACGCCACTTTCATCAGGTATCATTTAAATTTGGAAGCCTAATCAAGAACATCACAATCTATATATACAAACCAATATAGGAAGCTTAATAATGGTTTTTGTGGTTATACAGAAACAACACAACTGATTAATACAAGTTACAAATTAATAATAAAAACCGAAATGCACAAGTAGGATTCACATATAAACTCTTTTAGTTTGGTGTCTAAAAATGCACTTTTTAAATGTTTGATTACACAAGATCATTTCATAACTCAAACATTATTGTGATGCTTACCAAGATTCTTACTTAATAAGTAACTTAGTTGTTACAACTTACAACATCAGTATGTTTTGGAATTTATGAACTTATTTAATATATCCGTATCTTGTGAAATTCCCACATCGGCGGCTATTAAAATAAAAATGGGTATATAAGCACAAGTATCCTTTAAGCATTAAGAAATGTGGTCGTATCTTAATAACAACAAACAACTACATTCTTAAGATATGGTAAGCATTTGCTTTTTAAATTTTTAGCAAACGGAACTTATCCCGCACATTCAAAATTTGTCATGAGCTTTTGCACAATAATGGTCCTTAAATCCGTTAAACTTCACCAAGCTTTGCCAACCTTTTGTTAAACCACCATTTTGCCCAAACACCGAGTATTAGTAGTCACACAACTAAGTTAAGCCAGTTGGCCATCTCTTTATCCTCAGGATTAAGGTATGACTGTCTATATGCTAATTTGGTACCCTTCTTCGGTGGGATTGATTAATACTATTGTTGTTCTACAAATAAGCTAAACAATTTATTCCTTTTGTATGGAACAAATTTTCACATGTATGTTCTTAATCGACACCGTTGGAAGACTCTAGGCATACAAAGCGTTGGATCAAATGTATCGATAAAAACGTGAACAAGTTCTGATCGAGCCTATAGGTTCTCGAGATTGTATAATAGTTATCAAACACGCTCGAACCACCTAGTCATTACCTGATCACAAGCACATTTCGCCATGTATCATGATTCAGGACACTCGTTACCAAAGTTTGCATATGTATGATATACATACATATAATCTAAAGACGACACTTATGCTTTCTGAATATTAGCTAGTTGAAAAAACGTACCTTGCTTGTTCTTGAGGTGATTATACGTTACTTGCTCAACAACTTTGCCTTCATAAACAAATGCAATCTAGTCAAGGTTCCGAATGGTCTCGCGGGTGTGGGTAGAATTTTGCTTCAAGTATGATGAGTTGCAGGGGCGGAGCAAGGATTTTTAGTTAAGGAGGGCCGACCATGCTTAAGGCAATCTTCCCACATCTGTTGGTGACCGAAATGGAAGTGTGTATATTAACACAAGTAAGTATAAAAACATTCTAATTTTGAACAACACTCTTAAAGAAAAATAATTACTCCGTACATTGGTATATAAAGATAAAGATTTAAGAGTTGTTTTCGAACCTTCTTTTTAGCTTAAATTTGTTAAATAATACAGTAATGAATTGTATAAAGAATTCTTTTTAACTTAAATTGGTTAAAAAATAATGGATTATAAGGCTCCAATCTTGTCACGATACGATCAAAATCACTATAAAAGAATTCTTTTTAGCTAAACAGCTTATTCTTTTTACGTAAGAAACAAATAATCACACCTTAAGGAAGTCCTGGATCCGCGCCTGTAGCCATGGCAAGGAACTGAATACTCAAATTAGTTCCACTCAAATGGCAACATGCAACCAACCATTGTGAACAACATTGAGTTTTGACTTCTACTTATAAGACGATTCGGTTTCATCTCTATTTAAGTGAAACTCTTCCTCAAGCAAGAAAAATTTCACTAGCTTTTAAGATTAACATCTTTATCATTAATAATAAAAAGTTTATAAAAAGGTTAATGGCATATAATAGCAACGAACTTTTTCATTTGTGTCATTATCAGATACAAACCCAAAAAATTACCAAAATACCCATCAAACTTTCAAATTTTGTTTTATCAATGTAAAAATCTTATCTCGTTGCGTACGATAATGAAAAAAAAAATTCAAAGTTGGATGGTTATTGTGGTATTTTTTTAAAGTTCGTATCTGAAAATGAAAAAGAATTTGAAAGTTTGATGGGTATTGTTGTAATTTGTTGGGTTCGTATCTGATAATGACACAAATGAAAAAGTTCGTTGCTATTATATGCCATTAACCCTTTATAAAAATGGAACTTTACAACTCTTTTTGTAATACACACAATAAAGCTCAACTATACAAGTAGGATTCACATTATAACAAACATTAATCTAATTTGTGGCTTCTGCTTTAAGTCCTGTCACAACGTTAGGATACCTTATTTTCGTTCAATCCAAACAAGATAAGGCGATTCAGTTTCATCTCCATTTAAGTGAAACTCTTCCTTAAGCAAGAAAATTTTCACTAGCTTTTAAGATTAACATCTTTATCATTAAGACTGAAAAGTTTATAAAAATGGAACTTTACTACTCTTTTCGTAATACACACAATAAAGCTCAACTGCTCAACTATACAAGTATGATTATCACATCATAACAAACACAAACACTGTTATGATGCTTGCCAAGATTCCTTATTGACGTTTACACTACGTAAATGTTACAACATCATAATGTTGGAACTTATTTAATATATGCATGTTGCATATTTCCCACATCGATTGGTGATTGAAATGAAAGTGGGTATATCAACACAAGTACCATTAAAATAAGAAAGTAGTAATATTGGTATGTTTATAAAGAGATAATTTTACAATCATCTATATTTACTACTTTTTTTTTTTTTTTTTTTTTTTTTTTTTTTTTTTTTTTTTTTTTTTACTTTTAAGATTTATTTGTTATTGTGTAATTTTTCATTAGATGAGCACGATAAGATTTATTTGTTATTGTGTAATTTTTCATTAGATGAGCACGAGATTTGCACAAGAATGATCCTTGAATCAATTAAACTTAACTACGCTATGTCAACTTTTCGTTGGTGAGATGGCCTTTCTCTCCATGATAATCACAGTATTTATCCATGTTTTCTCTTGACGGCCTTCCTCTTAGTGGCGGGGGTGCCGGTAGCCTGAGTTGATGCTCCGTTGACAAGATCTCTTTAGGGGCCTTTGTGAGCATGTTCAAGTCTAGTGGTCTGGTATCTCTTCTGTTCCCGTCGTCACGCCGATAATCCCTTCGGTAGTCTATCCGATAGGTATTATTGTCATTTCGTCTGGGCACGTAGGGTGCGAAATTTTCATTTCGTCTATGTTTAAAATCTTGAACATCTTTCCTGTGGTTTCCTCTGAAGGAGGACCGTTGTGTGTTATGGTCATTTCGGCTGTATGGATTAGGTTGATAATCTCTACGAGAATTATCCACCCTTTCTCCCTTTGGTACTTCCGTCAGTCGATACACTCTTTCGGAACAGACGAAATCATCAACCCGTATCATCATTTTGGTTACGCTCTGGGGAACCTTCTCGGAGAATCTCTTCGCTAGCTCCGGACTTTTACAACCATCAATAAAAGAGGATATCTGCATCAGCTCTGGTACTCCCGAAATGCGACTAGCCTCATCCGTCCATCGTTCCTTGAATTCCGAGAGGGCCTCGTTAGCTCTACGGATGATCTTGGTAATTTCCATCGGATCTCTGATGCATTTTCTACGAAGGGCGAACCTCTGAACGAATTGCTCACTCAATTCATCCCAATTATCAATACTACCTCGCGGAAGACGATCAAACCACGCTCTAGCAGCGTCATCCAGGGTCTGCTGGAACATCATGCACCAAATGGGCATGGGCCACACACCTTGATTGGCCGCCCCTTCAAATCTGGTGATATGATCGTCAGGATCTGTAGATCCGTTGTATAACTTCAAGTGAGAAGGCATCAGATATTTTGAACCCTTCGGTCCGGAGAAATCGATGATCCTCCTGGTAAAAGGACTCTTGGACGCCGCCTTGAAAGGTTTGGATAAGTCATCCGTCCTTTCCTCTTCGGCTTTTTGGGGTTCGACATCATGAGATCCGGCAACCTCAAAGTCGAGTTGGATGGGGTCAATCGGTGTTTCTCCTGAGACATTGTATTGTTGGATGAGAGATTTTAGAGCAGCAAAGTGACTTTGGATTTGTTCAAGGTTAACAGGATTGGTGTTATTATCCGGACGACTTCCGGATCCTTCGGGTGTGGTTGGGGAAGGACCTGTCATCTCTTAGCTTCGGTAGAGTGAATGACGGGTCCCACGGATGGCGCCAATTTGTTGAGGTAAAAGTTTGCTTCTACTTCGAACAAGCGAGATGAATCCTTCGGACTAGAATAGGTCCTACGGATTCAATGTGATCCTTACTTACAGTAGGTTGCTTCGGATATCTGCAAAACAAATACGTCCGTTAGACTCGCCCCGGGAATGTATCCCAGGACCAACCTCCGGCGTGAGAGTAAGTATATGTTCTTAGTGTGAGAAAGTATGAATAAAACTAGAGAGTAGGGGAGAATTAGTTAACCTTAAATGAAGATTTCCTCTCTATTTATAGACTCTCTACATGGGGTGCCAGGCTGTTTCGTACTTAGCCCATAATGTTCGCTAGTTTAAACACCATTATCATATACTTTGGCGTACTTGTTTGTACTTTGGTCTAGGTACTTGTTAGCTTATCCGAAGGGTTTGTGATATCCGGACGGCTGAGATCATGCGGACATTCGTAACCCATCGGATATTGGTCAGTGTTGTCTGAACACATCTGAGTACATTTTACTTGATACGGATCCGGAGGGTATACCCTTGTACGGCATGTATCCGGAGGGTACATACGTCAACAAACAACGACAGAAGTCAATGATTGATGGGAGTTATATGGGCGGTAGTTAGAGTTTATTATTTCGGAAAAAATCGCAAGTTTTTCCAGCCATTGATTTGAGCTAGAAAAAGATAGGACCAGAAGAGCTCCAAAATAGCGATACAATACATAAATGTTTGAGGTCGACCCAGGAACGTTTGAGGGAAAGAGGACGAAAGTCACTTCGACTATGCGAGATAGACGGGTTTCGTTGCATCAACCCTTCGGCTCGTATATTGGTGTGACTGTGAGCGGTTGCGAAGTGAATTCGAGAACTTGAACGATCGTATTTTTCATCGTTATATAGTTGGATGATTATTGTACAAACATAACTTGTGTAATCAGCAGGTGCCGAAGGTCTAGGTAAGGAGGCGTAGACGTCGAAGGTCTAGCCAGCTGAATGGACAAAATTGTTATGGATATATAACGAAACTTAGAAGACCGAATGAAAGTTTAGATGGCCGAAAGAAGGTATGAATGCGTATAAAGTCATCCGGATGTATATTTAGAGGCGGTTAAAATGGTTTAAATGAAGTCCGAAACATGTACAACAAGGTTGAAAGTAAGAATTCAATGATTGACTGCGGAATAAGCCGAGAGAATGATATGAGTGCCTTTTATAGGCCATATTGGTGTTGCTGGTAACACAGGTGGGGATAAGTCCGGAAGGCCTGAGTCACGTGGGATGTCCGGAAGGCCCACGTGCCATCCATCCATCCTCATTCCTAAGCCTTGAAGTTTGCTGCAATCACGAAAGAACCCGTTAGAAGGAGTCCCGAGGCCGGAGCCCCGGGACCACCCTCCGACGGTCAAGTCAGTGCTCTCCTATAAGTATGGAGGGATGCTAAGCATGGAGGGATGAACCCTCTAATTAAGAGTTATTCTAGAGAGAGAAAGTAGAGAGAGGTAGGAGATCCCTCCCACAACCAACAAGAGTAGTGTATTTATAGTACCTTTGTTACTGTAGATGACGTCATTATAGGGGACACATCCCCTTAAAACCTGGGTAGTAGGTATACGTGTGGTCACATCAATAGAGAACATATTACCTGATGGTCCTTCCTGTGCCGTTCGGCCTATGCCGTCCTTCCTGTGCCGTTCGGCCTATGCCGTCCTTCGTGTGCCGTTCGGCCTATGCCGTCCTTCCTGTACCTTTCTTCCGGTGTCTTGATAAATCAGGTCTATCAGACCACATACGTCAACAGGTCCGTTTAATCATCACAACCTCATCTTCATCATGTGAAACCGATTCAGAACACCAAAATATTTTATGCCCCCTAGTTGCTTGATGCCCTGGGCTGTCACCCGCGCTGCCCATAGCCAGGGCCGGCCCTGACTACATTATAAAGTATTTGGGACATGATAAATAAGAAAAATTTTAAATGAAAAAAATATTTCCTCGCTACAAGAATAGTCACCGAGTACCCGCCGTCACATTGCACAGGTACCCTTCTAATAATGATAATGAGAATTTATGTTATTTTTACTAAAAATAGGAAGTTACAATATGAATATTCACGTTATTATCATTTATCTTATATAAGATTCAATGATCTCTACACAGGTAGGAAAGTTCATAATCCATAAGCACTTGTGCGTGATTTAATTATGCGGATTCATAATTTGTACTTTTTTTTTTGAACATCTCATAATTTGTACTTATATCGAAAAATTTTTGACATAACTACAAAGAGAAACGAATCTGTAGCAAGGTTAATGTATTATTAAACGGTACATAACATTACTATTGTTGCATCTAAAAAAAAACTAGATATAAGTTGAACCGAAAATATGCGGACGTTATGTGTGCTTCTCCGAATTACTGTTTTATAGGTTTATGTCCTATAGACCCGACACCATGGTGTAAGTAGAAGACCAGTGTTGGGTCTATAGAACGTTGTTTCAAGTATGACTAGTTGGGGTCTCGCGGGTGTTGGTTGAGATTTGGTTCAATTATGACGAGTTGGGGTCTTGCGGTCTTCTACCAACATAATAGCATCAGGTCCCGTGAACCCGCGGACACCCCTAGTTTCATCACTGGCTTAACCTTTCGTAATCTACTTCATAATCATCTTAATCTTTCTCTAATGGCTTCTAAGACCATCTTCATCTCCTTCATCATTATCTTCGCATCCGCCACTTTCATCCAGTGTCCAAGGAAAAAAAAAAAAAAAAATCAAGAATCATTTAAATTTGGTTGAGTAAGCCTAATCAGTAATATCACAATTTATACTTTCAAACCAATACAACTGATTTATACAAGTTACAAATTTATACTAAAGACTTGACAATATTATAAGGCAAATGTTAGTATCTTTTCCAAACATTTATTAACCGGATACTTTTGGTTAGTATTTCACCCACGTAAGAAATTGGATGATAAAAGTAGAGGAGGCGTGTCAGTCATATATGACTTTTTAGATGAATAAATATTTTTATTTGATTCCCAACCTAGGGCACCTAATTTATTTCATGCTTATATTGGTATATTTGCTTTTAAATCTTTTTACTGGTATTTCGTGTTTATCATTATTGAGCTTGACTTCTACTTATAAAAATGGAACTTTACAACTCTCACAATAATTTAGCTCAACTATACAAGTAGGATTCACATCATCACAAACCTTGTTGTTGTGATGCTTACCAAGATTCTTGTTAGCAATTACAGTACTTAAATGTTGCAACATGATAATGTTGGAACCTATGAACTTATTTAATACTAGCAGGGTACCCGCGCGTTGCGGCGGCAGAAACACTGAAATAAAATTTTACAGTAAATCATGTTATACGAATCGTTTTAAAAAATCCAAAACATGAGTCCATTTGGCCCGTGCCCGTTCGGGCTTGAATATTTGTATGATGTGCTTTATTATTTATATTAGTGATATTTAATGCAGGAATTGTGTTTAAGTTGGTTGTACAATATGTTTGATAATTTGTATTTCTTATTTATTGGGTGTTTTATATTGACTAGTTAATTAATGAACTACATACAGTAATAAACATTGACTACATTAATAACATTAAAGTAGTGTACATTATGGTTCTAGTAAGACTTGTGTTTTGTCTTTCAAATATGTGCATTAAAGTAATGTATATTATGCTTCTTGCCTTGTAAATCTTAAAATTAAGAGTAAGGTTCCTTTATACATTATATATAGTATAGATATAGATATCTGTATCTTGCAACTTTCACACATCGGTTGGTGATTTGAATAAAAGTGGGTATATAACCACGAGTATCTTTAGTTTGTAAAAGAAAGCGTTCTGACAATTTTAAAAAGAAATAATTACATGCGTGTTTAAGATTTGTTGAAAGCTTTCTTTTTTAGCTTGAAATCGTTAAAAACGAAGAATGGATGTATAAAAAGGCTTGAAAACGAAGAATGAATGTTTTCTTTAATACTTTTTAGGAATAATTACATTCGTGAATGAATGTTGTGTTTAAGATTTACTTCAAGTATGACGAGTTGGGGTGTGCGGTCTTCTACCAACACCCCTAGTTTCGTCACTGTTGGTAATCTATTTCATAAACATCTTAATCTTTCTATAATGGCTTCTAAGACCATCATCGTTTCTATCATTCTTTTCGCATCCACCATCATCACAAATGCTGCCACTTCAACGCCACTTTCATCAGGTATCATTTAAATTTGGAAGCCTAATCAAGAACATCACAATCTATATATACAAACCAATATAGGAAGCTTAATAATGGTTTTTGTGGTTATACAGAAACAACACAACTGATTAATACAAGTTACAAATTAATAATAAAAACCGAAATGCACAAGTAGGATTCACATATAAACTCTTTTAGTTTGGTGTCTAAAAATGCACTTTTTAAATGTTTGATTACACAAGATCATTTCATAACTCAAACATTATTGTGATGCTTACCAAGATTCTTACTTAATAAGTAACTTAGTTGTTACAACTTACAACATCAGTATGTTTTGGAATTTATGAACTTATTTAATATATCCGTATCTTGCAAAATTCCCACATCGGCGGCTATTAAAATAAAAATGGGTATATAAGCACAAGTATCCTTTAAGCATTAAGAAATGTGGTCGTATCTTAATAACAACAAACAACTACATTCTTAAGATATGGTAAGCATTTGCTTTTTAAATTTTTAGCAAACAGAACTTATCCCGCACATTCAAAATTTGTCATGAGCTTTTGCACAATAATGATCCTTAAATCCGTTAAACTTCACCAAGCTTTGCCAACCTTTTGTTAAACCACCATTTTGCCCAAACACGGAGTATTAGTAGTCACACAACTAAGTTAAGCCAGTTGGCCATCTCTTTATCCTCAGGATTAAGGTATGACTGTCTATATGCTAATTTGGTACCCTTCTTTGGTAGGATTGATTAATACTATTGTTGTTCTACAAATAAGCTAAACAATTTATTCCTTTTGTATGGAACAAATTTTCACATGTATGTTCTGAATCGACACCGTTGGAAGACTCTAGGCCTACAAAGCGTTGGATCAAATGTATCGATAAAAACGTGAACAAGTTCTGATCGAGCCTATAGGTTCTCGAGATTGTATAATAGTTATCAAACACGCTCGAACCACCTAGCTAGTGATTACCTGATCACAAGCACATTTCGCCATGTATCATGATTCAGGACACTCGTTACCAAAGTTTGCATATGTATGATATACATACATATAATCTAAAGACGACACTTATGCTTTCTGAATATTATCTAGTTGAAAAAACGTACCTTGCTTGTTCTTGAGGTGATTATACGTTACTTGCTCAACAACTTTGCCTTCATAAACAAATGCAATCTAGTCAAGGTTCCAAATGGTCTCACGGGTGTGGGTAGAATTTTACTTCAAGTATGATGAGTTGCAGGGGCGGAGCAAGGATTTTTAGTTAAGGGGTGCCGACCGTGCTTAAGGCAATCTTCCCACATCGGTTGGTGACCGAAATGGAAGTGTGTATATTAACACAAGTAAGTATAAAAACATTCTAACTTTGAACAACACTCTTAAAGAAAAATAATTACTCCGTACATTGGTATATAAAGATAAAGATTTAAGAGTTGTTTTCGAACCTTCTTTTTAGCTTAAATTTGTTAAATAATACAGTAATGAATTGTATAAAGAATTCTTTTTAACTTAAATTGGTTAAAAAATAATGGATTATAAGGCTCCAATCTTGTCACGATACGATCAAAATCACTATAAAAGAATTCTTTTTAGCTAAACAGCTTATTCTTTTTTCGTAAGAAACAAATAATCACACCTTAAGGAAGTCCTGGATCCGCGCCTGTAGCCATGGCATACTCAAATTAGTTCCACTCAAATGGCAACATGCAACCAACCATTGTGAACAACATTGAGTTTTGACTTCTACTTATAAGACGATTCGGTTTCATCTCTATTTAAGTGAAACTCTTCCTCAAGCAAGAAAAATTTCACTAGCTTTTAAGATTAACATCTTTATCATTAATAATAAAAAGTTTATAAAAGGGTTAATGGCATATAATAGCAACGAACTTTTTCATTTGTGTCATTATCAGATACAAACCCAAAAAATTACCAAAATACCCATCAAACTTTCAAATTTTGTTTTATCAATGTAAAAATCTTATCTCGTTGCGTACGATAATGAAAAAAAAATTCAAAGTTGGATGGTTATTGTGGTATTTTTTTAAAGTTCGTATCTGAAAATGAAAAAGAATTTGAAAGTTTGATGGGTATTGTTGTAATTTGTTGGGTTCGTATCTGATAATGACACAAATAAAAAAGTTCGTTGCTATTATATGCCATTAACCCTTTATAAAAATGGAACTTTACAACTCTTTTTGTAATACACACAATAAAGCTCAACTATACAAGTAGGATTCACATTATAACAAACATTAATCTAATTTGTGGCTTCTGCTTTAAGTCCTGTCACAACGTTAGGATACCTTATTTTCGTTCAATCCAAACAAGATAAGACGATTCAGTTTCATCTCCATTTAAGTGAAACTCTTCCTTAAGCAAGAAAATTTTCACTAGCTTTTAAGATTAACATCTTTATCATTAAGACTGAAAAGTTTATAAAAATGGAACTTTACTACTCTTTTTGTAATACACACAATAAAGCTCAACTGCTCAACTATACAAGTATGATTATCACATCATAACAAACACAAACACAAACACTGTTATGATGCTTGCCAAGATTCCTTATTAACGTTTACACTACGTAAATGTTACAACATCATAATGTTGTAACTTATTTAATATATGCATGTTGCATATTTCCCACATCGATTGGTGATTGAAATGAAAGTGGGTATATCAACACAAGTACCATTAAAGTAAGAAAGTAGTAATATTGGTATGTTTATAAAGAGATAATTTTATAATCATCTATATTTACTACCTTTTTTTTTTTTTTTTTTTTTTTTTTTTTTTTTTTTTTTTTTTTAAGATTTATTTGTTATTGTGTAATTTTTAATTAGATGAGCACGATAAGATTTATTTGTTATTGTGTAATTTTTCATTAGATGAGCACGAGATTTGCACAAGAATGATCCTTGAATCAATTAAACTTAACTACGCTATGTCAACTTTTCGTTAAACTACCATCTATACCATTAAGATTAGCATTTAGGAAGAATAAAGAATCATCGGCGAAAAAGATATGAGATATGACTGGACAATTTCTAGACATTTTTATACTTTTGTAACTGTAAGCAAAGATTGATGCATGGCCTTGTTTATCATTTGCGATAAGACATCAGAAACAATGATAAACAAGAACTGTGACAAGGGATCTCCTTGACGTATTCCCCTGGAAGGCTTAATCGAACCAATGGGCTCCCCATTAATCAAAAAATCCATTTCATAAGACGATATACACGCTAAAACCCATCTACACCATTTCTCCTTGAAACCCAATTTTCTACAAGTTGCCATTAAAAAGTCCCATTCAACTCTATCAAAAGCTTTATTAAGATCAAGCTTCAAAGCCATAATCTGTTGATTTCCTTTTTTCTTGTTGCGTAGATAATGAAATGCCTCGTTAGCGACAATTATGCAATCATGAATGAGCCTACCCGGGATGAAAGCAGATTGTTGAGGAGAAATGATACGGTGCATAAATGGTGTAATAGTTTTTGTGGCTAAACAGAGCCGATGAAGCTTAATAATGGTTTTTGTGATTAAACAAAAACAATACAACTGATTAATACAAGTTACCAATTAATAATAAAAACCGAAATCAACAAGTAGGATTCACATATAAACTCTTTTAGTTTGATGTCTGAAAATGCATTTTTTAAATGTTTGATTACACAAGATCACTTCATAACACAAGCATAGATTCTTAATTAAAGATTACTTACATGTTACAACGTCATAATGTTGAAACTTATTAACTATCTGTATCTTGCAAATTTCAACACAAGTACCTATAAATCCTTCGAAACTTTGTTATGATGCTTGCCAAGATTCCTTATGAACATTTACACTACGTAAATGACAACATCATAATGTTGGAACTTATTTAATATATATGCATCTTGCATATTTCCCACATCGTTTGGTGATTGAAATGAAGGTGGGTATATCAACACAAGTACCATTAAAGTAGATGAGGTAGTATAATAGGAGTTCTTGTAAAGAGATAATAAGCTTTCTATTTTGTTACCTTTTTAAGTGTTATTTGTTATCTTTTTGTTACCTTTTTAAGTGTTATTTAGAGTTCTCTTTTTAAGTGTTATTTGTTATCTTTTTGTTACCTTTTTAAGTGTTATTTAGAGTTCTTGTAAAGAGATAATAAGCTTTCTATTTTGTTACCTTTTTAAGTGTTATTTGTTATCTTTTTTACTTTTAAGTTTTTTAAGGCTCAAAACTTAACTTGTATTCTCATTTATTACTTTTTTTACTTTTAAGTTTTATTTGTCATCTTTTTTACTTTTAAGTTTTTTAAGGCTCAAAACTTAACTTGTCACTAACCAATGGTATTTAAATTGTATAATTTTTCATTAGATGACCACGAGATTTGCACAAGAATGATCCTTGAATCAATTAAACTTAACTAAGCTATGTCAACTTTTCGTTAAACTACCATCTATACCATTAAGATTAGCATTTAGACTGAAAAGTTTATAAAAAATTACCATCTTTACCATTAAGACTGAAAATGCACTTTTGTTACCTTTTTAAGTTTTATTTGTTATCTTTTTTACTTTTAAGTTTTTTAATTCTATTTTGTTACCTTTTTAAGTTTTATTTGTTATCTTTTTTACTTTTAAGTTTTTTAAGGCTCAAAACTTAACTTGTATTCTCATTTATTACTTTTTTTACTTTTAAGTTTTATTTGTCATCTTTTTTACTTTTAAGTTTTTTTAAGGCTCAAAACTTAACTTGTCACTAGCCAATGGTATATAAATTGTATAATTTTTCATTAGATGACCACGAGATTTGCACAAGAATGATCCTTGAATCAATTAAACTTAACTAAGCTATGTCAACTTTTCGTTAAACTACCATCTATACCATTAAGATTAGCATTTAGACCGGAAAGTTTATAAAAAATTACCATCTTTACCATTAAGACTGAAAATGCACTTTTCTAACATTTGATTACACGAGATCATTTCATAACACAAACATTGTTCTGATGCTTACCTGGATTCTTACTTAACAATTACTTAAGGGCATGTTTGGTAGGGTGAAATTCAGAGAAATGAAATAAAGCGCATAAATCAAATTCATAGAAATAAATTCCACAGAAATTCAGTAAAAATTCTTGTGTTTGGTAATACCAGAAAATTGACTTAAGAAATCAGTAAAAATTATTATTATTATTATTATTTTATTTCTTATTATTATTATTATTATTATTATTATTATTATTATTATTATTATTATTATTATTATTATTATTATTATTATTATTATTATTATTATTATTATTATTATTATTTATTATTATTATTTTATTATTATTATTATTTTATTATTTATTATTTATATTATCATTATTATTTTATTATTTATTATTATTTATTATTATTATTATTATTATTATTATTATTATTATTATTATTATTATCCCCTAAGAATTAGTTTCCACTCAATTTGTAAAGGAAATAAATTCCTTGATTTTGTATGTAAATTCAACTCTTTAAGAATTGCAAATCTTCACCTTTTTATTTCTTAAGCTACCAAACAAAGGAAATGAATTCATTTCCAATTCTTTGATCTCATTTCCTCAACCACATATGCCCTAAATGTTACAGCATCATAAATTCATAATGTCGGAACTTATAAACTTACTTTGTAGATATGTTTAATTTTTTTAGCAACCCGAGCATTTAATTTTTTCATGACATTTGCACAATAATGATCCTTGAATCAGTTAAACTTAACCAATCTTTGCCAACTTTTTGTTAAACTACCATTTTGCTCAAACACCAACGAGTATTAGTAGTCGCTCAACTAAGTGAAACCCGGTGACAGTCTCTTTGTCCTCAAGTTGGTAAGTATGCTGGTTATTACTGATTGGTGTGCTCGTTATTGTATTTAGATAGTTCTTCGGTCTGTGGCATGTCACAACCAATTGATGTTTGTTTGGTAGTTCAAGCGTTTTGAGGTTAATGTGGTACTATGTCACATTCCATTGTACTGAACCGTCTTTTGTTATTATATATATATATATATTTTACCGGGGTAAAACCATTTACCCAAAAAAAGTTGGTAAGTGTGACCATCTACATGTTAATTCTCGTACCCTTCTTCGTTGGGATTGATTACCAATGTTGTTGTTGTACAAATAAGCTAAACAGTTTATTATTTTTTTTACGAAACACATATTTACATGATCGATCCCGTTAAAAGACTAGGCACAAGTGTTGGATAAAATGTATCAGCAAAAAGGTGAACAAGTTCTGAGCCTGCGGCTTCTTGAGATTGCATAATAGTTATCAAACACGCTCGAACCACCTAGTGATTACCTAATCACAAGCACATTTCAGCAGGTATCTTGATTCATCAGGACACTCGTTACCAAAGTTTATATATGTATATTATACATACATATAATCTAAGACAACATTTATGCTTTCTGAATATTAGCTAGTTGGAAAAATGCGCCTTGCTTGTTCTTGAGCTGATTATATGTTCCTTTTTCCACAACTTTGCCTTCAGAAACAAATGCAATCAAGTCAAGGTTCCGAATGGTGTTAAGTATATGTTCTACAACGATAGTTGTTCTTCCAACCATTATCTGATCCAATGATGTTCATGCTAAGAGTTATAACATATACAATCTTGTTCTTGAACTACTTGAACATCAAGGGCGCTTGTTGCCTCGTCTAGTGGTAGTATTGTTGGTTCTCAAATGATGGCTCTGGCTATCGCAATTCTTTATTTTTGTCCTCCTGATAGTTGTACTCCTCGTTCACCACATTCTGTCTCGTATCCATCTTTTAGTGATCTGTAAAAAGAAAATTTACAAAACTTAGTAACAAATAAATGATCCTTATTTGTTATAGGATGCAATCAATCTTCTATATGGTAGTATACTTAAGAGATAAAAGTATGAGCATTTGCAGCTTTATCAGCCTCAATGAGCTCGTTTTTGGATGCATCTAGCTTCCCAAAAATGATATTGTCATGAATTGTGCATGAATAAAGGACAGGTTCTTGGCTCACGAGTGCCATATGCTTTCTGTACCATTCAATGTTTAGCATTCGTATGTCCACTTTATCTACCTTAACTGTACCTCTGTCTGTATCATAAAATATTCCACCGTACCAAAAATCCAATGCCCAACAAATAAACGTTAGACCTTGAGCTGAACCAATCCCTACATGTTGACGTATGTACCCTCCGGATACATGCCGTACAATGGCATACCCTCCGGATCCGTATCAGATAAAATGTACTCAAATGTGTTCAGACAACACGGGCCAATATCCGATGGGTTGCGAATGTCCGTATGATCCCAACCCTCCGGATATCCCAAACCCTTCGGATAAGCTAACAAGTACCTAGACCAAAGTACAAACAAGTACGCCAAAGTATATGATAATGGAGTTTAAACTAGCGAACATTATGGGTTAAGTACGAAACAGCCTGGCACCCCATGTAGAGAGTCTATAAATAGAGAGGAAATCTTCATTTAAGGTTAACTAATTCTCCCCTACTCTCTAGTGTTATTCATACTTTCTCTCACTAAGAACATATACTTACTCTCACGCCGGAGGTTGGTCCTGGGATACATTCCCGGGGCGAGTCTAACGGACGTATTTGTTTTGCAGATATCCGAAGCAACATATTATAAGCTGGGACCACATTGAATCCGTAGGACCTATTCTAGTCCGAAGGATTCATTTCGCTTGTTTGAAGTAGAAGCAAACTTTTACCTCAACAAATTGGCGCCATCCGTGGGACCCGTCATTCACTCTACCGAAGCTAATAAATGACAGGTCCTTCCCCAACCACACCCGAAGGATCCGGAAGTCGTCCGGATAATAATACCAATCCTGTTAACCTTGAACAAATCCAAAGTCACTTTGCTGCTCTAAAATCTCTCATCCAACAATACAATGTCTCGGGAGAAACACCGATTGACCCCATCCAACTCGACTTTGAGGTTGCCGGATCTCATGATGTCGAAGCCCAAAAAGCCGAAGAGGAAAGGACGGACGACTTATCCAAGCCTTTCAAGGCAGCGTCCAAGAGTCCGTTTACCCGGAGGATCATCGATTTCTCCGGACCAAAGGGTTCAAAGTATCTGATGCCTTCTCACTTAAAGTTATACAACGGATCTACAGATCCTGATGATCATATCACCAGATTTGAAGGGGCGGCCAATCAAGGTGCGTGGCCCATGCCCATTTGGTGCATGATGTTCCAGCAGACCCTGGACGACGCTGCTAGAGCATGGTTTGATCGTCTTCCGCGAGGTAGTATTGACAATTGGGATGAATTGAGTGAACAGTTCGTTCAGAGGTTCGCCCTTCGTAGAAAATGTATCAGGGATCCGATGGAAATTACCAAGATCATCCGTAGAGCCAACGAAGCCCTCCCGGAATTTAAGGAACGATGGACGGATGAGGCTAGCCGCATTTCAGGAGTACCAGAGCTGATGCAGATATCCTCTTTTATTGATGGTTGTAAAAGTCCGGAGCTAGCGAAGAGATTCTCCGAGAAGGTTCCCCAGAGCATAACCGAAATGATGATACGAGTTGATGACTTCGTCCGTTCCGAAAGAGTGTATCGGCTAACGGAAGTACCGAAGGGAGAAAGGATGGATAATTCTCGTAGAGATTATCAACCTAATCCGTACGGCCGAAATGACCATAACACACAACGGTCCTCCGCTAGTGGGATTCTCAGGAGAAAGCATAAACCCGTTGGGGAAAATTGAACTAGAAGTATGCTTCGGAAGTGAAGGGCTATACCGCCGAACCATCATGAAGTTCGCGGTAGTTAGATCTCCCTCTCCGTATAATGTGATACTTGGTCGGTCCGGAATCAAAAAACTAAGAGCTATCCCGTCAACTATACACTCCATGATGAAATTCCCGACGCCGAGAGGCATCGCCACTCTAGTAACCCGATCGGTCATCATCTCAGAGTGCAGAAAGCTCGAAGAAAAATTCTTAATGGAAAAGGAAACTCAAACAGAGATTTCCTCGGAAACACCCATTGAAGAAACTGCTGGAACCGAAGATGTGCTGGTCCATCCGGCTTATCCGGAACAACTAGTGACAATAGGAAGGAATTTCTCAAGAGAAGGGCGAAGACAATTAATAACTTTACTCAAAAATAACCAAGACATTTTTGCATGCGAACCCTCGGATATGACTGGCGTTCCCCGATGGGCGGCTGAACATAAACTCAACGTAAACGTCCAGGATAAACCGGTAGCTCAGAAAAAGAGATTCTTCTCGGTAGAAAAGAACCAGGCCATAAATCAAGACGTAGAAGAATGGCTAAAGGCCGGAATAATCAGACCTGTACGATATCCGACCTGGATCTCTAATCCGGTACTAGTAAAGAAACCGGACGGTACCTGGAGAATGTGCATTGATTTCAAGAACCTGAACTCATCGTGCCGCAAGGACTACTATCCGTTGCCCGAAATAGACTGGAAGATCGAGTCGGTAATAGGATTCCGATACAAGTGTTTCTTGGATGCTTACAAAGGATATCATCAAGTACAAATGGCAAAGGAAGATGAAGAGAAGACGGCCTTCTATACGGATCGGGGAACATACTGTTATGTAAAAATGCCGTTTGGTTTAAAGAATGCCGGGGCAACCTATCAGAAATTGGTAGACTCCGCCTTCCGGAAGCAAATAGGCCGGAACTTGGAAGTGTATGTAGACGATATGGTGATAAAGAGCCAAACGGAAAGAGAGCTATTGGCCGATATCGCTGAAACGTTCGACAATCTCCGAAAAATAAACATGAAGCTAAACCCTAAAAAATGTTCTTTCGGAGTGGAAGAAGGAAAGTTCCTCGGATATATGATAACGTCCGAAGGGATTAGGGCCAACCCCAGGAAAGCCAGAGCAATCGCCGATATGCAATCACCAAAATCACTAAAGGAAATGCAAAGCTTAAGTGGTAAACTCGCGGCACTCAATCGTTTCTTATCAAAATCAGCCGAAAGGTCCCTCCCTTTCTTTGAAACTTTAAAAAACATCACCAAGGAAAACAAGGAAAAATATCAATGGACGGAAGCAGCTGAAAAAGCCTTCCAAGATATGAAGAAAATGATTCTGGAGCTTCCCTGCCTAACGACTCCGAAACCCAAAGAGGATTTGTATCTGTATCTGTCGGCCGCAGCAGAGGCAATAAGTGGAGTACTGATGGTCGAAAGAGAAGGGCGACAGATCCCAATTCATTATGTAAGTCGAACCTTACACGAAGCCGAAAAGAGATATGCCCCGGTTGAAAAGTTGGCTCTAACTCTCCTGCTATCAAGAAGATTGCGGTGGTATTTCGAAGCCCACCCCATCAAGGTCATAACGGATCATCCCATCAAACAAGTGCTTAACCGTGCAGAATCATCCGGACGGTTAGCCAAATACAGAGTAGAATTGGGGGCTTACAACATCGCCTACATGCCCAGAAATGCTGTCAAAGGACAAGTGCTTGCTGACTTCATTAATGAAATACCCATCGGAACAGCCTCCTCGGATCCGAAGAGGAGAAGCAAAGAGATATGCAACGTTTCTCAACCAGAAGAATGGATCCTATATACTGATGGGGCCTCCAGCAGGAAAGGTGCAGGAGCAGGATTAGTGTTAATCAGTCCGGAAAAAGAAGAATACACATATGCTCTCCGTTTAAATTTCAAAACTACCAATAACGGAGCAGAATACGAGGCACTCCTGGCCGGATTGAGAATTGCAAAGGAGATGCATATAGAGGCGTTGGACGTACGAGTGGACTCTAACTTAGTGGCAAGCCAAATCAATGGAGAGTTTACTGCATACAAGGAGAGCATGGCGAAATACCTCGTGAAAGCCAAAGAATACATCACTTATTTCAAGCGCTTCAAAATAAAGAATATCCCAAGAACTCAGAACCAAAAAGCAGATGTGCTTAGCAAGCTAGCATCCGTTGCTTTTGACCACTTGACGAAAGAAGTCCTGGTAGAAGTATTGGAGAAACCGTCCACCGAAGAAGAAACAGTCAACGCAATAGTGGAAGAAGAGGAAGAAAATTGGATGTCCCCCATATTCCGATGTTTAAACGAAGGAATATTGCCGGAAGATCAAAATGAAGCTCGGAACCTCCGTATGAAAATAAGCCACTACACACTAATTGACAACGTGCTATTCAAAAAATCTTATCTAGGACCGATGCTACGATGTGTCGGACCTCTCCAAGCCAATTACATAATCCGAGAGGTGCACGAAGGAGCCTGTGGCATGCACTCCGGACCCCGGACGGTCGTAGCTAAACTCATGCGGCAAGGCTACTATTGGCCAACCATGCACCGGGACGCTAGGGAAGTCATCCGAAAATGCGATGCTTGTCAAATACATGCTCCGGTCCCCAAGCTGCCAAAAACGGTATTAACCTCCGTCATGGCACCATGGCCCTTCTTCCAATGGGCAATGGACATTCTGGGGCCTTTGCCCGAAGCCCCAGGAAAAGTTAAATATGTTATTGTGGCAATAGACTATTTCACAAAATGGATGGAAGCAAAACCGTTGTTCAAGACAACCGGAAAAGAGGTCAAAAAGTTTGTATGGGACAACATCGTCTGCAGGTTCGGACTACCCAAGATAATTGTCACGGACAATGGAAGCAACTTTGTGGGAGATCCGTTCAAAAGCTGGTGCGAGAGGTTAAATATCACACAAATCAACACGGCCGTGGCTCACCCTCAAGCCAACGGATTGGTCGAAAGAGCCAACAAAAGCCTAATGAAGGGATTTAAGTCCCGGCTAGGAAGAGAAAGAGCAGGATGGGTAGACGAATTGCCAAACATACTATGGGCTTTCCGAACCACTCTGAAAACTAGCAACGGAGAAACCCCTTTTAGTCTAACTTATGGGAGTGAGGCAGTCATCCCGGCAGAGATCGGTATGCCTACCTTCCGGACCATGATGGCAAACGTTGAAAACAATGACGATGAGATAAATCTAAATCTAAACTTATTAGAAGAACGGAGGGAAATGGCAGCCATAAGGGAGGCGAAGTACAAAAAGAAGGTGGAGCAGTATTACAACCGAAGGGTTAGGTCCGAAGCCTTCAAAGTGGGAGATTTCGTGTACCGAAAAAATGAAGCCAGCAGGATGGAAGATCAAGGAAAATTGGGACCTAATTGGGAAGGCCCCTATCGGATAACGGAGGCTTATCAGCACGGCACATACAAGCACCAAACCATGGAAGATGTGGAAGTACCTCGGACCTGGCATGCAATTAACTTAAAGAAATGTTTTATGTAACCTATTATGTACTTTGATTTTTCAGATCTATTGTAAGGCATGAGCCATTTTTACATCAATGAAAAACCCGATGCACTTTGACCATACATTGAATTATTTTCCACAAGACACAAGTTGTCCAGTAAAGCAAACCCCAAGTGGGTATTATTAAGGCCAAGAGCCGAAGGGTACAGGTTACCCCGTCAAAGCAAACCCCAGGTGGGTATTATTAAGGCCAAGAGCCGAAGGGTACAGGTTACCCCGTCAAAGCAAACCCCAGGTGGGTATTATTAAGGCCAAGAGCCGAAGGGTACAGGTTACCCCGCCAGAGCAAACCCCAAGTGGGTATTATTAAGGCCAAGAGCCGAAGGGTACAGGTTACCCCGCCAGAGCAATCCCCAAGTGGGTATTACTAAGGCCAAGAGCCGAAGGGTACAGGTTACCCCGTCAAAAATAACCCCAAGTGGGTATAATTCTAGGCCAAACGCCGAAGGGTACAGGTCACCCCATCAAATAAAGATAAGGAATAAACCACGGCCAAGAGCCGTAAGGCATATATCGTCCGATGAGACAAAACCTCTCGAGTATATAATTAAAAGCCGTAAGTTCCATAAATTACGTACTCCTCGGAATAACGGAGTAATAAATTACGTGAGGCATACATGTAGCTTAAATACGATACAAATAACAAAAAGAAAGTGATATATTCATATGATCAAAATCCGGTTACATCAAACATTCCGAAATAACGGAATAACAAAAACTGAACAAACCTATTCTATTACATCAATTGGTAAACTTCACAAGGAATCCGGGATACCTGAATCCATAGTCAAAATGGAGGTATCCGGACTCCGACATACATCTTCCAAACACAAACAACTTCAAGCAAAGACAGAGGCATTCTGGGTATTGGAAGGATTCTCGATATGAGATTCGACCTCCGGACCCTCAGTTGGTTCTTCAGCCGGAGCAGGGTCAGGAATTAAGGCGCTCAGTTCATCAAATTTCCGGTACACGGTTTCCCGGATCTTCTGAATGTAAGGATAATCCTGAGACAAAGCCTTGTCATACAACGAACCATATTTGGCCCCGGCCTCCATATCCATTCCTTCAACCTCTCCTAACAACTTAGCCGCTTTCTCCGGCTCCTCAAACAAACCTGCCCCATCAATTAGCCCCGAAAGATAAAACAAGTTGAATGGCTCTGCCAAGGCTGTTCGGAACTCATGACTCCCGAGAAAGCGGTGGATAGCTTCCGGGATAAACTCATTGACAATACGGTTCCTCTCCACCTCGGCATTACCGGCGGCCACTGCAATATCCACCTTCTCCTGACAAAGCTCCCTATAAGCCTTTTCTTCATCACTTAGCTTCTGCTTGGCCTCAGACAGCTGCCCCTCCAACAACCTAATCTTCTCGGCCTGCTCGCCGGAAACCTTCCTCCACTCATTCTTTTCCAACTCAAGATTCCCAACCCTCTCCTCCAGACTCGCATTCTCCGTTCTAAGCTTCCTCAAACCTTCCGGATTCACCTCGGAACACTCTGCATGAGTCTTCTTCAACTCATGAAACTCTCCGGACATCTTCTGGAACATCTTCCAGTTGTCATCAAGGGTTTTGTCACAGATCTTGTGGGTCTCGGACAACTTCTTGTGCTCATTCAAAAGAGACTCAAAACGGAAGATCATATCCGCTTGAGCCGTGACGCATTTACCCAGCAGCAGCCACGACCTTCGAACAGCCTCCATATCATCTTGGTCATCCAGATATTTCTCCTCCTTAGGAGTTGCCAAATTCATCAGCATGTCCCGGCAAGCAGTAGCGGTATTCATGCGGGTGCCCTTCGTCACAGTCCATGCCGGAACATAGATGTCATCATCCTCACCGTCCCCCTCTATATCAACCTCAACATCCTCCTCATCCACCAGGGTTTCCTTTCCCGGACGCCGGGATGCACCCCCTGAACCCCCTGACAGCAAAAGAATCTAAGTCAGAAAATAATAAAAATATAAAAGATAGGAAAGGAGAAACCATAAAAATCATCATCCAAACATACCAGACGCCAAATCCTCCGGATGAACGGAACGGATAGGTTCTGGCCTCTCCACGGCCTCTCCAGTATCCAAGTCAATAACTGTATCACCAGCAGCAATTTTACTTCTCTTATGAAGGCGGGAAGAGACACTCCCTGCTCCGGTTCTCTTCAACGGAGGCTTCTTCAAACCCGCCTTCCCAGCCTGCTCCTTCTTCCTCTCTTTAGCAGCTATCACTTTGTCATCAGCAACTTCAACATTCCTCAACTCCTCCGTCTTCTCCGGTACCTCAGTATTGGAAGCCAAGGGAGGAGTAACACGCACTTCACGGGTATGCCCTTCCGGAAACGGGGTACCTTGAACAATTTTTGTATTCTTTCGTAGTGGAGGTTTCTTTAGATAACTTGACATGGTTATACCTGCGGACAAACAAAACCCAACGTTAAAAACGAAAAGAGGTGCACAATATAAAAACACGCGTTATAATAAAGGCTATACCCCTCCCCTGCTCATCCCTCAATGCCGGACGATACCCAGGAAACTCCCAATGATCCGATAAACCCAGAGCATACAAGAACGCTTGCGGAATTTGACAAGGCTCAATGATCGTCTCGGAAAGCCTTTCGGCATGAGTAACATCATACTCACTCGCCTTTGGAAACGGATCCGATACGTCCGAATCCGAATGCCTCCATGGCATGGCAAACGGAACAGCTCGTCTATCGATCAGAAAAAAATTATACTTCCAACCCTTCAGACAAGAAGGAAATTCCCCAAAACAAACTTTCCTATTTTTATGGATGCGTTTCTCGAAGGAAAACCAATCACCCTGCTTGCTAAGCTTGTAAAAGACACGGAATAAAGGAGTGGTAGGAGGAATGTGCATGCTACGGCAATACACCTCAAATAGGGTAGCACGATGCATACCCAACGGAACCAGCTGAGAAATGTGAACTTTGAAATATCTAATGACCTCTAAAAGAAAGGTGGAAAAAGGGACGATGAGACCACCCTCAAAAAAGTACTCTGCATACAAGCCTATGGCACCCTCCGGAAGCTGGTTCATCGTCATACCCGATGGAGGTATCCTTGGATGTAAATCCTCTGGTATCCCGAACGCTTTTACCACAGCGATCACATCAGATTCATCCATGGCGGACATTCTTAAATGCATATCTTTTTTCACATGCGAACCGTCCGGATTAGACACATCTTCGTACTCCAACGATGCTGTGGATTCCGACATAATGGACGAAAAGGAGAGGAGAATAGCCAAACAACAAAAAAAACTAAACGGGCTGAGACGTACCTCAAAGACGACGCGAATAATCGTTCGGAATACGGAGAGGATGAGATGAATCAGAGGTATGTGTGTGAAATAAAATTACGGTGCTGTAAATAAAAGAAATGGGACTATTTATAGGCGGTCAAAATAGGCGGGAAAGGGACACGTCACCCGTAGGGCTAACGTGTCAGCCATCCACACCGTGTCTCTCAGAAAACGCATACGTGTTCCAATCCAAACGACGCGGTAAAAAACGACGGCGCACCTTAAACGACACCTTAATTACTTTTGGCATTTTGCGTGACTAACAAAAGAACAAAGCCGTGGCTTACCCTCCGGAAAATCGCAAAAAAAAATAAAAATAATAATAACTTAGTATCACACCATTGGCACAACCAATACTATGATACTGGGGGGGACATGTTGACGTATGTACCCTCCGGATACATGCCGTACAATGGCATACCCTCCGGATCCGTATCAGATAAAATGTACTCAAATGTGTTCAGACAACACGGGCCAATATCCGATGGGTTGCGAATGTCCGTATGATCACAACCCTCCGGATATCCCAAACCCTTCGGATAAGCTAACAAGTACCTAGACCAAAGTACAAACAAGTACGCCAAAGTATATGATAATGGAGTTTAAACTAGCGAACATTATGGGTTAAGTACGAAACAGCCTGGCACCCCATGTAGAGAGTCTATAAATAGAGAGGAAATCTTCATTTAAGGTTAACTAATTCTCCCCTACTCTCTAGTGTTATTCATACTTTCTCTCACTAAGAACATATACTTACTCTCACGCCGGAGGTTGGTCCTGGGATACATTCCCGGGGCGAGTCTAACGGACGTATTTGTTTTGCAGATATCCGAAGCAACATATTATAAGCTGGGACCACATTGGATCCGTAGGACCTATTCTAGTCCGAAGGATTCATTTCGCTTGTTTGAAGTAGAAACAAACTTTTACCTCAACACTACACCTGCTAACCACGCCTTTTTCCTACCCTGGCGCCTTGGCCCATCTTGAACCTTGTCAAAAATCTGTAACACAATACCCAAACTATCAAACGATGTCGCAATACTATGGTTATATGCTGCCTCAACCGCGATTTGAGTACTTTGGTTTTGATACTTTATAAAGTTAGCTGACATTGTGGACCACAACACTTTTCGCATGTAGAAACAAAATATCGTTAGTGGTTGAACCGCAATCATAACAAGTGCAAGCTTCCAAGCTACAACTAAGCCCATAACCTTTAAAACAACTGAAGCTGTTTGGATTAGCACTGACATCCTGTCGTGCCGGTTGAATGAGCTAAACTGGTTTTGAAGTTTCACTAATCGAGCATAATGACCAGTGCTGCTATTGACTATATCGGTGTGGGACCCTTGCTCGATTACACTACCTTTGCTTATAACAGCAACCGTGTCTGCATTTCGTATCATTGCTAGCTTGTGTACAACCACCTCTTTCAACCTTATATTGGCTTATTTGTTTTTAAATCCTTTCACTGATATTTGTTGTTTGTCATTATTTAGTTTTGACTTCTACTTATAAAAATGGAATTGTACAACTCTTTTTGTAATACACACAATAAAACTATACAAGTAGGATTCACAACATAAAAAACACGAACATTGTTGCGATGCTTACCAAAGATTCTTAGATTACTTAAATGTTGTGACATGATAATGTTGGAACTTATGAACTTATTTAATATACCTGTATCTTGCAAATTTCCCACATCGGTTAACAAATAAATAATTACGATTTTCTGAAAGCTTGCTTTTTATCAGGAAATCGGTTAACAAACGAAGATTGAATGTATGAATATAAGGAGAATGAATTTTTAGCAGGAAATCGTTTTTTTTAAGCGATAAAAACGAAGAATGAATGTATGAATGTATTCCAAGGAGAATGAATGCTTTCTTTAATATTTTCTAGCATGAAATCCTTAAAAAGAAAGAATGAATGTCTCTAGGTGATCTGAGCTAGAGCATGCAATTAATCTGTTATGAGCTTGAGCTCGAGCTTTGCACAATAATGATCCTTTGAAATGTTTGAGAAACGTCGGAAACGAGTCTTAAAATTAGTCAGGTACCCGCGCTTTGTGACGACGGGTACATGTGTAATTAAATATTTCAGCGATAAACAATAATCAAAGGTCGTGAAAAAGTGACACACGTCTATGATTAATTGTTTACCTAAAATTATTTGTTTTAAAATTTTAAGGAGGACAAAATTTGATGTAAATAGTATAAATACTTTAAGCCAATATATACATGTTACATTGATATATATGTTAGTATATAGTTATCATGAGAATTTATGTTACTTTGACTAAAAATATATAATCTTACTTAAGATTCAATGATCTCTAGAATGGTAGTAGAAAAGTTCATGATCCATATGTGCGTGATTTAACTATACGGATTCATAATTTGTAATTATATTGACAAAAATTTAACATAACTACAAGGAGAAATGAATCTGTAGGAAGGTTAATCTATTGTTGAATTAAAAATAAATAAATAAATAAATAAAAATAAAAAAAAGCTAGATATAAGTTGAACAGAAAATATGGCGGACGCCATGCGTGCTTCTTCAAATTCGTGTTTTGTAGGTTTACGTTCTATAGACCCGACATCGTGGTGTAAGTAGAAGACCAGTGTCGGGTCTATAAGTATGACAAGTTGGGGTCTCGCGGGTGTGGGTAGAATTTTGCTTCAAGTATTACGAGTTGGGGTCTTGCCATAGACGGAGACAGTGGGGGAGCCAGGGGGTGCTCGGCCCCCTCCAATACGCCAAATTGTTTTGCTATTTACCTTATAAAATTTAACCATAGGACTTAACCATAGGCAAATGACCCCCCTAACCTTTGAGAAAAAAATTTCGGCCCCCCTTATTCCTAATTTCTGGCTCCGTCCGTCTTGCGGTCTTTTACCAACATAACACCACGGGACAACCTCTAGTTCCGTCACTACTTAACTCTTTGTAATCTACTTCACAATCATAAAATTCTTAATGGCTTCTAAGACCATCATCATCTCCTTCTTCATTCTTTTCACATCCACCACCTTCATCTAGTGTCAACAAATAAAAAAGAACTCGGTATCATTTAAATTTGGTTTATTAAGCCTAATCAATAACATCATAATTTATACTTACAAATCAATACGGGAAGCTTAATAATGGTTCTTGTGGTTAAACAAAAACAATACAACTGACTAATACAAGTTACAAATTAATTATAAAAACCGAACTGTACAAGTAGGATTCACATATTAACACTTTTAATTTGATGTCTAAAAATGCACTTTTTATATGTTTGATTACAAGAGATTACTTCATAACACAAACATTGTTGTGATGCTTACCAAGATTCTTAATTAAAAATTTCTTAAATGTTACAACATCATAAGGTTGGAACTTATAACTTATTTAACATATGGTATTTTGCAAATTTCCCATATCTTTTGGTGACCAAAATAAAAGTAGGTATATCAACACAAGTAATTTTAAATTATTAAGAAAAGTTGTTTATATTTTTAAAAAGTGTATTTACGTTTAAAAATATGTTCAAATTTTCTTTTTAGTTAAAAATATTCTTTTCGATATATTATTACTTTAAATTTGTCATAAGCTGAGTCCGGCATTTAGAATTTGTCATGAGCTGAGCGTGAGCTTAGCATAATAGTGATCCTTGAATCAGTTAAACTTAACTAAGCTTTGTCAACTTTTTGTTAAACGTCAGCCCTTGAGCTGAACCAATCCCTACACCTGCTAACCACGCCTTTTTCCTACCTTGACACCTTGGCCCATCTTGAGCCTTGTCGAAAATCTGCAACACGATACCCAAACTACCAAACGATGTCACAATACTATGGTTATAGACTGCCTCAACTGCGATTTTTGAGTACTTTGGTTTTCATACTTTATGAAGTTAGTTGATATTGTGGACACAACACTTTTCTCATGTAGAAACAAAATATTCTTAGTGGTTGAACCGCAATCATAACGCTTCCAAGCTACAACTTAGCCCATAACCATAGCGATTAAAACAACTGAAGCTGTTTGGATTAGCACTGACATCCTGTCGTGCTCGTTGAATGAGCTAAACTGATTTTGAATTTTCACTAATCGAGCATAGTGACCAGTGCTGCTATTGACTAGATCGGTGTGGGACCCTTGCTCGATTACACTACCTTTGCTTATAACAGCAACCGTGTCTGCATTTCGTATTGTTGCTAGCTTGTGTGCAACCACCTCTTTCAAACTTATATTGGCTTATTTGTTTTTAAATCCTTTTATAGGTATAAAAAACCCTTTACCCAAAAAAAAGTTGACTTCTACTTATAAAGATGGAACTTTACAACTCTTTTTGGTAATACACGCAATAAAGCTCAACTATGAATTTAATTAATATATCTGTATCTTGCAAATTTCCCACATCGGTTTGTGACTGGAATAAAAGTTGGTATATAATCAAAAGTATCTTGATTTTTCGCCAAATTGTACCTTTTCCCATCTTAAAATATGTATGTTTAAGATGTGGGAGAGGCTTTTTTTTTTAAGAATGAATGTATAAAAAGGCTTGAAAACGAAGAAAGAATGTTTTATTTAATACTCTTAGAGATAATTACATTCGTGAATGAATGTTTTCCATAATACTTTTTAGAAATAATTACATTCGTGATTAAGATTTGTTTTTAGACCTTTTTAGTATAAAATCGTTAAAAACGAAGAATGAATGTAATATAATGCTTGAATAAAAAGAATGAATGTTTTCTTTAATACGTTTTTGCATGAAATCGTTAAAAACGAAGAATGAATGTATTAGATGGCTTGAAAATGAAGCATGAATGTTTTCTTTAATATCATAAGGCTTGAAACCGGTCATTACGTACGCAATCTCAGCCCTAGCATGTAAAATGTGTTATGAGCTTGAGCTCGAGCGTTGCCCAATAATGACCCTTTGAAATGTTTAAGAAATGTGGGAAATGAGTCTTAAAAACAAACTAGCCAGGTAGTTGCACGTAGCGGCGGTGTGTACACATGTAATTAAAATTTCTAGCGATAAACAATTAATAAAAGCTCATGAAAAAATACACGCGTCTATGATTAATTGTTTACCTAATAATTTTTGTTGAAAAATTTTAAGGAGCACAAAATTTGACGTAAATAGTACAAATACTTTAAGCCAATATATAGATGTTACATTGATAATAAAAATATATGTTATGGTCATAAAAAGAATTTATGTTAATTTTATTAAAGATATGAAAGTTACAATATGAAAATTCAGATTATTATCATTTATTTTATGCAATATTCAGTGATCTCCAAAAAGGTAGAAAAGTTCATAATTTGTACTTATATTGACAGAAATTTGACATAACACGTACAAGGATAAAGGAATCTGTGGAAGGGTTAATTTATTATAAAACGCTACAGATAAAGGCATACATAACATTACTATTGTTGAATCTAAAAAAAATAAAAATTAAAAAATGCATTGTTTGTCCCTAAGGTTAAGTTGTACCAAAATGGCTTGGTTAGTCTCAATTTCGAAATAATTACACCGGACATTCCAGCGTCTCCATATTGTGTCACCGCTAGTCCCTTTGACCAACGTCTCTTATTCAATGCATGTTATACCCCTCACATGCCTTTCATGTGAGGGCAAAATCGTCTATTCAAAATTCCAAGAAGCATAATAATAATAATAATAATAATAATAATATGAGTTTCTAATAAAGTGATGTTTGATGATAATAATAATAATAATAAATCAACTCGATGATTATGCGATTACAAGCACATTTCTGTGATGCTTACCAAGATTCTTAACAATTACTTACATCATAAAGTTGCAAATTTCCCACATCGGTGGGTGACTGAAACGAAAGTGAGTATAGCAACCTAAGTACATTAAATATGTCAAGTCTTTTGGAATTAGCACATATAAAGAATTAATTCTAAATGTTTAATAAGAATTAATTTCGTAAGTATTGATCTTAAATATCTTCTAACTTTAAAAAGTTTTAAATTTTAAAGGGCTCGAAACTTGTCACGACACTCTGTTTATCGCCAGGTTTCACGACACTCTGTTTATCCTCAAGTTGGTAAAGTAAGTTAATTCTCCATTCAATCCAAAAAAATATTTACTACCTTATAATGTATTTCTACAAAAAGAAAGTTACCACCTTATAATGTATTTTCACGAATACTGGTGAACATTCGTTCGGTTTGATCATTTTCATAGAAAGATGGATCGACAATTCGTCCTTCATGAATGTTTCTATTTTCAATAGGACGATAGAAACATGCAACTAAAGTAGACATGCCGGGAGTAGAAGAGACATTTGGAATGTATTGTTTGGTTTTGGAGACATCACCAACCGTGGTCTTAGGCATTTTCACTTAAACAATATAACAACAAAACTAGAATTAATATAAAAACAACTATCATGCATATGTTATATATATGTATATATAATTATATGCAATATATGTGGAACGAAATTCTACTTCGACACAAAAAAAATATTCAATGAAGTAGTTTCATAATGTTCCTTTTATTTTAATTTTAAACTCGTTTAGAATATATAATATCAAAGAGTATGATATCATAATTCATTTCGAAATAAGGCTAGATATATATTAGATTATATATCTTCCATTTCGTAAGAGTTTGACACAACATAAGCTTGTTTAAAAGATTAAAATGCGAATTTTAGTTTTCAAAAATATCATTTTCGAGATAAACCAAACGCTCCCTTAACTAGATAAAAACATCCTAAAACATCAATATATATATATTGATTATATATCTTGATGACGTCTATTGATTTTAGTAGTATTAACAAGTTTTATGAACAAGTTTTAAGTTTCAAATAACTACATATAGTTATAGTTTGTTCATGAACCAAACGCCCATGTTGTCTTCATGAACCATTTTATAACAAATTGAAAAGTATGTTTTGATTGTTTAGGACGTTAAAACAATGTAATGTAGTAAGTTTTAAGTAGTTTTTGAGAGTTATAACAACAATGTGCCTCTTGAAAAATAAAATTCAACAAGGGTTTATGGGCGATTAATGATTTTGACAAAATGATATGTTATACTAAATTTGAGTTGCAATACATTATCCTAATCCTATGGGGAGCATTTGGTAGTTCAATTTTTAGCTTCTATTACACTTAAATTCGAATTAAAATAAATTTTAATAAAATGCATAATTATTGATTAGACACCAAATCGAATGAAATGTGATGAAATGCATATTGGAAAACTTACAAAAGATGTTGCTATATGTTTGCCCTTTGCGAAACAACCCCGGATTGGTGATATGGTGGAGGATTTTGATGGTTTTGGGTGTTTTGGTTCGTACACAGAAGCAATGGGGAAGAGATGAATGAGCAAATGGAGTGTTTGGGAATGGAAATAAGGTGGAAAACGTATTTGGAAGTGTCAGATGGCCGATCCCCTTAAACATTAAGGGGACAGCCCTCGATAACAAGCCGGTCCCCTTAATTATTAAGGGGGCCGCCTTTGAAATTTTCAAAATTTCGCGGAATTAGTTTCTGGAACAAAAATATTTATACGTATATAATTAGATTTATAATATATCAAAAATACATAAAAGTTTATTGGCACGATGATAAAATTTTTAACAATTTTTAATTACCGTTTCGATAATTAAAATGTACCTTTACCAATTTTGGATAAAATGATCAAAGTGTTAAGTTGATGAAGGGTTTGAGGTGTGTTCGGGAATATGTGAATAAGTGTATATATATATATATATATATATTTATATATAAGTATAAATGTGAGTGAAAGATGGGTTGATGGGTGAGGTTTGAAAGATAGTAGCGGAGATAGGATATAGTCGGCGGGAGGAGTTTGTTTCATTCATAGTGTTCACGTGCGAAGGCGTACTTGCATGATAAAAGTCCACTTGACTCATATCCCTTCATCATCATGAGTATCCTAAAAGAGGACTTACTAGAATAACGCGAGGGGGGGAGGAAAGGGTTCGGTAAAGAACGATTTCCTGGAGTTCTAGAAAGTCAACTAATGACGTATCTAGGTTATGTGCAAGCAATTATATATATATATATATATATATATATATATATATATATATATATATATATATATATTTAATATATTAAGTATAAGAGTATATATATATATATAAGTATGTATATGATTGAACAAATAGAGAGAAAAAGGCAAGCAATATCTATGCAAACAATGTAATCAACTAAAGCATATTTATCTAAGCATGACAATGAGTTATGAAAAAATGGCGTACCCGGTGGTCTTCAGAAAATCTTCAAAATCATCAAGATGATATATAGACTTTGAAAAAGTCTATGTTGAGAGAAACTTCAAGATTGCCTCAAGGAATGTTCATCTAGCCATTCGATCCCCATTGTCTCTTTGGTCCAAAGTTGTTTGGTCCAAACATGTTTAACATTTGACTAGGATGCATGAAAGGTGTAACACCCCCAAAATCATCACGTCAGCGGAAGACTTAAAATGTCAGCGGAAGACTTTTTGGGTGTTACTTCGAGGATCTTTGTCACAATCATAGAAAACGACACAAAAGTGACGCTTTAAAGTTTAATTCATTCAAAATACCAAATATTCGAGACATCAAGATGTTTCATAATTTAAACAACAAGTTTATTTGAAATATGTCAAAATGTTTATTTAAGCCCATGCCGGGTTACAAGCCCACTCCGTGCCTTCAAGTTCCTTCTTGTATAGTTACCTGAGATAAACACATGCTAAAAGTGTCAACACAAAGGTTGGTGAGTTCATAGAGTTTATAGTTTAAATCGTTAATTAGAAAATGAGTGATTTCCTTATCAATTCAAAAATAGTTCGTTGGGTTGCCCTTCACCGGGTCAACACCAAAATAGTAGTTCGTTTGTCCTAACTGGGACAACACCAAAATATTAGTTTGTTTGACCTAACCGGGTCAACACCAAAATAGTAGTTCGTTTGCCAATTATTAATAATTTTTCCTGCTATATAGTGAGCACAATCTCATAGTTTAATAAAACAGTAGGCTATAGCATTGTACGCCCTTAACATCAATCATTGTAGTGCTACATTATTACCGTCCTATTGCCCTAAGCTAATGACACTCAACGATTAACAGACATCAAAATTATCCATAATATTGATGTAAAACAATGGCCCACAAGATAGGTATTTACCAGTAACCTATGAGATCAAATAAAGTGCATTTGGTGGCTTTCCGCTAGTGACCAAATGGGGATTGTCAATCCCTAATAGATCTATTCACAATTATTTACGTTCACCCTGCAAGTGATTAAGGCGCATGATCGAGGGACTTTTGGTAATAGGTACTTAGGCAATAGAGATCAAATATAGCATATCGTTGAAAAATCACTTGTAATCATGTCTATAGCAGGTATTTCCTTATGAGATATAAAAGTGTGTAAACCAGTAAAGTTTATATAAAATACAATCATGTATTTAGTTAATGAATACTTGTAAAAGTAAAAATAGTAGTTAAGCATGTATCTCCCCCAAAAACGTTTATAAACCATTATAAAATAAGTAAGAGTAGGGGCTATGACTCACCTTAGTAGTACGGTAGACAGAGTATAAGTAATGTCAGAAGTGAAAATAGAATTGACTTCAAGAGATAACCTGAATGATATGGAAGTCCGAGATAAGTTTGACTTATCGAGAATCGTGATTTGAATAGTGTTTGATGACAGAATGATTTTTGGCAGAGGTGGCTTGCGTGGCGAAACGCTTAATAGTTCAAGAGCAAGTTATATACAATATAACTTGTCTTTATGTATAAGTATCGTTTAAAGTTTATATATTCCTTGTTATAAATAAATGATATGTATCAAAAGTTGATAAATGATAAATTATAGTAATTGCAAGATTACGCCTGGTTAAGTGAACCGATGAGTTTTATTGTATGAATAATCATTTCTTAACGTGTGTTCAAGTTATCCGATAATTACGTCAAGTTATATGTTTTATAATTCAAGTTATCTAGAAACATTATAGTCGTAAAATGTTAACTTGTCAAATCGTAATTAATTTTCTATGTAAACCCTTAAGTTATACTAAGGTGACTCTTTTAATGCCAAAATGCTTCTCGTACTTAGTCCAAAATAAATATGTTTACAAACTTACAAAAGTCTTTAAGAAAATGATATATGTTTCTAATTTTAAGGGTTGAGAGCGTTAAATATTTATAATAGTTTTTAAACTTATAAAAGTCTTTTAGGAAAATAGTAAGGGTGCAAAGTAGAGGGGTTGAAACTGCCAAAAGGTGATAGTTGATAAAATAACAAAAATAGCAAAAACTGCTATAGGATAGTTTCGAACCAAGGACCTCTTGATCACAGCCAAACGCCCCAACCAACTAAGCCGAAGGCTTTTTGATGTTAGATCTCATTGTTTAATGTGTTTATGGCATTTTTCTATTGTGTTATATTTGTTATATACTTCTCAGTTTCCAACCGTGCATGAGTATGCATTGTGTAACTATATTTGGTGCTTATTTAGAAAATATGTTAAAGAACTTTAATAGGGGTGTTTAGTCTTGTGGCTCGTGACCAGGAAAAGATCCAAATAAATACGGGATGCTTAGATGTTTTGACAAGGTTAGGGGGCATTATGATGTGCCTTGGTTGGTGGTTAAAAGGGCTTAATATCTCAGCTTAAAGCTCGAAGTTCGTAAGTTAAAACTTGGTCCTAAGTGAGGCGTGTGGGCTGTTTTGTGTCAAAACAGAAAGTACCAGATATTGTTCTAGATTTTGTAAAGACTTAATACTTGTTTATAAAACATGTTAGTTGATTGCTTAGCTCATTCAAAGGTCTCATTAAGTAGCTTTTAGCTTGAACTAATTTAACAATTCAGGAGGGTGTTTGTTTGTTCACGCTGTAACAGAAAGAAAACAACATAGAATAGTTCTGAAATAAAGATTTAGTATTCCATTCCTTTCACCTTTAATCATGTTTACTAACTTGATTAGTGACTTTTATGATGTGTGTATAATTTGTGAAGCAAGCCACAAGTTTATAGAGGGTGTTTTTATTTTAACGATTGCATGTAAATTTCAAGAATATACGTTTTAGTAAAACTTTTAACGTCATGAAATAAGTATCAAATGAGATGTGTTCGAGTTTAAAAACATAAGAGCCATATTTGGGTCGATCGACTAACAAACTAGTAAGTATATGCTTATTTTCTTCAAACTTATATGTATTTAAGCAAGTTTAAATTGTCACCACACAAGCCTTAAACACCCTTTCGTCCTCTGCATGCATGGAAGTAACAGAAAGGAGGTAAAATGGAATGAGTTTAGGAAACTTACAACACCAGAGATGGTGGTGAGGACCTCACGTTATGGACAGAGAGTTGGAAGGGGAGGGGTGTGGCTCGTTAAAGGGATCCATCACGAACTGAGTTCATCTCCAAGTTGACTTGAATAACGCTTGGAACATAGGGAAACTTTAGCCAACCACTTGACTCAGCAGCTAGTAAGATACTTAGATTATTTTGAGATGTGAGAAGTTTGTGTGTTTGTATGTTTTGTGAAGATGTCGAACTGCATGCAACCTTATATACTCAAGATGGAGCGAGATAAGTGGCAGAATGAAAGAGATGTTAAGAGACGTGGGAGTTCTTGGATTGGGGAACATTGGAGGTGGCTTGTGAATGTTCATCAGATGAACAAGTGTCGAGTGAGTTCATAAATCTTTAGAAGGCATCTCATTTGATTGGGAAGCAAGGGAGGCCGGTAGAAAATTTGTGACACATGGTTTTCTTAGGTACACTTGGGGCAGTAACGAGTGAGGGAGGTGGTTCTCTTGCTTTTGCCTAGTCGATCAAAAGAAAGGAACAAGAAAGAAAAGTGGCTTAGTTTTGTGTAAGAGTATCACATGAATCTTGTTGTTACCAGTAATATCAAGAGTTGATTTAGTTTTGTAGTTTAGCTAGAAAAGGAAAAAAATAGAGTAGCTATGTAAGAAATAACATGGTGGCCTGCTGTTGTCTATGTTTCTTGGGGTGTTCGATGCAATGGGTGGATAAAAGGGGAATGTTAGTTCTTGCTTTTGATCATAGTACCTGTAGGTTTAGTTTAGATATTAAATGTAGAATAGACTTCGTGTAGTAAACTAGGAAAAATATTATGGGGTTGTGACTGTTATAGTGATAGGAAACAAAGAAAAAGAAAAATATGAGTATGGAGGTGGAGTTTGAACTAAGCACATTACTAGGCAAAATGTGATTTTTGAGCTAAGCTTGGTCGAATATTAAGCCATTAAATGATCGAATAAATGATGGTGAGTTGTCACACTTGATTCTTAGTAGTGAGCTTAGACAAGTCGTGTAATAAAATAGATATGTCGTGTGTCAAGTTTGGAAATAAATGAGCTAAAGGAAACATGCCTCGCGACTTGTAAAAACAACATAACTAGGGGTGCGTTGAGTCTTAAGTGACAATATATAAAAAAAAATGTTTGTTAGCCGTAGAAAACAAGGCCATAATAGAAAAGAAATGGGTTGGGTGTTGTTGCCTCGTTTGGAGTCATTTAGAATGGTTGCTAGTGAAAATCAATATGTGTACAAGTTATATAATAACTTGTAGGTGGGTTTGCTTGCCAAGGTCGTGAATCAAGTTAAAACGTATTGGTTAGTCTTATTGTTGAATAAAACGAAAAATTTTATCCGTAAAAATGGTTATTAGATATTGTATTAATCATAGGAAAATTTCGGGATGTTATATTACCTACCCGTTAAACGGAATCCCGTCACGGGATTCTAAGATAAGGTAGCTGTAAAGGTGAGTGGAAAGGGTAAACAAATAGTCAGTCCTAACGATCTAATCCCTGAGCGGTTTTAATTTTCCTTCCGAGCTTAACGTATCTACTACTACATTAGCTTTTTTTTTTTTTTTTTTTTTTTTTTTTTTTTTTTTTTTTTTGATGATAGCAGTTCTCATAGTCATAATTGTTGAGTAGTTCTAACTACTTACGTTGTCTTATGTTCAATTCCTTTTGATTAACTTGACTTAAGAAACAATTTCATTTTTGAATGAAGATTTTTATTTTAACATATTTTGAAGATAAACATGGTTCACAATATCTTGTTTTGTTAAAAATATGTGGGGTAACCTACCCGTTAAACAAAGAGTTTACTAGTTACAAACTTTTAATAATGAGGGTTTCCGATGAGAACTTGATGAATTGTAGAGAAAGTTGCTGAACTTCAGCTTTTGTAAAGAGAAACTTGTTAAATATAGTTTTAAGCGACAACACGGTATTTGGTTCCAAACTTTTGTAGATGATGAATCTGTTTGTTCCTTAGCAATTCCATATCTTGTATTTCTATTAGAGGAATTTATAGATTTTGATGGATTTTAGGTAAAGTTGTGAAAGGTTCGGAGATCACTATATCACTCATAGTGCCGGAGAAGTAAGAGAGACCATTGTAATCACATACAATGTCGTGAAAAGGTTCCATATATCGCCAGAATGTAAAGGTAAGAACATGATTGAAGAAATGTGGTTGTCTTGTAATGCCTTAGAATTAGGCATACGCAGGAGAAAATCGTGAGTCTTTGGCTGAAGTTTTAGTGTTTAGTGATCCTTGATTTCATACGCATGCCATTTCAGATACAATTAAGCCCACTTATTTATAATTCGTTATTTACATAGAGAAGCGTCCCAAACGATGTAAATAATGAAGTATAAACTTATGGTTCGGCGGTTTACAATTTCTTTATTTCAATAAAAAGGCGTCCCAATCCATTCAAATAAAGACATTGTAAATCATCCTACTTAAGAATTTCTGACTCAACACCCATACTGATTGACAAGGTAATGCGCAGATTTTTCCAATAGTACAAAAAGAGTATGTCATACGCATCTATAAAGATGAGAGCGAGATAATTAAGGAGGATTGGTATAGTACTCAAAATAGTTGGGGAACATATATATATATATATATATATATATATATATATATATATATATATATATATATATATATATATATATATATATACTAGAGTGTTTTTGTAGCATAAACTATCTAAAAGTCACATAATCGTCTGGCGGATGGAAATATGAAGACACGGTATTTGTAATAATCCCGATTAGTAAATATAAGTCATTAGCATAATCATAACATGTTAACATATATAAGAAATCATGTAAAAGTAATGTATCTACCAGATGTTGGAAACGCGTAGGCACGGAGGGCATAAGGTGGTATTTTGTAAAAGTGGTCCGTTTTAAAAGTGTAGTTATAGTCCAATGTTCAAAACACTTGGTTTTCTATAACTGTAGCTCTGATGCCAATCTGTAAAACCCCCAAAATCATCACGTCAGCGGAAGACTTTTTGGGTGTTACTTCGAGGATCTTTGTCACAATCATAGAAAACGACACAAAAGTAACGCTTTAAAGTTTAATTCATTCAAAATACCAAATATTCGAGACATCAAGATGTTTCATAATTTAAACAACAAGTTTATTTGAAATATGTCAAAATGTTTATTTAAGCCCATGCCGGGTTACAAGCCCACTCCGTGCCTTCAAGTTCCTTCTTGTATAGTTACCTGAGATAAACACATGCTAAAAGTGTCAACACAAAGGTTGGTGAGTTCATAGAGTTTATAGTTTAAATCGTTAATTAGAAAATGAGTGATTTCCTTATCAATTCAAAAATAGTTCGTTGGGTTGCCCTTCACCGGGTCAACACCAAAATAGTAGTTCGTTTGTCCTAACTGGGACAACACCAAAATATTAGTTTGTTTAATCTAACCGGGTCAACACCAAAATAGTAGTTCGTTTGCCAATTATTAATAATTTTTCCTGCTATATAGTGAGCACAATCTCATAGTTTAATAAAACAGTGGGCTACAGCATTGTACGCCCTTAACATCAGTCATTGTAGTGCTACATTATTACCGTCCTATTACCCTAAGCTCATGACACTCAACGATTAACAGGCATCAAAATTATCCATAATAATGATGTAAAACAGTGGCCCTCAAGATAGGTATTTACCAGTAACCTATGAAATCAAATAAAGTGCATTTGGTGGCTTTCCTCTAGCGACCAAATGGGGATTGTCAATCCCTAATAGATCTATTCACAATTATTTACGTTCACCCTGCAAGTGATTAAGGCGCATGATCGAGGGACTTTTGGTAATAGGTACTTAGGCAATAGAGATCAAATATAACATATCGTTGAAAAATCACTTGTAATCATGTCTATAGCAGGTATTTCCTTATGAGATATAAAAGTGTGTAAACCAGTAAAGTTTATATGAAATACAGTCATGTATTTAGTTAATGAATACTTGTAAAAGTAAAACCAGTAGTTAAGCATGTATCTCCCCCAAAAACGTTTATAAACCATTATAAAATAAGTAAGAGTAGGGGCTATGACTCACCTTAGTAGTACGGTAGACAGAGTATAAGTAATGTCAGAAGTGAAGATGGAATTGACTTCAAGAGATAACCTGAATGATATGGAAGTCCGAGATAAGTTTGACTTATCGAGAATCGTGATTTGAATAGTGTTCGATGACAGAATGATTTTTGGCAGAGGTGGCTTGCGTGGCGAAACGCTTAATAGTTCAAGAGCAAGTTATATACAATATAACTTGTCTTTATGTATAAGTATAGTTTAAAGTTTATATATTCCTTGTTATAAATAAATGATATGTATCAAAAGTTGATAAATGATAAATTATAGTAATTGCAAGATTACGCCTGGTTAAGTGAACCGATGAGTTTTATTGTATGAATAATCATTTCTTAACGTGTGTTCAAGTTATCCGATAATAACGTCAAGTTATATGTTTTATAATTCAAGTTATCTAGAAACATCATAGTCGTAAAATGTTAACTTGTCAAATCGTAATTAATTTTCTATGTAAACCCTTAAGTTATACTAAGGTGACTCTTTTAATGCCAAAATGCTTCTCGTACTTAGTCCAAAATAAATATGTTTACAAACTTACAAAAGTCTTTAAGAAAATGATATATGTTTCTAATTTTAAGGGTTGAGAGCGTTAAATATTTATAATAGTTTTTAAACTTATAAAAGTCTTTTAGGAAAATAGTAAGGGTGCAAAGTAGAGGGGTTGAAACTTCCAAAAGGTGATAGTTGATAAAATAACAAAAATAGCAAAAACTGCTATAGGATAGTTTCGAACCAAGGACCTCTTGATCACAGCCAAACGCCCCAACCAACTAAGCCGAAGGCTTTTTGATGTTAGATCTCATTGTTTAATGTGTTTATGGCATTTTTCTATTGTGTTATATTTGTTATATACATCTCAGTTTCCAACCGTGCATGAGTATGCATTGTGTAACTATATTTGGTGCTTATTTAGAAAATATGTTGAAGAACTTTAATAGGGGTGTTTAGTCTTGTGGCTCGTGACCAGGAAAAGATCCAAATAAATACGGGATGCTTAGATGTTTTGACAAGGTTAGGGGGCATTATGATGTGCCTTGGTTGGTGGTTAAAAGGGCTTAATATCTCAGCTTAAAGCTCAAAGTTCGTAAGTTAAAACTTGGTCCTAAGTGAGGCGTGTGGGCTGTTTTGTGTCAAAACAGAAAGTACCAGATATTGTTCTAGATTTTGTAAAGACTTAATACTTGTTTATAAAACATGTTAGTTGATTGCTTAGCTCATTCAAAGGACTCATTAAGTAGCTTTTAGCTTGAACTAATTTAACAATTAAGGAGGGTGTTTGTTTGTTCACGCTGTAACCGAAAGAAAACAACATAGAATAGTTCTGAAATAAAGATTTAGTATTCCATTCCTTTCACCTTTAATCATGTTTACTAACTTGATTAGTGACTTTTATGATGTGTGTATAATTTGTGAAGCAAGCCACAAGTTTATAGAGGGTGCTTTTATTTTAACGATTGCATGTAAATGTCAAGAATATACGTTTTAGTAAAACTTTTAACGTCATGAAATAAGTATCAAATGAGATGTGTTCGAGTTTAAAAACATAAGAGCCATATTTGGGTCGATCGACTAACAAACTAGTAAGTATATGCTTATTTTCTTCAAACTTATATGTATTTTAGCAAGTTTAAATTGTCACCACACGAGCCTTAAACACCCTTTCGTCCTCTGCATGCATGGAAGTAACAGAAAGGAGGTAAAATGGAATGAGTTTAGGAAACTTACAACACCAGAGATGGTGGTGAGGACCTCACGTTATGGACAGAGAGTTGGAAGGGGAGGGGTGTGGCTCGTTAAAGGGATCCATCACGAACTGAGTTCATCTCCAAGTTGACTTGAATAACGCTTGGAACATAGGGAAACTTTAGCCACCACTTGACTCAGCAGCTAGTAAGATACTTAGATTATTTTGAGATGTGAGAAATTTGTGTGTTTGTATGTTTTGTGAAGATGTCGAACTGCATGCAACCTTATATACTCAAGATGGAGCGTGATAAGTGGCAGAATGAAAGAGATGTTAAGAGACGTGGGAGTTCTTGGATTGGGGAACATTGGAGGTGGCTTGTGAATGTTCATCAGATGAACAAGTGTCGAGTGAGTTCATAAATCTTTAGAAGGCATCTCATTTGATTGGGAAGCAAGGGAGGCCGGTAGAAAATTTGTGACACATGGTTTTCTTAGGTACACTTGGGGCAGTAACGAGTGAGGGAGGTGGTTCTCTTGCTTTTGCCTAGTTGATCAAGAGAAAGGAACAAGAAAGAAAAGTGGCTTAGTTTTGTGTAAGAGTATCACATGAATCTTGTTGTTACCAATAATATCAAGAGTTGATTTAGTTTTGTAGTTTAGCTAGAAAAGGAAAAAAATAGAGTAGCTATGTAAGAAATAACATGGTGGCCAGCTGTTGTCTATGTTTCTTGGGGTGTTCGATGCAATGGGTGGATAAAAGGGGAATGTTAGTTCTTGCTTTTGATCATAGCACCTGTAGGTTTAGTTTAAATATTAAATGTAGAATAGACTTCGTGTAGTAAACTAGGAAAAATATTATGGGGTTGTGACTGTTATAGTGATAGGAAACAAGGAAAAAGAAAAAGATGAGTATGGAGGTGGAGTTTGAACTAAGCACATTACTAGGCAAAATGTGATTTTTGAGCTAAGCTTGGTCGAATATTAAGCCATTAAATGATCGAATAAATGATGGTGAATTGTCACACTTGATTCTTAGTAGTGAGCTTAGACAGGTTGTGTAATAAAATAGATATGTCGTGTGTCGAGTTTGGAAATAAATGAGCTAAAGGAAACATGCCTCGCGACTTGTAAAAACAACATAACTAGGGGTGCGTTGAGTCTTTAAGTGACAATATATATAAAAATGTTTGTTAGCCGTAGGACACAAGGCCATAATAGAAAAGAAATGGGTTGGGTGTTGTTGCCTTGTTTGGAGTTATTTAGAATGGTTGCTATTGAAAATCAATATGTGTACAAGTTATATAATAACTTGTAGGTGGGTTTGCTTGCCAAGGTCGTGAATCAAGTTAAAACGTATTGGTTAGTCTTATTGTTGAATAAAACGAAAAATTTTATCCGTAAAAATGGTTATTAGATATTGTATTAATCATAGGAAAATTTCGGGATGTTATAAAAGGTGGTAGTATACCCCAAGGATTATAGCTTTGTTGGTAGTTCCACATTTGATTACTATTGTTATTATAGTTTTGCCTATTTTGGTTTCTTCTTGGTTGAGGTGTTTTAGACCTAGGATTAGGATTATTTAATTTTCTAGGTGGTGGTGTTTCAGATATTGTCTTAGATTTAGAAGATCCTACCTCGTTTTTCAAAGACGATTTATAAAAAGCTTTTACTTCTTCATTGTTGGCAAGAGGTATTTTTTTATCATTAATAAGTATGTACTTAGGATTAGATTTTAGAGATTTTTGTTCTTTAGGTTCATTTTCGAATTTGACATTTTTAATCTCACTTGTTGAAGCTTCATTTGAGTTAAATCCTAAACCGGTTTTATCTCCGGATGTTCTTTGAATACTTATTATTTTACTAAGTGAGTGACTACTTTTTTCAAATTTATTAAGTTTGCGAATTTCTTAGTTCAAGTACTTCATTTTCCAATTGATTGTTTATGTATTTTAATGATTTGTTTTTGGCCATTACTAGTTGTCCTAATTTGCATAGCCTATTATATTCATTATCTAGATCTTTTTCATCTAATGATAAACTTTCATCACTAAAATATTCGGTTTCGGAACGTACCTCATTTGATGTATTCGCCATAAGACACTTTTCTTCTTTTGTCGTTTCTTTCTCATCTTCATCACTATCACTCCAAGCACCTCCAACAAAAGCTCTTTGATTTTGATCTCTTGTCATCATTGGACATTTTCCGATGAGGTGATTTGGATCACCACACTTGAAACATTTTCTTTCAATCTTGTTGTTCTTGTCATCTTTACTCTTTTGAAATGTTTTCTTTTCATCATGCGGTTGTCTTACGAATCTTCCTCGCCTTTTGAAGAATTTCTTGAAATCTCTTACGGCCATGGCATATTCTTCGTCATCACTTTCGGAAGATGAGCTATCTTCGATACTAGATTCCTTTCTAGCTTTCAAGGTGATTGACTTGCTTTGCTCTCGTTTTTCTTTGACCATTTCGAAATCCTTCTTAATGATAACTTCGTAAACTTTTAGATTTCCAATTAATTCATCAAGTTGCAATGTTGACAAATTCTTCGATTCTTCAATAGCCGTCACTTTAGCTCGCCATTTTGGATGAAGAGCCCTCAGAAACTTCCTAACAAAATTCTTACTAGAAAAATTCTCATCAAGTGCTTTTAAACTTGTGATGATAGTGTTAAATCTAGCAAAAGCATTATCAATTGATTCCTCTTCCGGAATCGTGAATTGCTCATATTGTTGAACAAGTAGATCTATCTTATTATCTTTGACTTGACTATTACCTTGGTGAGTTATTAGTAAAGAGTTCCAAATTTCTTTTGCGGTTTCACACATAAAGATCATTTCGTATTCTTTACGTGGAAGCGCATCATAAATAACCATTTTTGCTTCATTATTTTTAGCAAGTTTTCTTTTTAAATCATCATTTTGTTTTTCAAAAGGTACGATTTCATCTTTCTTAGTTTCGGGGTTATTTTGAATAGGTAAGAAATCACCATTAGTAATAACATGCCAAAGATCTAGATCTTTTGACTTCACATAAGTTTCGAATCGATTTTTCCAATATAAAAATCCATCACTTTCAAATAGTGGTGGTCTTTGCATAGATTGCCCTTCTAAATATTTTTCAGATTCCATAGATCGTTACAAGTTTTAAAATACAATATATTTTAAAGATCTTGCTAGACGTGGCTCTTGATACCAATTGTGTAAAACTAGAAGGGGGTTGAATAGTTTTACGTCCTTTTAAAAGTTTATTACCAAAATATTTTGTAGGTTATTAAAAACTTTCGATTCGATCTCAAGTGAATTCAAATGACAATCAATATAAGCAATTCTAATCAAGTAATGAAAGTATTGAAATGTAATGAAGAAAAGATAGAGTTAGAAAGATCAAACCATAACAAGCGAATTTATAGTGGTTCGGCTACAAGAACACCTTCCTTGCCCTACTCCACTCCCCGAGTACCACACTCGAGAGTTTTCTTCACTATGTCAACAAACTCCTTATGGTGGAGAAACCTTACACACCTTGGCTTACACGAGTTAACGTCACTAAGCTAAATGTCGAGTTCTAATCGTAGCTAGAACCAATCTCACGACTTCTTCAAGGCTTCACACCTTCTTCACAACTTCTTCAATGCTTCACACCTTCTTCACACCTTTACAACTTCACACCTTCTTCTATGCACAACTAATTCACAACTACTAAACTACTTTACAACACACCTAGTTTCTACAATCAACAAATTTACACAACACTTTTACAAATATCTACCACAACTACAATATGAAACTAGCTATTCACAACACTACTACAATTAGATGGATGTAGAGGAGTGTTCTTCTTCTTGCACTTGAATGGATGAAGCTTTGGATCACTTGGAAACAAAGACTTAATAATTATATGATCAAAGGATTTTAGATCTAGAAATGGAGGTTGGATCAGAAAGTTTATAGTGCAAAAAGGTGAGAAAAATGTGTGAAATGATCCAGTATTTATAGGGCCAGATTTTACTGTTCTGGAGCGTGCCGGTCCCCTTAATTAGGGGCCGGTCCCCTTAATCATTAAGAGGGCTGCCTAGTAAAATTAAGGGGGCCGCCCTCCTGAACGTTGGAAAAGTTTTTCTGGATAAAATTTGCCCTTTTTGGTTGAAAATTTGAAATCATATCTTTGTGGTTTAATATAGCATTACCAAAAATGATTTACAAATATATATGATTTTGTCGTTTTTAGTATATAGGTTTATTTTCCGAAGAAACACTCGTGAAAGTATGTTCCCCGGGTCGTTATGTCCCAACGAAGGTAAGACGGCGATTGAGTTGGCTTGAGTCGCGTGATTGTGAAGTGAATGGGAAAATATAATTGAGAATTTTTGGAGTTTTTATTCTAAAGGAAATGAAATATCAATTAAAAACAATAAAACAATAAGAGATTTAAAACGCAAAAAGAAATTAAGACAGGAAAAGACTTTAAAAACAATATGTTTGCTAAGCGACGTGAATAAGTTCATCAAGTGTGGGTCAAGGATTGACGACGAATTATTTTCCTTAAACAAGACTATTTTCTCACAACGTTGGTTTATTTTGAAAATAATCCTTTAAAAAGAAAATAATTACTAGATTTGTAATTTGATTATTTTCCGGCTTTTGCCCTTCAAATAATAAAACTGCAAATCTAAATAATCTCACTAATTATTAATCACAATCTTCTTTATGTCCACACTTAATTCACAAACTCGTGTCACCAAGCAAACACTAATAAACTACTCGAGATTCATATTAATAAAATAAAGTTACTTGATAAAATAAAAAGACTCGATAAAAGAAACAAACTAGATAAGCCAAACTAAAATTCGGCAGAGTTTCGCCTTAGCATAAAGCATAAGAGACCTCACTCGATAAACGATGAGGTATAGATTATCTAACTCGATAATCTTGGCTAACTCGCCAAAAGAAATAAAACTCGGTAAATACAAAACTCGAAAAAGAAAAAAAATACAAACTCAGACAAAACTTAAAACCAAACTCGATAAAGATTTTTGCAAAAAAAAAAACAAAACTCGGTAAATATTTGCTAATTAGTACCTTTGTAACTCGGTAAGTTTTTTTAAAACTATTTGTAACTCGAAACTTTTTTTATTTTTTCTAACTCGATAAGTTTTTTTAAAACTATTTGTAACTCGGTAATTTTTTTTGAAAATCCTAACTCGATACTTCTTTTAAAATGCATAACTCGATAAAATAAAATTGCAAATTGGTCCCTAGCTTAAAACGTAACTCGATAATATTTTAAATCTGTAACTCGATGAAAATTTTAAAAAATGAAACTCGGTAAAAATTTTAAAAAATGAAACTCGATAACTTTTTTAAACAAAACATAACTCGATAAAAACCGTAACAACACATCATTTTGATCCAAACTAAAAACTAGACTAACTAGTTTAACCATAAACTTTAAATCCCATCAACAAAAACACGAATTTAACAACTAAAAATTAAAGATTTTTAGAAAGATAAAGCTTTAGAGAGAGAAAGTAAATAAAACTTAATATTAATTCATTACACTACTCCTATACTAAGAGGACCAACCTTCAACAACCCTAAGACTAACCAACCTCTCAAATTAGGCTTATGAGATCTATTTATCGGCTAGGGGCTAGGGTTTCTCTTAACTTTGTCATTGTTGCATATTTAGCCCCTAGACTTTTTACAAAATCATGAAAAGCTACTTAAAACTCATTAAAATGCGACTAATATGACTTAATAATTAACGTAATGATCTTGTAGCTTGGAGGACTCGAGTTGACTTTTCTTCCAAAGTTCTTCAAAGGACCAAAGTTGATAAATTGCTGAAACTTGGAGGACCGTTATTGTCAAGGTCTTTATACTTCAACTAAGAGTCTCTTTTGTTATTCTTTGAATCTCTAAGGATTACTTGTGTCATTTTGCGCTTTTCTTAGATAAATTTCTTCCTCGGTTTCGGCTTTTTTGACACTTTTCCAAATCTCGTGCTCGTTTTTGTCGGTTTTTGACTTGTTTTTGTCCATTTTTCACATATCCGTACCTGCACATACACAAATACAAAAACAACATATATTTGGCATAATTAGTTAGTTTTTGGTCTTTTAGGTCCGGTTTTGGTCGAATAAAAGGTGTGTAAATTAATACACACCAAAATCCCCCCGACTAAAGTATTGTCGTGCCCTCACGCAATGTGATCAATTCACGCTTTTGGGATAAATAATTTCGATACTCTTTCTACTAACTTTGAAAAGTAGCAAGGAGGTTCAAAAGAGATTACAAAATCATTTATTCCCGCAAACGCTCCGTTATCCAAAATTTTTCCTTTATTCCACTTTATTCTATTTTTGTACTTTTCATACTTCATACTTGTGACGGTTTATTGAACTTTCATTATTTTGCAATAATTATTAGGGTCAACGAGTAGAAACACTTCTATTTAATAAGCGACCATACGGATAAAAATCGTCATCCTTGATTTTTCACGAGTCCCCAAACTAAGCGTACAAACGAGATCACAGCTTATCTACAAGTTAGATGCTAACACTACTCATAACAGTTACTTGTGAAAACTCCTTACTCCCATGTCCTAAGTTTTGTATCTCAATATTTTATTTTTGTTGAGAAATGAATTGCTTCATATTTTCTCGTTTCACTAATTTTTAGTCCGATAGTGACACCTAAGTTTAAACGATAAGTAGTTTTCCATTTTCTCTTCAGAACCACTGCAATAGAAATTCGGTCCACATCAAGGAATTTTGGTACATACAACATCATCAATATAAGTTGCGGAGTACTACACGTGCACCTCATGCGTCCAATTCAGAATTACACGCATGCACCTCACACGCTAACAACTTATTTACATTCAAACTCTTATTCAACATAACTTCAACTTTCACTTTTTTCATTTTTCACTTTTTTTTTTCACTTTTCTCATATTTTTGATACTTTTCATTTTTTTCTTTCTTGACTTTTTTCTCAACATCAATGGAAGCTTATCGGGTAGCTCCAAAACCACATAGATAATCAACTTTTGACTTTTGATTTTTCACTTTTTTTTTTTTTTTTTTTTTTTTTGCTATTATTTTTGATGTTCCTTGATATGTACCCAACTTCTAAAGCAAAAATTCTCTTAAGAAAACAAAGAACTAAATATTATTCAAACCGAAATATCACTAATTAACCTAGAACATCTATTATATATGGGTGACGTTTCTGATGGGAGTAA